>CM074720.1:517323106-517798106 GCA_037306005.1 Rhinophrynus dorsalis | reverse complement strand
CCCTGAGATTTAAGGGTTAACTAGGCTCATGCACTCTGCCTGTTTCTTTGGGGAGTGGGGAACAAACTGTCAGCAACTGTCATGTCCACGTCCATGGTCGTGACATCTAGGACTTAATGAAGATGTTATCAAAGGGGAAAGGGCAAAATCTATATAAACATTTAGGATTTTTGGTCCATAATAAGGTCAGTGGGTGGATGGTGGGTGTTCTTATTGGGAAGTGTTAGTTCTCCTGTAAGTATTAGACGGCCCTGCAGCATTATGACACAATCCTTCCTGTAGTGTGTGAATGACCTCAGCAGTGAACCATTCCGTCCATGTGTCTAGTAATCAGCTGACTTGTGACTGCTTTTCACTCTTTCAGCAGAATGACTGACATTTTTGGTATTCCACTACTGACTGGGAGTTATTGCACACGCCTGCTGTATTTACATGATCTGTTACAATGAGCACATGTTGCAAATTAAACCTTTGAGTGCCAGAGAAATATCTAATACATTAAGTTGCAATGCGTTGGATACCTCTTTGGCACTCAAAGGGTTAAATCTGGCTCTGCAGTCCAACTTGCAAACATAAACTATTGACCTCCTTTGAATGCCAGAGTGCTATGGGGCGTTCCAAAGCGTAATCATCAGTTGTAAGAACCACTCTAGACTAAAACATTAAGCATGGGAAATGGTTAGCAAGAATTTAACCCTGTGTGCAACAGAGGGGTGCCAAGCGATGTGTTGCATACCATGTTGTCACCCAGATGGTTAAAGGAGCAGGAGGCCTTCCACAGCGGGAAGATGTTTAAAAAGTTATGACCTCTCTATTTTATATATATATATATATATATACAGTTTTCTATTGTGGTTACCTTTATAACACTAAGGTGTTATAAAGAGGTGATAAAGTGGAGCTGACTTCTCCAGTGTGATACTCTCTAGTTCCTATGTTATTCTATGGAGCCAATACACTAAGATTTCTGTAACTTGAGAGATCTTAGTGCCTTGGTTCCATAGAATAACACAGGACTTGCAGAGTTTATCACACTAGAGAAGTAATCACCTCCACTTTATCACCTGTTTATCACACTTTAGTACATCCTCGTCCCCAGTTTGCTGTTCCTGTCACTTACTATGGGCAGCAGTAGACTGTAGGTCGTACGTTGAGAAGAAAAGTGGAGGTGTTCTGGGGCAATCCATTTGCATTTTAGGGAAGAACTAAAAATTTTCATTGATTTAAATGGGGATTTTAACCCTTGAATGCTAGAGGTCTCCAGCACAATGCTTCACAATGCCACGGAGCGCTCTCTAGCATCCAAGGAGTTAAAATCCCCAGTTAAATCAATGAAAATTTTTTTTGAAAATTTTAGCTCTGCCCTATAGTGCAAATTGATTTTCCCAGAACACCTCCACTTTTTCTTTTCAACACACAGAGCTATGACTCAAGCTCTCCCATAGAGTTCTTTAACTGCCCAATCCAGAGGTGGGCCTCCCTAGCGGACCACGGCACTTTTTTTATTTTTTTTTTGGACTGATGCATTCTGGGATCTCAGCCAGGGCCATATTTACATTCCAGGCTCCCCTAGGCAAGGCACTCTTATATCTGCCCATGGCCACACCCCACTCCTTACATGATCACGCCTCCAGTCTCATCCACTGTTTCCTGGCACATAATATACATTTGGCCTACATCAAGCAAGGACATAAAAGCTTTAACCCCTTGGTTGCTAGAGAGATCGCCAACGCATTGCGGAGATCTCATTAGCATCCAAGGAGTTAAATAATAGCCTGTAAAGGGGTGTATAAGCTACTACATGGATACAGAGATTGCTCTGGCCCCACACACAATTCAGAATGTGGGTGTGGCCAGCACAGCTGAGTCACCCCTCAAAATTTGGAGCTCTAGGCAGGTGCCCTAGTGTGCCTATTGGGAAATCCGGCCCTGGTCACAGCGTTTCCATCCCAGAATTCCATGACATCCCAGGACAGTCACTGGTCCTTATCACACATCCACCAATGAATGTCCTGGCACGTCATCGGTCACTAAGGTGTTTGGACACAAGTTGGCTATGTTGCTGTTTGATTTTACCAAAGAAAGAAAGGAATCTTGCTTTGCAATGTGCTGGACACGCTTCTGCCACTCAGAGGGGTAATTTCCCAGATGGTAGGGATGCCAATATTTTAAGACCTCCATGGAAGTTTGTGATTAAAATATATATGGATGTGAATGTGTTGGTTGTGAGTGGGTAGTTCCCAAAACAAATCTATAAAACACATAGTCAGAGCTGTTTTAAAGGGATAGTAATGTTTCACAATAAAAGCAGCTCCAACTAATCTTCATAGTATTTGGTCCATGGAGAGTGTTATTTCATTACTGTCAAAGCTGTAGTTCAAGAGTAATTGAATGTCAAAGTATCCCCCTCCGACCCCTTTTACTGATGTAACACTGCTCACCTCAGAGCAGCAAGACTGTCCGGATGGATCACAGAGAGGGACAATCTTCAGGGAGCATAAGGAAAAACCTGAAAAACAGGTCAAGGGGGTGGGATTTTCCTTATGCTCACAGTAAGAAGATTGTCCCTTGCTGTGACCTGTCTGGTCCCAGTACCAGATTCCACTTATGAGGGGAGGCGGCTTACACTAGGTAAAAGGGGCGGAAGGGAGAAACTTTATCATTCGATTGCTATTGAACTACAACTATGACAGTATTGAAATAACACTTTCCATGGCCCATATACTATGAATATTAATTGGAGCTGCTGTGAGTTTGTAAGTGGAGGCTCCTAAAATATAGGAATGCATTTAGGATTCTCTTAGAGTTAGAAGTAGCGTTTCTTAGGAACATTAATTTTTGTGGAAAAAGCAGCAACATTTAGTGTGTGTGTTGTACCCTGGACATACTCACTCCTTCCTAACCTCCAGTAGATTCATTGCCAGCAGTAAATTAGGGTAAATCTGGATACCAAAACATTGAGACTGAAATTCTTCAAGCAAAAAATAGCATGATGTGAGCAGAAAGCGGAGGATTTCCTTGCACATTAGCCATTCACCAGTCCATCGATCGCTGGATCCTGTTGGCCTCTTTACTCATTAATCCGTGAGAAAGGGCCAGATAGATCCTCTAATTACATACAGTCCCATGTAGAGGAAACTATACTGGATGCGTATGTGGGTGTGTGCAGTCTGAATGGTAGCATTTATGCAATTTTTGATTAATACCTAAAGGTATATATCAATGTTTGTGGCGGTGAGCTGGCCCAGAGCAGCGTATCTGATACACAACACTTATCGCCACTTGATAATACTGAATTTCTTCATAAGACCTTTTAGAGTCTTATGTATAAAGGCAACATGGAATGATTTTGACTCAAACCAGTTGCTCTATAGGGTACAAATAGAATTCATATTGTGTTAGATGTGTCATTTAATTCCATGAATGCTTGAGATGCCTCCAACACATTTCAAGAAAACTGGTATCAGATCTTGTATGTGTGGTTGTGTGACTACCAGTGGAACAAGGCTTGGGTATCAGACAGTGTATGTGTGGGTCTCTGACTATCAGTGGAACAAGGCTGGGCATCACACGGTGTATGTATGTGGTTGTGTGACTACCTGTGTATGTGGTTCTGTAACTACCAGTGGCACAGAGGAACAAGGCCGAATGTCAGACAGTGTATGTGTGGTTATGTGACTACCAGTGGACAGTGGAACAAGACTGGGGTGTCAGATAGTTTACAATACACTGAAGACCTTTTTAACATCCAAGGAGTTACATTTGATCAGTGAAAACTTTGTTTTGCTTCTTGTGAAATCACAGTACCTTGGATTTCAAAAGTACTAAATTCCCTTGCACAGAGTATTGTGTAATGTGCTTCTAAAAAGGTCCTGGTTTAAGCACCAGTAATATATATATAAAAGGCAGCAGAACAGATCCCTAGTTCTCCATTTTGTACTGTGGTGGAACTGTCTCAGTCTAGCTTTTGGGGAGTACAGTTCCAATTATCCCCAACCAGCCCCTGCTCCTTTTTTTACCACCATCTCGTGACACACTCCTCTGGACATCAATGAGGTTAAGAGAGGAAAATCTTCGGTGAAGCCTAGATGTCCTGTTCATGCAGGTATAGATGACTGTTGCTAACGGGACTGCTGGACTTTAACCTGCTTTCATTAGAACTGCCTCTCCCCCAAGAAGCAGGCTGAGTGAATGTGCCACAGAAGATTACCATGTGATTTGGCCAGAGCTTGAGGTCCAGCAGTGCTGTTATCAACTGTCATGTCCACTTGCATGGACTTGACACACAGGACTGAATGATAATGTTGCCTCTTGATCAAAGATGCAAGGGTACAATTCATAGACTCCATTAAGTTATTATTAGGTTCTTTTAAGAAGCCACTGGACAATGTTTTGTTCCCAGTGGAGCTAGAATTGCATTGTACATTTATCCCTTGATCACGTGTTATATTCCATTTCCTGTTAAGCAAAAGGAGAAAACCTACAATGTAGGAAGATTTCGCACTGAAAAGTTAATACAGCTTGCACTTTAACATTTTTTACATGAAGCTGCAATTTAATAACATTGTGATAAGGTGGCGCTGTTGCTATTGCTAACTATAGAGAGCTGTAGTTTATGACTTAAAGGGGAACTATCACTTGTATTAATGTTGCCTTTATTCCATTGCTCCTTTGCACTGAAAGGGATAGTAATACTTACATTTTATAACAAAAGAAATTAAATGCCCCAGTGCCATCTCTCAAACCTTTATTGAGAGATATTCACTTTCAAAGTTCCCCCTCCCTGACGTCAGCGCTCTAGCTCACTGTAGGGGAATCTGGTCCCGGGACTGGCAGAGGCTCTGCAGCAGAACTGGCATTGCGTTATTGCAAAAGAAATCCTTCACTGGAACGGTCTTCTACGTGTGCTTGGTTTGTGCTTGGTTTGCAAGCACACGTAGAAGACCATTTCAGTGAAGGATTTCTTCTTCCATAACGTGATCTCGGTTCTGAAGAGCCTCCGCTTGCTCATGGACCGGATTCCCCTGCAGTGAGCTAGGTCGCTGACGTCAGGGAGGGGGAACTTTGAAAGCGGATATCTCTCAAACCATAAAGGGTTGAGACATGGCACTGGGGGCATTTCATTTCTTTTTTTAAATATAAACATGTATTCTTCCGCTTAAAGAAATAGTAAATCCCACATGTTGGTAAGAGTTTGATTTAACTCTTGGGGTACGACTCTCATAAATTTCACAAGGTTGGCAAAGTGTGCTTTAAAGACCAACCTTTTATGAGGTTGTGTTTAGAAGTTCTCCCTGCACTATATGTGCAGGAAGAGGTTTCAGACTGGCCCTGCATGTACAGAGACCCTCTATTGTTTGCTTACTGTCTGGATCTCCACCCTTTCTTAATGTCTTCATGCTTGGTTCCCGAAAATAAAAGAGCAAAGAAATTGATATTGGCAGTACAACAGTTGAAGGACAAAAAAAGGTATCTCAGTTGGAAATGTGTTTGGAGATAAGAAAGGATGTTAACCCTTTAAGGACCAGAGAGGTGTACAACGTATTGCTCCACAATGTGTTGTACACCCCTCTGGTCCTTGAAGGGTTAAGGACTCCATCTGGCATTGTCCAGACCAGTGGATAGAGGGCAACCTTTGGACATGTAATGAATGTTTACAGCACCACGCCGTTCATCTTGAGTTGTACATTTCCCAGTCATCCATTGTGCAGTCTGATACTGAATCACTTTTACCTTTTCTGTTTCAGGTGATCAGGCACGTGGCTTTTTCTTACAGTCCGGCCTTCCCCCTGCCATTCTAGCTGAAATATGGTAAGATACATTTTTCATATGCAGACAAACTGTTCATTAGTAATCCATCATCTGAATATCTGTGCAAATGAACACTAGGCTAAAATAAATGTATCTCAAATTTCTATGGAATGTAGGAGTAATGGGTGTGCTTGTGCTGTAGATCAGTACCCAGTATAGAATAGTAAGGTACTCCGGAAGTGAGTTGTGCAAAGGAAGTTACTTCCCTTAGCCTGCTTGAAACCAGTACATACAGGGGCGTCCGTAGAAATATTTCTGGGGGGGAAGTTGCTAAGCCATAATATGACCCCCAGGCCAGCCCATCCAGCCCCTTTGTTTATATGGAGGGGGTAATTGTAGTGCCCCCCCTTGCCACCCCCCTGGGTGCCCATGAGTAAATGCAATATTGGATCCTACATCTTAACAAGGCAAATAAAACCCCCTAGATTTCCTATGGATTTAAATGGGGCTTTTAACAGATTGGATGCTAGAGAGATCTACAACTCATTGCTTTGCTGGGGTAAACCAGCTGTGCCATAAGCGACAAATAAGCCTCTTGGTTTAAAGGGATAGTAATATTTAGTTACTAAAGTACAATCAAGCCTTCTTTATACATTTGTATAATGTATGTGAAGCAATATAACCTTGTAAAACATTGCTGGGTTACCTTTATTCTATAATAAAGTTTCCCTCTCCCTGCACTTTTACTTGCGTCAAGCAGCCTCAGCAATCTGTTCCGGATGGATAGTGACGAGGGACAATCTTCTTTCAGCTTAAGGAAATACCTGCCCTCCTTTCTCAAGTGGGCAGTGTTTTCCTTATACTGAAGGAAAGAAGATTGTCCCTCACTGTGATGTGTCCGGCCCCGGGACCGGATTCCAGATCTGAGGGGAGGCTGCTTGAGGCAAGTAAAAGGGAGGGGGCACTTTATTACAGAATAAAGGTAAAATGGCAAAGTTATAGAAGGTTGTACTGCTACACCTTGTTATACTAGTATATAAAAAAAAACTCTGTTGCATTTTAATAACCAAACATTACTATCAATATAAAGGGGCTTTTAACCCCTGGGGTCTAAGAGGACAACACATTGCAAGTCATTGTTTGGGAGCCTTTCTAGCACCCAAGGGTTAATTTTATTATTATTTTTTAATATATTATGTGTCCTGCTTCAGTTTTGCTTTTTATAACATGGTGTTGACAACCTTTGGTTTTCCAGCAGTTGTAAAATACAACTCCCATCACTCCAATCAGCCAACCTGTCAAAGGTCTCCCGCACCTAATGTGCTAAATGTTTGAATGTTAGGGCTCTACAGAATTGTACAATGATTCAGGATTGGGATACACAGCCTACGGTTCACCAGCTATCGGGGACAGTTACTGGCTGTGTTTTCCAAGCTGAAGGAAGCAGAGTACATGAATCCACTTAGAGCTTTGAAGCCCAGAGGGGCTTGTAAGATTATCATGTACAGTGAGCAGGGCTCGAGGTCCTGTAGTCATGCTACCAACTGTCATGTCCGCCAGAGAAATGTCTCCGTTAGTTAAGGCACCAGCTGTAGAATCTTCTCAGACCATGAGGTTGCAGGTTCTAGTTCCGGCAAGGTCAGCTCAGCCTTTCACCTCTCTGAGGTAGACACAATGAGTCCAGGACATAGTTGAAAATAAGATAATCTCAGTGTATTCTTCCTGGTAAAATACTTTCACAAAAAAAAAAAAAAAATGTCGCCTCTATGCACACGACACACAGGGCTGATTGCTCCTTGGTTCAAATAACATCTTCAACGGAAAAAATTCTTAGGGGCATTAGGATTCTGTGGAGTTGTTAGGAGGTGTCCTTTTCCCTGTAACACTTTGAGTGCGAGGGAGGTATCCAAGATATTGGTCATCAGGATTTTTCACCTCAAATTAAGGTAAGTGGGGATTATTATAATTAGAAGGTGTTGGGTTTCATCTGATAAAATATATATAAACTGTAAAAAAAATAAAATAAATAAATAAAAAGTGATGTTGGAAACTGAGCAGATGTTTGGCTGAGATGCAGTTTACCATCTAAATTGAAGTGTCTGTATTTGCAGGTCTCTGTCCGACCTGAACAAAGATGGCAAAATGGACCAGTTGGAGTTCTCCATTGCAATGAAACTCATCAAGCTGAAACTGCAGGGCCAGTCTTTGCCCATGGTCCTGCCACCTGTTATGAAGCAACCGCCAGTCTTCTCGCCGTTATCGTCTGCTCGCTACGGTAAGGCTTTTGTTCATGTACTTGCAGCTGTGAGCTTGTACTTTTATTGTAGGAGTAACTAGTACATTATTGCATATTGGATTTGTTCAGACATCTCCAGCGCATTGCTTTACAATGCATTACAGACCTTGAGCGTTCAAAGGGTTAACCCTTTGAGTACCAGAGGGGTACGCGACACATTGCAAAGCCATGCGTTGCGTAACCCTCTGGTACACAAAGGGTTAAAACCGCACAGGAGGAATAGGTGCAGGATATGTAACCTGGTACAGTAAACATTCAGTAAAACCATATACTAAAAGGCACATGATTTGTGTGGCTCTAGAGTTAAAGGGATAGTAATACTTCGTTTTAACTTTATTTTATTTTGTAGGCATTAAAAAACACGAAGAATGATATAAGTCTTATCTCTCAAACCTTTATGGTTTAAGAGATATTCACAAACAAAGTATCCCCCCCCCTCTTCAACCAGATCAGAAGGGAGGTGCCCAGGTAGACTGCAGAGAGGGACAATCTTCAATTAAGATAAGGGAAAAAGCTGAAAAACTTGTCAAGGGGGGAAGGGCTTTCATTGTTTTCATACAAAGAAAATTGTCCCCTTTTGTTATCTGTCTGGTCTTACAACTAAATTCACATCTGAGAAGAGATGGCTTACACTAGGTAAAAGGGGTGGGAGGGGGAAACTTTGCTTGTGAATATCTCTTAAATCATAAAGGTTTGAGAGATAAGACTTGTATCATTCTTCATGTTTTTTAATGCCTACAAAATAAAATAAAGTTAAAACGAAGTATTACTATCCCTTTAAGCGCATGACTGCACATTCCTGAGCAAGCCCAGCACTGATCCCACAGAACCTGTTCTACCTCATTACACATGGTCTTCTCTCTGTTGCACAGTGGGGAGAGTGAACCTGTTTCTCCTCTGCATGTGGATCATCCATTTAAGAATTGGTGAAGCATAAATACTTCATTTTGGAGAACCTTTCCTCATGGGTGCCAGAAAGCTCTCCAATACTTTGTATCCCTAACTTCCAAAGGGTTGAAAATCTAAGATGTGAGTAATAGTTGGATGAGGTTTTAATAAAGTATTTCAGTAGTTCTGGTGAGTCCCGATCTGATTCTCTGGGTCAGTACAGAGAGAAACTTCCTCTTCAGAACCAGTACTACAACTAAGTGCGCAAAATATTGTTCAAATATTTGAGCATGTTCAGATAAGGTTTGATCAGAGAACACATTTGCCTACACCAAGGGGGCTCAAATCTGCCGTCAGCACACAGACGGTGCAGATTTTCAAGGTATTTTCACACTAACACAGAGGACTCACAGTCGTTCAATCATTCTGAATGATCTGCCTGAGTTAAACGGATAGTAATGTTTTAAGAAGAACCTGAAATCTGCTGGGGCTGGAGGGTAGCGGGTTGCTGAGAACAGGTTTGAGCTGCCCTGCTCAGGTTTCACCAACTGAAAGACATTTGTGTCACCCAACTCCTTTACTACTAGACATACATATAGGCAACCTTGTGGCTATAACCCCCCTCATCCCCAACCAGCCGTATTCTCAAGCAGCTGGAGAGCCATAAGTTGGTTCCCCCGGCATAGAACATGTCTGTGATTTGTGCATGGCCAGTAAAGATTCAGGGTTTGAGCAGAGATAACGTTTGTCTGTACGAGGATCTTCATCACTATCTGCAATCAGAGATGAAGGAGCTGCATTCACTTGGCCTTATAGGAATTGCTGAAGGATCAGGTGACTGGCTGGTAGGTTCAGGATCCTGTCCGGGAAGCTAAAGATGAGCAGTTCGGGATTATAGCATTTATTTAATTGGAACTTTTAACCCTTTTGATGCCAGAGGGGTACACAACACATTGCAAAGCAATGAGTTGCATCATTAACTCCATGAATACTACAGAGGTCGCCAACTCATTGCCTTACAGTGCATTGGAGACCTCTGTCATTCAAGGTGTTAAATGCCCCCTTTAAGTCAAATGGCATTTGGGCAGTTTGTATGTATTTGCCCCCTGTGGTGCAGTTACATAGGAACATACAATATATAAGTAGATACAGACCCATTAGGCCATCCACTCTGCCCATTTTCTTTTCTGTTTTAACTCTTTAAGGACCAGGGAGTTGTAGCACATTGCTTTGCAATCTGTTACGCACCACTCTGGTCCTTAAAGGGTTAAGGTTTAGAATAATTGTGTATGTAACACAGTAGTTCTTAATTTACTGTTTTTGACCCTTTCACTTCCACTAATAGGATATTTCATGCCTCTTTTGTCCTTTCCATAAAATAGATTTTACGTACATTTCCTCATTTACCTCAAATTGCTTCTTTTTTTGTGTTGTGACATAGTAACATAGTAGGTAAATTAGGTTGAATAAAGACACAAGTCCATCAAGTCCAACCTTTGCCTCATACCTCAGTGACTGAGAATTTTATAGCTTTCCTGCCACCAAATAAGTTAGTCTTTATCAGACCTTCCTGATTTGCCTCCTAATAAACAGTATAACCCTGTATGTTCCCTTTTAAAAGAAATGTATCTAATCTTCTCTTAAATTAATCCATTGTATCTGCCATAACTACCTCCTTGGGCAAGAAATTCCACAATTTAACCCCTTAGTGACCGGCCGCGCGCACACGCGACCGGCACTTAACACCCATGTTTTTTTTTCCAGCATTATGCCGAATGACTTCCGGGACGTACATGTACATCCTCGGGCGGGAAGGGGTTAACAGACCTTACTGTAAAAAAAAAAAAAAAAAAAAAAAAAAAAAAAAAACCCTTCCTCTGCTGAAGTCTAAACCTCCTTTCCTCTAATCTCAAGGGGTGTCCTCTGGTCACCTGATCAGGTCTTGGAATGAATAACTCACCACAGAGATCCTTGTATTGACCTCTCATATATTTGTACAATGTGATAAGGTCTCCTCTTAGTCATCTTTTCTCTAGAGGAAATAAACCAAGTTTGTCTAGTCGTTCCTCATATGTCAAGTCCTCCATTCCCTTAATTAATTTTGTTGCTCTCCGCTGTACCCTCTCTACTTCTAGTATATCCTTTTTCAGAGCTGGTGCCCAAAACTGCACTGCATACTCAAGGTGAGGTCTTACCAGTGATTTGTATAATGGCAGAATAATGTTATCCACTCTTACTTCAATACCTCTTTTTATGCAAGACAGGACTTTGTTTGCCTTTGCTACTGCTGTTTGACCCTGGTCACTGTTTCCAAGTTTGTAGTTGACAAGGATACCCAGGTCTTTCTCTATCAATGAGTCACCTAAAATTATTCCATTAAGTTTATAAGTAGCCTTGGGATTATTTCCTCCCAAATGCTTGACTTTACACTTCTCCACATTAAACTTCATATTCCATTTGTTTGCCGATCTGACATTGTAAGTCCCTCTGTAGAGAGAAAATATCCTTTTTTGAATTAATGGTCTTGCATAATTTAGTGTTATCTGCAAATATTGGCATTTTGCTTTCTATATCTATCTCCAGGTCATTTATAAACATGTTAAACAGCAGCAGACCTAATACTGAACCCTGAGGTACTCCACTCTCCACTTTAACTGTATTGGAGGATTTTCCATTTACAACCACACACTGTTCCCTATCCCTCAACCAGTTTTGTATCCAATTGCAAAGGTTATCTCCTTGCCCCAATTTCCTTATTTTATGCACCAGCCTTCTGTGGCACTGTATCAAATGCCTTTGCAAAATCTAGATATACTACATCTACTGCCTTGCCATTATCAAGGTTGCTGCTTACTTCCTCATAGAAGCTGAAAAGATTAGTTTGGCATGATCTATTCTTCATAAAACCATGTTGATTCGTGCTAATGATATTATTTTGTGTGTTGTAATCCTGAATATAGTCCCTTATTATCCCTTCTAGCAGTTTTCCCACTACAGAGGTCAAACTCACAGGTCTAGAATTCCCAGGTTCTGTTTTAGTTCCATTCTTAAATAGAGGCACTACGTTGCCTCTTTGCCAATCCTGTGGCACCGAGCTTGTGGTGAGAGAATCTTTAAAGAGTAAATATAGGGGTTTTGCTAACACTGCACTAATTTCCTGAAGAACCCTTGGATGTATACCATCAGGACTCGGTGCTTTGTCGGTCTTAATTTTGTTCAGTCTTCCCATGACATCTTCTTGTGGAGGCTCTTCTATCATTCCTTGCTTCCTTGTATATACTAATGCAAAGAAAATGTTTAAAACTTCAGCCTTTTCCTTATCCTCAGTAATCAACTCACCCATCTAATTTTTGAATGGTCCAATGCACTCCCTCTTAAGTTTTTTTGCTGTTTATATATTTGAAAAACTTTTAAGGATTAATCTTACTTTCCCTTGCAATTCAAGTTTCATTATCTATTTTTGCTACCCTAATTGCCTTTTTGCAATCTTTGTTACACTCCCTGTATTTTAATTAAGAAAGATTGTTCAGTTCCTTCAGACTTAAATAATTTGAATGTGTTTTTTTTCCTTGCTATTTCCTTCTGTACATGTGCAGTTAACCACATTGGCTGTGACTTATTTCTATTGCATTTGTTCCCCATTGGTATATACTGTTGTTTACTTTTCTGCAGCCTAAATTTGAATTCTGACCATTTTTCCTCAGCATTTTTGCCTTTAAATAAAATATCCCAGTCTGTGTGTTGCATTGAAGCCCTTAACAATTTGAAGTTGGCTTTTTTAAAATTAAGAGTTTTGGTTGAACCAATACAGTTTTGCTTTGCCAGACTAATCTGAAATGTAACCATGTTGTGATCATTGTTTCCCAAATGTTCTCTTACCTTAATATTGGATACAATTTCTGCATTATTAGTTATCACTAGGTCCAATACCTTGTTATTTCTTGTCGGCACTTCCACCATTTGTGACGTGTAGTTTTCCCGAAGCCTGCTAACAAACCTGCTTCCCTTCGCACTCTGACAGGTCTCATTTTTCCAGTTGATATCTGGATAATTAAAATCTCCCATAATTATAGTATGCCCAAACTGGGCAGCTTTCCTCATTTGCAATAGCAGTTGGGCCTCAACATTGTCATCAATATTTGGTGGTTTGTAGCATATAAACATCACCTTTAGTCTCGATTTCTACCCACAAGGACTCCACAATTCGGCCAGTTTCCTCACTAATATCACCCCTCAAAACTGAATTTAGCTCTGGTTTCAAATATAATCACACACCGCCCCCTTTTCTATCAATCATGTCTCTTCTAAACAGGGAATAGCCTTCTTTATTTACAGCCCAGTCGTGCATCATTCCACCATGTTTCTGTCATACCAATTATGTCCAATTGCTCATTAACCGCCAGCAATTCTAGTTCTCCTATTTTATCTACCATATTTCTTGCATTTGCTAGCATACCGTTAATTTTGAAGTCTTTACATATATTACTCCCTACGTGCCTTTTTTTCTACATCTTCATTTACTATGAGTTCCTCCCTATTGACTAAATTTATCCCCACCCTTACTCCACCCTCCTGATCATTTACTTGGACCTTGTTGCTATCTGCTCCATCTACCCCATTTTTGCTATCTATAACCCCCCTTACCTAGTTTAAAAGCTCCTCCAAGCTTCTTAGCATTCTCTCTCCTAGCACAGAGGCTCCTCTACCATTTAGGTGCAATCCATCACTTCCGTATAGATTGTACCCAAGAGCAAAGTCAGCCCAGTGTTCTAAAAACACAAAACCCTCCTTCCTACACCATTGCTTGAGCCATGCATTAAGCTCCCTGAGCTCCCTCTGCCTACCTGCACTGGTGCATGACACAGGTAGTATTTCAGAAAACACTACCTTAGAGGTCCTTGCCTTGAGCTTGCAACCTAAATCCCTGAAATCATTTTTTAGGGACCTCCATCTTCCTCCTACTTTGTCATTGGTACCAATATGTACCCAGACAGCTGGATCGCTTCCAGCTCCTCCCAATAACCTGTTAGCCCTGTCTGCAATATGCCAAACCCGAGCACCTGGGAGACAACATACTGTTCGGCATTCACATTCCTGGTGGCAGATTACCCTATCTACCCTCCTAATAATAGAGTCCCTATTTACCACCACCTGCCTTGGTTACTGCCTACTCTGCATCCCATCTAGCCTGGAAGAAGGACTCTTCCCCTGGCTGCTAGAGGAATTAGCCCTCTCCAGTGTTGCCAATTCTGAGCTATCCTCATCAACATCTTTACATAATCTTGCAAATCTGTTGGACTGAGTCAACTCAGAACTGGCCTTCCACTTCCTCTGCCCACTACTTCCCCTCCTTACTGTTACCCAGCTGCCTACCTGTCGCTCCTCATCTACAGCTCCACCCTCTTCACCACTAACCCCACATACTACCTGCGCTGTGAGTTCTAAACTCCTTTTCAGGTTTCCAATGTCCCGCAATGTTGCAATATTTCTCTCCAAATCCAATATCTTAGACTCTAAAAAGAAAATATGCTCACACTTGGCACAGTGGTATGACCCCTGGAACAATTGCTCCAAGTGTTCAAACATGTGACAAGATGTGCACTGCTTGAGATTGTCTAACCTGCTATCACTCATGCTTGGTTTTACAATTCAATAAGATTTATATTATCATCTAATGATCACTCTAAGGTAAGTAACCAACTTTAAATCTGAATGCAGTAAATCCCTTTAAATTACCGTCACCTCAGAGCTCTGCTGATTTCCAACTCCTGCTTCTATCCTAACTCCAGATTCCTTCTAACTTTTCACTTGAATGCAGTCACTTGAAAAGCAGTCTCAAGAGCCAGCTCCAATGAACTTATGGACTGTACTTATAGTAACACTGCAGGACCCTTAGATTAACTTCACTAGATAAAGATGTTATATATGTTTTTACTTGTGTGTGTGTTTGTGTGTGTATGTGGTGGGAGTTGAGTGTGTTTTTCACGATTTTATATCTAGTTTGCTGTCCCTGGCCTGTTGGTACAACAGAACATGTTTTGGAAGCCCTTTCAAAAACTATTGAAACTTTAGATGTCGCGTATTTAAAGAGGTAGTAATGGTTTATATTGTTGTTTCTTTCATGCTCTTTAAAGTATTAGTTTGACTTAAACACTTACTAGACTGAGGCCTCACTCTCACCCCTTTTCCTGATTGCAGCCAGTTCTCCAGTGAACCTGCTGAATGCTCATTCAATTAGTTTCCATGGCAAACATCCTGGCCTTTCACTCACTTGGTGACGCTTGCCTCTGTGTGATTAGTTTTAGGAAGCATTAAAACTACTCACAGAGAGACAAACATCTCTGTGTAAATGAACACCAGGTAGGATGCAGTGGCAACTGCTTGAACACGTAAGTCATCCTGCTTAATTGATGAACAGGCTAAGGTCAGGGAAAAGGGTTGATAAGGAGATATATAAAATAGTGAATAACTTTTAATCAAGTGAGTATTAAAGAGAGCGAAAGACATTGGTTGCACTCTTTAATACTTTACAGTTCATTGAAGTAAAAATATGAACCACTTCAACCTCTCTAACCAGTTGTGTGTGTTGGAGACTGAAAGAGTGAATACTGCGTATGATAAATAATATAATTTGATTTTCTTCTATGTTCTGTTTAGGAATGGGGAGTATGCCAAACCTTTCCATGCCACCATCCATGCCTACACTGTTACCCTTGGCACCTACCACTTCGATGACCTCTATGAGCTCACTGCCCCCCATGCCTATCCCTAGTCCCTTGGTGCCTTCTGTCGGCTCATCATCAACATTGCCAAACGGAACTTCCACTCTCCTGTCTTCTTTCCCTGTGCCTTTGTCTTCAAGTAAGTGTTCTCCAGAACCAGACACGCGTTGCCTTTAATTGATCTTGACTTAATATCGGACACAAACAAAACGTTAAGGGTGGAGCTGCATAACTCTTTGAGTGACTGAGGAATGTCCAGCTCATTGATTCACAATTTGTTGGACACCCTCCTGCCTCTTGATCTCACCCTTTTTATCTGTGCGACATTTCCAAGGCGCTGTTTGGATGGGCGCCAACTAGGGTGTGACATTTCTAAAGGGTACCCACTTGGAGATGGTGAAAGGGTGAAATGAATGTAGGTATATTAGAGTGAGCCTGTCACCTTAAGATAAGGTGTTTATATATAGAATACACACTTTTTTTGTTTCCCACCCTCTAACCACAAAAAATGGTAAATGATTCCCTTGATTCCTTTCCCTCACTACCCCAACCCCAATACAGTAACTCTGAGCCCCCACCCCTCTTTCCACCCATCTAGAGGCAGCCAGGAGATCCGCACAGTGGGTGGCGTGCTTGCATTTACTGCCTGCTTCTTCAGCTGCTCTACCGCCTCTACACTGAAAATACATTGGTGCGGTCAGGACTTTCTGGTCATGACAGGGCACTAACATAGTTTTAAATGTGGAGAAGAAGGCGGGGGACAAAGATCGTGGGGAGCATTTTAACTTTTTGTGGGTAGAGGGAGGGATAGTGGGGGTGTACTATACATATGAATTATTTACCTCAAATCTTGGGTAGGTTTTATACCTTCATATTGTACACAGGTGTGTATTATACCTGATATTTTACAGTGTGTGTGTGTATAATAGAATCTGTATATATGCCGTTGGAGCCATTTTTGTGTAAATTAGGTTTGAGAAACCCATGAAAGTAAAAGTGATTCCTTTATTGGCTAACTGAGTGGCGCTAGGATGCAAGCTTTCAAGACAACTAGGTTTCTTCTTCAGGAATAATAAGAATGAAAACCAAATACATAATACATGGCAGGCTAGCCACTCATGCAGATTATTTTAACCCTTTGAGTGCCAGAGGGGTACGCAACGCATCGCTTTGCAATGCATTGCGTACCCCTCTGGCACTCAAAGGGTTAACTTATTATACAAACATATTTGTATCAGTGTTGTCTATAATTCATTCCTTTACTGATAAGACCATTCACTGGCAGTGGAATGTAAATGTTAAAATAATGTGCATGAATCTATAACCTGTCCTGTATTGTGTATTCAGTCTTCATTCTTATTAGGGCTGAAGAGACCTCGGTTGGAATGCAAGAAAGTAGTGCATTCGCTATTTTATAAAAGCTACAAATGTATGTGCTATTTGTGATTGCTCACATTTTGATAGAAGAAACCTATCAATGTCTTGATACTGAATAGCGCATGCTCCTAAATTAACAGAAAAGCTAGCGAATGCTCCTAAATTAAAGCAGAACTTTCAACAGATGAACATAGAGCCTTAAATCATAATTACATTAGTGATATGCCTAGACATAGTTGTCTTTTCAAGAATAATCGCTGCATTAAAGAAAAGTACCGTAAAATCTCGGGTATAATATGCACAATTTTACTCCTCTTCGCCTTATGTGAAGTGGGGGGTGCGTATTATACCCGAGAGTTTTTAGACAAAAAAAATATATAGCCGGCAAAAACCTCCCCCCCCCAACTCAATCCGCTCTCAGGATAAGCTTTATTTCTACCCACTGAAGTCCCCCATCTTCCCTGCTGCTCCCCAGCATAATCAAATGCAATAAAAAGCCTTACTTTTTCCACAGAAGACCCCATCGTCCCTGCGGGCGGCATGCTTGCATTTGCTGCCCGCTTCCTTCAGTGGACTGTCGGGACCTTTTGCCTCCAGCAATGGTAATGCCCTGTGAAGTCAGGAATTACCATTGGCTGGAGGCAGAAGGTCCTGACAGCCCATTGAAGGAAGCAGGCGGCAAATGCAAGCATGCCGCCCGCAGGGACGATGGGGTCTTCTGTGGAAAAAGTAAGGCTTTTTATTGCATCTGATTGTGCTGGGGAGCAGGAGGGAAGATGGGGGACTTCAGTGGGTAGAAATAAAGCTTATTCTGAGAGCGGATTGCTCTGGGGAGCATGAGGGAAGGTTTTTGCCAGCACTACATTTTTTTAGTAAGTGGGGAAAACAAGGGTGCGTATTATACATAGGCACTCTTGTTTTCCCCTAAAATCTTGAGTATAATATACACCTGCGTATTATACACAGGTGCGTATTATACCTGAGATTTTACGGTAGATCCTTTTTGGGAGACGAGCACCGGTAGGGATCTTGCAGTAGGGGATCTCTGCGTCTGTGCTGTCAGTCTCTTCCGGTGCCTTGGGCACAAAGGCTTCCAACTCACCAGTCGTGGAGTTAAAGGGGACAGACAGCTCAGACCCAGAGATGCCGCCTCAGCGCAGACATCTTTCAGAGGCAGCATCTCTGAGTCTGCGCTGTTCGTCCCCTTCAACTCCATGATTTGTGAGTTGAATACCTTTGTGCCAACGGGACTGACAGTGAAGTCGCAGAGATCTCCTACTGCAAGATCCCTGATGGTGCTTGTCTCCCAAAAAGGGTCTATTTTTTCTTTAATGTAGTGATTTATTCTTTAAAAGACAGCTATGTCTATGCATATCGCTAATGTAATTATGATTTAATGCTCTATGTTCATCTGCTGAACGTTCTGCTTTAAGGGCAACATTAGCCAGGCGTATGAAAATATGTGCTAACTGATCTGCTGAATTAGGCACAATTGATAATCCTCTCACAAAACAGCAGACATTTATGGCAATGCCCACTTTTAGAAACACATTCGCAAAAAAGGAGCAAACGTTCGCTAATCTAGAAAAAACACGTGCTATTCAATTAATTTTGGTGCTAATCACTTTGCCATCGAAAGTCCACAGTAAATGGCAACCGCACACGTTTCATTCCTCCCCTAGTGTCCTCAAAGCTTGTGTCCTAGAGCCACTCGGCCAATAAGGGTATCATTCTACTCTACCAGTCTCCTATCTTAATGGCACAGTGTGGCACTTTATGCGATTCCCTGCATGTTATGCTAATTAGCTCTGTTTGAGGTAAAACATATAGCTTGCTGTGCTATTAGAATTGCTGAGTGTGGTCTCTGTCTAGATTAATTCATAGCGGTGCGGTAATATAGACCAGGCACAAAAACTCATTGGCTTAACCCCTTAAGGAGCAGCAGTCCAGGGAAGTTACCTCCCCTTAAGGACCGTTTTGATCCTTGCTGACGTGCCAGTACATGGGACCTGTTGCACGTACCAGCGCGCCACATTGTGGTGTGAGAGACACCGATCCAGTCCTGGAGTGGTCAATTTCAGACCCCGTTTTCACTTACAGCTCTCCTGGAGGAACACTGTAACTAAAATGTAATGACGTGCCAGGACTGTCACTGGAGTTAAGGCAAAAACCCTGTGATGGTCATAGCACATCACGTGGTCCTTAAGGGGTTAAATCAGTGTTTCTCAACTCCTGTCCTCAGGACCCACTAACAGGCCAGGACTTAGGGATTTCTCTTCTAGAGCACTGGTGTGGTGATCAGAGGCTCATTCACATTGATTAACTCACCTGTGTTCTAACAAGGAAATCATGTGATCAGAGGTTCATTCACATTGATTAACTCACCTGTGCTCTAACAAGGAAATCATGTGATCAGAGGCTCATTCACATTGATTAACTCACCTGTGCACTAACAAGGAAATCATCACATCCTGGCCTGTTAGTGGGTCCTGAGGACAGAGAGAGTTGAGACCCACAGGGTTAAAGTGTCAAACTGTGGCAACAACAAATAAACATTAATATCTCAAATGCTTTTAATGCTACAAACAAATGGCTAGTAGAATGTGTAGGCCGTCTTTATGTATAAAACACCTAGTTGACAGGTCCACTTTAACTGGTGCTTTTGCCCTGATCAAAACCATTTTCCTGGTTGTGTTCCTCTTTGTCTGTTTTTGATGGTTTTGGTGACACGAGAGGGATTGTAATCTATCCAGTCTTTTGTAACGCTGATTTAGCAAGTGTCGTGCTCACTCGATTCCCATAATTTGAGCTGTACATTTACATACGTGTTTCTGTGTGTATGTTTGTGCATTGTATGTAAAGTCCTTAGATCTGTTTAGAGATGAAGGTTTCTGGACGTTTGTGGATTTTCAGTTCAGCTAACTTGGTGTGAGCAGGAAGGAAGTGTTTCCCCGCTCTGACTTTGTACAAGACACAGGAAAACCTAGAGATAAACTGCTTAACCCCTTAATGACCACATGACGAGCTATGACCAACATGTGACCGGTGACGGTCATAGCACGTCATGTACCTTTTACTGTGGGAGCACTGTAAGTAAAAACGGGGTCTGAAATTGACCGCTGCAGGACTGGATTGGTCTCTCTCAGACCCCAAATCGGCATACCAGTACACGTAACAGGTCACGTATACCGGCAAGTCAGCAAGGATCAAAGCAGTCCTTAACCCCTTCGCGTCCAGTGACATGCTAGGACCGTCACGGCTGTCCGGCACTTAAGGACCAGTGACCGTCCTGGCATGTCACATACTTTTTACTCACATCGCTTCTGCAGGAGCGCCGTGAGTAATACCGGGGACTGAAATTGATCGCTCCAAGACCGGAGAGATCTCTTTCGGTCCACCGTTCAGTCTCGTGGGACGGCACGTCAAAGTTTCCTATCTGGTCCTTAAGGGACCACACACCCCGGGACCGCTGGTCCTTAAGGGGTTAAGAGAAGGTAACTTCAGAGGATAGCTTCCCTGCACCGCTGGTCCTAATGGGGTTAAGCCAAGCAATCAATTCCTCTGTTTATTTGCAATGCATTGAAGACCTCTCTAGCTCTCAAGGTGTTAAAAGTTCACTTTTATTTGTTCCCTCCAGAATAACTCCTCTGTTATACATATGGGCCAGATTTCCTTCCCGTTCAGACCCCGCACTGCACATATACTTTTGGCAATTTTGTTTATCACAGGGGACAAATATAAATTCCAAAATTCCCATTAACATAAAAGGGATTTTTTTTTTTTAACTCTTTGAATGCTAGAGAGGTCACAAAGCAGAGCGTTGGAGACCACATTAGCATTCAAGGAGTTAAAACGCTTCTTTTAATTATTTGGGAATTTTCATTCATCCCTTATGGTGCAGTTGGTTTGCTCCAGAATTCCTCTTATTAACTCCTTAATCCCTTCGCGTCTGATGACGTACCTGGACCGTCACGCTGGTGTGTCACTTAAGTACCAGTGACGGTCCTGGTACGTCATGAACTTTTACTCACCGCGCTCCTACAGGACTGAACCAGGGACTGAAGTTGATCGCTCCAAGACCGGAGAGATCTCTTTCAGTCCCTCGTTCGGCGTGCCGCCCCACGTGATCAGTCACGTGGGGCGGCATGTCGAACTTCCCGATCTGGTCCTTAAAGGCCCAGACAGTCCAGGCACGTCACGTGTTTTGTGCTCACAGCGGGATCTGAAATTACTATCAGATACCCGTTCGGCATGCTGGCACAGATGATCAGTTAGGTGTGCTGACACTCAATCGTCGTCTGTTGCCATTAAGGTGAATCTATCCCCAATCATTAGTCCTTAAGGGGTTAAGCTTGGTGAATAACACCCATAATTCCTATAGTTTTAAGTTCTGTCAAGAGAAGAAAAGTTTAATTCTGTCTTAATACCATAAGTATTACCCTATATAATAATTTGCTAAATGTGTGTTTGTCAGAAGCCGTCATGTGCAGTAGAGACAGCTGTGCGCATTGCAGTCATGCACACTACAGACTGCCCGCGCCATGGCTGATAACGGAGCTGGGCTCCAAATTCAGAAGAGAGAACTCCGGTCTGAATTCGGAGTGCCCCACTCCGTATCTGCCACAGCACAGGCAGTCTCTACTGCGCATGACTGCAGCACGCCCGTTGCTGGGTGGCCTGTGTACACAGACTCTTCAACTAGTATTTAATATAATGATAAGTTAGTTTAGAATTATTTGTTAGCTATATTTGAATTGAATATTTATTCCCTTGAATTTTAGTGAGATCTGCAAGTTGTCAGAGACATTCTTGAGCCCTGGGTGTTAAAGGGCAATTATCATGCAGGGTGGGGGAAATATGTTTACCTTAATCTTAATTGGTGTATCCCTCACCTTTGGGAGTAGCAGCATTATACACATTCAGTCCTAAATATACAGGTCCACCCAAAGCCTCTTGTCCCACCCCCTACAAGAGATGATGTTGCCAGTGTCAGCTAGGGTTGCCACCTTTTCTTCAGAAAAATACCGGCCATGGCATTCCCTCCATAGACTTAACATTGGACAGAAGCCAATTTTTTACCGGCCTGCCAGTAAAATACCGGCTGGGTGGCAACCCTAGTGTCAGCCTCATTCCTATTGACTGTTTAGGTGTATGAAATGTCACAGCAGCCAATGGGAATCACTAGCTGCCTTGTTGGAGCTCTCAGCACCAACTGTTGGGTGAGATGTCTGGGAGGGATCTTTACATTGGGAATATAATGCTGCCATTGTCAAAGGTGATTAACTGACCTGACCTGAACGTAAGCACTATATTCTTTCATGTAAAGCAGTAAATCTATCATGGGAAGTGTTCTTCTTACTTTGATTGTTACTTGACAGCTAGGAGCTCCCAGCATATCTGAGTGAATAGCTGATATTGTCCATGCAGGGAGAATGTAAAGAAAATGAGTTATGGTTTTGTGTATTTTCTTTTTTCTTCATCTTCCCCTTTCCTGCACTTTTGCACTCCATAGAAAGTGTTCTTTTAAAGGGATAGTAATGTTTCACAATAAAAGCAGCTCCAATTAATATTCATAGTATTTGGGCCATGGAGAGTGTTATTTCAGAGTTGTAGTTCAAGAGTAATTCAATGACAAAGTATCCCCCTCCCGCCCCTTTTACTCATGTAACACTGCTCACCTCAGAGCAGCAAGAAAGTGTTCAGGTGGATCACAGAGAGGAACAATCTTCAGTTAAGATGAGGGAAAAACCTGTCAAGGGGGGCAGGTTTTTCATTGTTCTCACAATTGTCACAAGATTGTCCCTTGCTATGGACCAGATTCCACATCTGAGGTGAGCAGTGTTACATGAGTAAAAGGGGCGGGAGGGGGATACTTTATCATTGAATTACTCTTCAACTACAACTCTGACAGTAATGAAATAACACTCTCCATGGCCCAAATACTATGAAGATTAATTGGAGCTGCTTTTATTGTGAAACATTTCTATCCCTTTAACTGGTTTGTTGATTCTTTTGAATGTGAATTAATGTATTTTTTTTTTTTTAGCAGAGCAGTTATTGGACAGTTATTTATTCAGTGGCAGTTCTCACTAATTAGGAGTCAGGTTATGTCCACAGGCTGCATTATGCTCAGCAGTGACCTGTCTGAACATTACTTAGGTTCTATTACACTAGATTAATATTTCAGAATGTCTAACTGGACAGCGTTTGGGTGTAATAAAAAGAAGTCAATGAAAGATTGCACTTTATGTGTTCATCCATATGTATGTGAGTCTGACTGATGGCTTTATTGTGCCTCTGCTCCTCAGCACTGCCTCATAACAGCTCCTTTACGCTCATGGCCGGAGGCTTTAATAGCAGCTCAATGCAGAAGACCCAGTCTTTGATAGACCTGGCATCTAGCAGGTATGGTCTCTCTGGACACAGAGTCTCTCCTTAACCCTCTGACTCCTAGCAAGGTGTGTAACTCATTGTGGAGCAATGCGTTTAGCATCGCTCTGGAATACAGATGGTCAGTGGGGATAAACACTGCCAATTTTCAATTAAAAAGGTTTTTATGTTTTCCAACGCAAGCAAAGAGTGTGATTACTGGTGCCATGGAACTAAGACAAGATGCACACAGCTGGCCAGTCAGTTGCACCATAGGAGGCATATCACAGTTTCTCAGATTCCCATTGATTTAAAGGGATAGTAATGTCAGAAAAAAAGTATTAGCTATATGGTAGGTACAAATAAGTGCAAGTACTCTCTTTTAATTGTATCTCTCAAACCGTTATGATTTGAGAGAGATAGGGAAATAAAGTTCTCCGTTCCCTCCCTTTTCTGCTTGACGAGCTGTAAAGGTGTCTGGTTCCAGGATCAGACGGTGGCTCTTCAGCAGCGCTGACATAGCAATACCTAAAAATAAATACTTCATTGGAATGATCTACAACGTGTGCTTGGTTTGCAAGCACGCATTATAGACCATTCCGATGAAGCACTTCTCTTTAGATATCGTTATATCTGCGCTGTTGAAGAGCTGCGTCTGGTCAAGCGACCAGAATCTGCTTCTGACAGCTTTACAGCTCATCAAGCAGAAAGGGGAGGGAGCGGAGAACTTTATTTTCCTATATCTCTCAAACCATAACGGTTTGACAAGTGCACACTGAGCAGAAATAGTTTATTCTATAACCCTGTGAGTGCCAGAGGGGTACACAAAACATTGCAAAGAAGTTGCATACGCCCTCCGGCCCTCAAAGGGATACATCACGTAGCCAGGGCTAATTTGATGAAGATCCTTGTATAAAACCCCATTCTTGGCGCCTCCAGAGTAACATTTTGTTGATGACCTTGTCCTGTGCGCTTCATCGCTCTGATAATGAAATGTACTTTACATCCATATGATCTGATTTGTTTTATTTCTGTGTCTAGCTCCAATTCATCCTCAACCACTTCTTTGACTGGTAATTCCCCAAAGGCTGGTACCCTGGACTGGGCAGTGCCACAGGCCTCCAGATTAAAGTACAGACAGAAGTTTAACAGCCTGGATAAATCCATGAGCGGCTACCTCACAGGTCAGTACATCCCACTTACCTCTGTCTGTGTGACTGAAAGAACACCCCACTTCTAGTCTTAACCCCTTAACGACCAGAGGGGTGCGTTGCACACCCCACTGGTCCTTCAAGGGTTAATTCTTTGAATGGTATGCAATGCATTGCTAACAATGTTACACACCCCTCTGGCATTCAAAGGTTAAAGTGATAGTCTGATTCATTTTTCTCTGTCATCCAATATAGCTTACAGGTAACTCCAAGAAAGCGACCACCCCCTTAAGTAGGCAGGAACAAATCGCCTTAGCTGGTCATCAGCCAATCCCCAACCAGTTAGATTTGTTCCTTGAACAGGAAAGGCAAGAGAACAGTTCTGCTATAGATTTTAGTTTATTGTTTTCTGTTAGATATGGGGTGTAGCAATCTCCCATTAGGCAGATTACCATTACTGACGTCCCAATGGTGGAGTGCTCAGTTAACAGGTGCTGTTTGTGGATCTTCCAGCCCTGAGAGGAAAATCTTGCATGCCATGTTTCTTTCTCTAGGAGAAGCCCACTGAGGCTTCTTCTGTAACCCCTTAACAACTCATGACGAAATCGTACGTCATGAGGTTGCGGTCCTTAGAGGACCAAGGACGTACATGTATGTCATGGAATTTCGGGCTCCCCACACGGCTGCACGCCATTCGGGGAGTCCTGAATCAAATGGTTAAAAAAAAAAAAAAATACTCCATGGTCCTTAAGTGACTGCACCGTGGGTGCGCGGCTGATCCTTAAGGGGTTAAAAATGTTAGTCTGAAGACAGAAGACCTGCAAAAAAGGTGAACAACCCTTTGAGTGCTGAGTTCCACTTGTCCCACGCTTCCCATCCCCACAGGGGTCTCCTTTGGAGTTCCTATTACATACTCCTGCAACATGTTGTCCGTTGGGGTTTTGGAGCACTTGGGTTTCTGTTGTAATGTAACCCTTCGTTTGCCAAACTGAGCACTTTCTGGGTTTGTCACACTTTTCCCTTTGGGTTTACTGTTATTTAGCCTTCATGAGGTGTTTTATATGTGTTTTCCAAACTTTGGACTCACTTTATTAATATTACTTTATTTTGTGCGCATTACCGCATAGAAGCCATGCTTCCTTGATCTCTATGGGACTTGTACTTATTGGGACATATCTCTGCAACCTCTCCATGTAGCGAGTTCAGAGACAGCTCATTCTAATTGTCCACCCTTGTCCTACTATCCGGTTTACGTTCTGGGGGCCTTGGGGGGGCTTTGGGCTCTGTTTTTAGGGTACTTGAAGAGAAACTACAATTCCCATGAGCTGCATCTTCGTGGCTATTGCATGGACGCCATTTTCTGTCTTTCCCGTCATGAGTATGCTACGCAGGGCTTGGACTCTTCTTCTCTCCTCAGCAGATTAACCCTTCGTCTGCCAGTTAAGTGCATTTTCACTATTTCTGGTGTGTAAATTTAATCTCAGACACAGTATTTGAGTTATTCCTCATATTATCAGACGTTTTATGTCCTGTTAGAATGTGAGACCCAGTGGGACCTGGGGCTAGACCTAAGACTAAGGATACTGGAGTGTCTGTAACCCCCCCCCCCCCCGACAATGCCACGACAGTGGCTTACATCAACAAACAAGGTGGAAAAAGAAGTCTTGCAGCTTGGTTGGCGGTCAAAGCTATTTTAACCTGGGCAGAAGAACACGTTCCTGTCATATCCACAGTTCATATTCCTGGGTCAGACAACGTCTTAGCCGACTTCTTAAGTCGACACGTGGCAGACAGCAGAGAATGGGAACTCCATCAGGTGGTGGTCGACCTCATTGCCCAGAAATGGGGACTCCTGTGGATCAACCTGATGGCGACCAGACACAACAGGAAGGTTCCGTCATTTTGTTCCCGCTGGAGGGACCCTTTGGCTCTTGCAGTGCATGCCATATCGATGCCGTGGCAATTTCCTCTGGTTTACATCTTTCCTCCCATTCCACTGTTTCCAAGGGTACTGAGGAAGTTGCGGTTGGAAGGAACTCCGGTCATTCGAATCTCTCCATACTGGTCCCGGCAACCCTGGTTTCTGGAGCCCCTGTACCTATATGTGGTGGAACCCTTTCGGTTTCCCCGCAGACCGGATCTCCTCCTACAGGGTTATCTGTGGAAGGAGGATGTGAACCGTCTGGGTTTGATGGCCTGATGGTTGAATCCTCAATATTGAGGAAGACAGGTTTCTCTTCCGAGGTCGTAGCCACTATGCTTCATGCTTGGAAGCCTGTTTCCTCTAAGGCATACCACAGAATCTGGTCTATTTTCCATTATTGGTGTGTGGGTAGGGATCTGTCCTCACAGGAGTTTGACCTTCCTACTGTCCTGTCCTTTTTACAGGATGGTGTGGACAAGGGCCACAGCCTGAGTTCCTTGAAGGTTCAAACTTATGCACTTTCTGTCTTTTTTCAGCGGCACATTGCCATCTTTCTGTACATCAAGGTTTTCTTCCAGTGCGTTGCTCATGCTCGCCCTGCCTTTAAGAGTACCGCTCTGCAGTGGGATCTTAATTTGGTGCTGGGCGTCTTGCAGCGACCTCGTTTTGAATCCTTGGCCACCTTTCCTCTTCGTCTTCAGACTTGGAAAATGGCCTTCCTTTTGGCAATAGTCTCAGAGTTGCTGAGCTGCAGGCTTTGTCCTGCAAACTGCCTTTCTTGGTGTTTCACAAGGGCAAGACGGTTCTTTGCACCTTCCAGGAATTTCTTCCTAAGGTGGTCTTTGAGTCCCACATCAATCAGGAGGTTGTTGTGCCTTCATTTTGTCCTGACCCTAAATCTGACGAGGAGAGGGATCTCCACTTGTTAGATGTGGTGCGCTGCCTTACGTTCTATGTGCACAGCAATGAGTCTTCACCAGACTGATGCACTCTTTGTCATCTCTGATGGTCCCAGGGCTGGTAAGGCTTCATCCAAGGTCACTATTGTTTCTTGGATCAAGTCTACCTTTTGTAAGGCCTGTGAACTCAGGAAGAAGCCTGTTCCTTTTCATATCACGGCTTATTCCACCAGATCTGTTGGGCCTCTTGGGCCTACAAGAATCAGGCCTCGGCTGATCAGCTGTGCAAGGCGGCTACTTGGTCATCGGTGCACACTTTCACTAAATACTATTGTGTTGACGTTCTGGCTTCGGCTGATGCCAGTTTTGGCAGGAAGGTCCTGGAGGCTACCTTGCCAGTCTAGGACTTTATCCATTGTGCCTCTGTATTCTTTAACTGTTGAGCCCTTTTGGCTGTAGTTCAGTGTGCTGTGTTACAGTTACTGGTGTGTTTATATTCCAGTTCAGTGTCCGTTGACACTTCTTGTTTAGGGCTATCATATGATCTAATTAGTCCATATGACCTTTGGTGACTTTGGGGACCGACGCCTGGTCCTTGCCTTCTTTCCCACCACTGGGAAACTCAATGTTGATACATCCCAGAGTTACCTGTTAGCTATATTGGATGACAGACAAAAGAGGATTTAGTCTTACCTGTTAAATCCTTTTCTCTTAGTCCATACAGGTTACAGGTCTCCCACCCTGTCAAGGGACCATGGTTGGTTCTCCTGTGACTGAACATGGGAGTTCCTTCTGGTTCATGATCACAGGAGTCTTTTTTCCTTCTTGCTACCTAGTCAATAGTTAGTGTCTCAAGTCTAACTGTTTGGGGATTGGCTGGTGACCAGCTAAGGAGAGAAGGAAGGCCCCACCTGCACTTCTTTTCAAGAATTGTTCCTGCCTTCCCAGAGTTACCTGTAAGCTATATGGACTAAGAGAAAAGGATTTAACAGGTAAGACTACAATCCTCTTGTTGAGCTTGTCAGCATTTCAGTGTTAAAGGGGTAGTAATGTTTCACAATAAAAGCACCTCCAATTAATCATCATAGTATTTGGGCCATGGAAAGTGTTATATCAATTCTGTCAGAGTTGTAGTTCAAAAGGAATTGGAATTGCTACTTTTGCGAAACATTACTATCACTTTAATTGGGCTCCTTCGTCAACCCAGTAACTGCAACCGTCAAAATAAGAGCAGCATATTCAATTAACCCTCTGAGTGCCAGAGAGGAATCCACCACATTACTTCTCAATACTTCTCTGGCATTCAGAGGGTAAAAACTTTTACAGTGTAATTCTGTAAGCTAGAGAAGGGCAGTTCTGGGGCAAAACCAAGTCACCGTATGGGACAAATAAACATTCCTAATTTTCCCATTTATTTAATGGAGACATTTAGCCCCTGGAATGCTGGTGAGGTTTCCAATGCATTGCTTTAATTTGTCCCCTATGGTTGCAGTTGGCATGCTCCAAGATGGCTCCTCTTTCGCTTACAGAATTGCACCTTAAAGGGACAGTAATGTCCCAGAAAAATTGTCACCGGTTTTGTAGAGGTTGCAATAATAAACAATATGCTCCAAACCCTATCTCTCAAAGAGCTGTAAAGCCGACAGCAGGAAATTCAAGTTGTACGACCCGAGGAGGCTTTGCAGCAGAGCCCAAATCGCGTTATTTAAAAATAATTACTTCATTGGAACGGTCTACAAAGTGTGCTTGCAAACTAAGCACACTTTGTATACCGTTCCAATGAAGTATTTCTTTTGAAATAACGCTGACGTCAGGAAAAGGGGGGGGGGTACTTTGAATCCCTATATCTCTCAAACCATAGTGGTTTGAGAGATAGGGTTTGGAATATATTGTTTATTATTGTAACCTGTACAAAACCAGAGGCAGTTTTTTCTGGGACATTAGTGTCCCTTTAAGGGCCTTATCCACAAACAAAAAGTGGATCCATTCTGGGACACACCATCTTCACAACAGGGGAGGTATAAAAGTCCCCATTGACTTTAAAAGTACATTTAACCCTGTGAGTGCCAGAGTGGTGTCCAACACAATGTGTTTGCAACCTCACTGGCACCCACAGGGTTAAACCTTTCGAATGCTAGAGAGGTCTTACAAATCTTTGGAGACCTATCAAACAAGGGGGCTATAACCCTTTGAGTGCCAGAAGGGGTACGCAACGCATTGCGTACCCCCTGGTACTCAAAGGGTTAAAAGCCCAGTTTAACTCAATGGAAGTCTGAGGCATATTCATTTTCCCCTTACAGTGCAGTTGGTTTGATCCACAATTGCACTGGATGGATGAAGCACAAAGTGCCTTGTGCACAAAAATAAAATAAAAAAAAAAAAAAAAAACTGTGCAGTTTTGGAACAAACCAGCTGAGCCATAGGGAATAAAGAAACATCCCCATTGGTTTTAAATGGGGATTTTTAACCCTTTGAATGCTAGAACAGTCTCCAATGTATTGCAAAGCAGTTCATTACCTTCAAGACCTCACTAGCCTTAAAGGAGTTAAAATTCCCTATTTGAATCAGTGGTAATTTTTGGAATCATTACATACTGTCCTTGATACTTCCACATTTCAGCCATGTGTGTTCTACACGTCTCTTATCACAGTGATACAAGTCATGATCACGCGCCTCTCTGAGTATGTGCTGTGGGCCCCCAGGTCTTGTGAATAAAGCCTTGAATCTTCTTTCCAGCCTGGAGCACGAAATTGTGTAATACGCTGCTGATCTTAATAATAATAATAATAATAATGCTTCATTTGGGCTGTGTAGCTCACTAATAGCACTTTAGGCCAGGAGTAGGCAACCATCTGCCCACCAAATGTTGAAGACTTACACCTCCATCATCCTCAACCAGGATGGAGACTAAACCTCCCATAATCCTCAACCTTTATCTTGTAGAGGAAGATGGCAGTTGTAGTCCCCAACAGCTGGAGTGCTGAATGTTGCCTACACCTGCTTTAGACAGACCCAAGCCCCACATTGTTTAGAAAAATACAATCTTCCTTGTTCCTCCTTTTGTGTTACATTCACATGGGTGGCTTGAATGGTTCGTCACTGTTGCCCCATTCAGATCTCATTACTTTCCACTGCTGTATTGCATTCCTCCAGCGACCTTGTGACTGGGGGGGGGGGTGGCTGATTGTCAGCTTGTGTCAATGTCTGCAATAAATGTCTGTCTGAGGCCCACAACTATCAACCATTCACTGGAGCTTACAATGAACATCACACTCTGTAAAGTTATTCTTGTGAACAATTTGCATACCTCCCAAGTGTCCCTCTTTTACACCCAAATCCCTCTGTCCCTCTTTCCCACCCTGATGTCCCTCTTTTTAGGAGATCAGACTGTGTGATGTGTATATAAGTGTATCACATTGCTCCACATCAATAATACTCACATTAATGTTTGTATAAATGTCAGTATATGTGTTTATAAATTATATTGTGTAAATAAAAAACTTTGATCTTGTTTTAAGTCATTTAATAGGTTACATAAGGAGGTGTCAATAGGTTATAAAATAGCCTATAAATTCTAGTTAATGCCCCACCCACCAGCCACGCCCACAGCAACACCCCCTAAAACAAGTGTGTCCCTCTTTGGCAATTTTACGGTAAATGTTGGGAGGTATGAATTTGCAAGGCCCCATAGGATACTGCACCTGCCTTGTAATCTGTGCTGAACAAAGATCATTTAGCATTCTGCAGCAGGCTGTAATTACCCATGTCAACAGTCTAATATCAGGGGAGCTGTTGTGTTTATTAGTACAGAGACAACATCACTGTGCGAATGTCACTCATGTGGACAATTGTGTTCAAATTGAAAGGGAATTATACCTATGGTAATAAGTGGTTTATAATCTCTTTAATAGAAACATTTGCCTGCATATCCTCTTACAGCATTGAAGTATATATGTTTTTATATGTTTTGTGTAGTATTTGCAGAATCCTATGTTTGCTGTGTCCCATTTTTATTCTGTATCTAACCCTTTGAATGCCAGAGGGGTATGCAACGCATTGTGACGCACACAATAAACTCCACACAGTAAACTATAGATTCTGCTGTCTGAAGTAGAATAACCATAGAGGGTAAGGCCATCCCATGACTGAAGGAACATGATCTCCTTTTTCAGTTTAGTTATATGTCTAAACTTAACACCCTCTTACCCCATTGTATATCTCCTTTTACCCATTTAGACTGTAAGCTCCTTGGGGTAGGGACCTCTCTCCCATTGTTTCTATGAATGTCGCACTTATTTCATCCCCTCTTATTTATTGTAACATGTCTGTTGTAAGGCGCTGTGTACACTGTGTAGCGCCATATAAATAAAGATATACATACATACCACTAGAGCAGAGTTCAGATAAAGAAACAGTATTTTAATAGAACTATGGGTTGTATGAAATATGTTCCTAAGCAAGTCCTTCTAAACATGCTAAAATCACTTATTTGGGCCACAGAGAGTGTTATTTCAGTACTGTCAGAGTTGTAGTTCAGGAGTAACTGAATGATAAAGTATCCCCCCTCCCATCCCTTTTACTGATGTAACACTGCTCACCTCAGAGCAGCAAGACTGTCTGGATTGTAGAGAGGGACCATCTTCAGTGAGCATAAGGAAACACCTGTCAAGGGTGGGACAGGATTTTCCTTATGCTCACAGTAAGAAGATTGTCCCTTTCTGTGATCTGTCTGGTCCCAGGAGGGGAGGTGGACTACACTAGGTAAAAGGGGTTGGAGGGGTGTACTTTATCATTCAATTACTTTTGAACTACAAATACTAAGAAGATTAATTGAAGCTGCTGTTTTGTGAAACATTACTATCCCTTTAAAACAGCTTTGAGTGAACATTAGCTTAAAGTAAATTATGAAGGGGCGGAGCAGTGACTCTAATGGCCAACCCCTTTCCATACTGTATAAGGTTGTAACAGATCTGCACTTGACACTTTGCTTTATTTGTTTGTTTGTTTGTTTGTTTGTATTGCCACATCTCATATAGGTGATATGCCACTGCCCTATAACCTTGATCTGATCATTTAATTTAAAAGATGATGTATATAGTAACAGTTTATTGTCTTTTTCCTTCTGGAAATGACTGATCTCCTCTATACTTTGAGCAAACATCATTAAGCAGTGTTACCGGTTTTTCCTGCAGAGTGACCCAGGGTTGTGTTGGCTGAACTGATTGGTGATGGAACCTGTGTGGCATGCTGGTGGTAGCTGGTTAGATCATATTAGGAAAGTAAGGGACTATCTATAAAGTGACTGATTTTCACCTGTGAAAGTAATAGGTGTATGTGGTTACATTTTGTTGGTAGCTGTCCCACAAAGAAAGGCAACGCCTCATCTTTAACCCATTGAATGCCAGATGAGCTTCCTTTAAATGTTCTTTTGTATGCTGAGGCAGCACGCAGTTCTGGGATAATTGCCTTTATTGTCAGACAACGGGAAGTGTTAGTTTGCTTCTACTGTGATACGTATAAATGTAAGCTAGCTAAAATAAAAAAGGCACAGCGTTGCCCAAGTGAGAAGAGGCAGAGGGACGAATGCCACACATACACTGTCTGACAACCCATCCTTGTTCCACTGGTAATCACAGACCCGCACATACACAATATATCTTAAAATAGACATATTTGCATTGTTGGGAGCAGGCAGCACACAGAGGAAGTGGGGAAGTTGTTGAGAGAGCGGGTAGGACACAGTATAGAATGGTAGAGGGAAGTTGGAGTTGAATGGGCTTGACACAGAGTGGGATATGAGGGAAGCGGGCAGGGCATACAGCAAGCAGGTGGAGGGGATCGGTCAGGACACAGAGTTGTGGGGAGCGGAGTGGCAGGTCACAGAGAGTTGTGGGTCCTGCAGTGATTTGGACAGGTGGACTTTGCCCTCGTCCCTCACCCAGTCTTGCCCAAATCATAGCCCCAGCCATGTCGTTCCTCTGAAATGGCTGGGGCAGAAGACCTGCAGCACTGGAGATAATTAGCCCCTGCATGTGTCAGGCTGGGACATGCTCTTGTCTTGCTCTGTCCTCTGCTGTTTCTTCCTTTATGAAAACACCAAGTAACTGCAAACAATTCTTCCTGCCCTGTATGTAGTAGCCATCATTGGGACATGTGTATCAAGACAAACATTTAGTAAATTTGGACTAAAACTGTTCCATCTTACGAACCAATTGAAATCAAGGGGGATTTCTCTTTGATTCTAATGGTGCAACTGTTTTACTTCACAATTGCTGTTCTTTTGCCTTCAAATATCTCCTCCTCTGGGGTACGTACATAAGGCTAAACTAGCAATTGTAGGGAAAGCTGACTGCACCATATACTTTGCAATGTCGGGATCTCTCTAGCATTCATGCGGTTAATAGCTCCATTTAACCCTTTGAGTGCCAGAGAAGTATCCAACTCATAGCAATGCAATGCGTTCAATACACCTGTGGCACTCAGTGGGTTAAACAATGAAAGTTTTTATTTGTTCACTGTGATGCACTTTGTCCCAGAATGGTTCCAGTTTTTCATCCGCCTCCTGAAGGGATGTACTTATGCTATTCGTGTTATACATGTGCATGCTAGTGTCTAATGCGTGGTTCACTAACTTTTTTTAATGCCTGCAATTCTCCACTTAATACTGTTTGTACAATGAGGAGGGCATTGGGGATGTTTATGGACTGACCTGTTCTCTGTGCCTTGTGTATCGGTATGTACTAATAAAGGCACAGAGGAAACTGCCATGACCTTACGCCATTTTCCTGCACGTGCTATAAGGGCATTTGGGGCTTGCTGAGATTAAAGTCTGATGGTGTCAGTGAGTGAACGGTGGTATGCACTACAGCAATCAAATGCTTAAATTGCAGTGATTATCAGCCTCGGTCATCAGGAAACAACAATAGGTCAGGTTCTCATGATCACCCTACTTATACACAAGTGTGTTAACCCTTTTAGTGCCAGCGAGGTACCCAGTGCATTGCGTTGGATTCCTCTCTGGTGTTCAAAGGTTTAATCTCTATCATCGAGTTGTTGAATAACTACCCGTGATTAAAGCGGAACTACCACGTTAGCAAAAGTCGCCCTGCAATACTTAGGCAGGTGGCGACTAGCTTAATAATAGTTATTTTACCTCTCAAAAGTACCCACTTGTAAAGTAATCATTAAACTTCTGAGACTGACGGCCAGGTTAGTGTAGTCTGTGCGCCTGCACCGTCAGTCTCTTCTGGTGCTGATCGGGCCAGTGCAATGCTGCTGAAGGGAGACCAGGACTGACAGCGCAGGCAAGTAGACCAGATGTCTGTGCTGATGCCTGGCTTCCAGTCTCGGAAGCTTAAAGGGGAACATTCACATCCTGAAAACTTTGGAGCACTTGTTTAATCACCAAAGAAACATTAGGAATGTGCTCTCTTTTTTTTTTTTTTTTTTTTTTTTTTTTTTTTTTTTAATACTTTTTTAGATATTAAACTTAAAAGTTATCCACTTCCGCATTCTGTAGCTGCGGCACGGCTCTCAGAACTTCCCAGCAGTCTATCATTCTCCTCCCACCTCCCTCCGGGAGCACGTTCACGCTTAACTTCAGTGTGGCGTGAATGGTTCCTAGCGTTACAGGAAGCGGTGATTATACTGAGGTTGCAACCTCATAATACTACTACTGCAACCTCAGTATAATGCTAATCACTGCTTCCTGTAACGCTAGGAGCCGTTCACACCACACTGAAGTGAAGCGTAGACGCGCTCCCGGAGGCAGCTGGGAGGAGTATGACAGACTGCTGGGAAGTCCTGAGAACCGTGCAGCACTATGCGGAAGTGGATAACTTTTAAGTTTAATGGAGAGCACATTTCCTAATGTTTCTTAAACGAGTGCTCAAAAGTTTTCAGGATGTGAATGTTCCCCTTTAAGGATTACTTTACAAGGGGGCACTTTTGAGAGTTAAAATAACTATTATTAAGCTAGTTGCCACCTGCCTAGTATTGCAGGGTGACTTTAGCTAACGTGGTAGTTCCGATTTAAGCAGGGAGATCTTGAAAACATGCACCGTTGGCATACCCTTAGGATCACGCTGAGAATAACTGTTCTAGCACATACCCTGAAATGCAGCAGAGGCCAGTACCCTACTGAGCAATCACCCTCTATATCTAAGTTATGGTGGGCAACCTGCTTCCATCTGAAATGTTTCCTGCACCTCCCAATCTGTTCCTTGGTGCACTGGGACAAATACGTAATTTACCTCTTCATCATCACCCTATTATTTATATCTACCACTTGCCTCAGTCCATATTGTCTTTCACACAGCTCCACCTTAATCCCCCCTTATACATAGGTATCCAACCATCACAATGGGTTAAAGACCTCTCTATCAGGCATGGAATTCATAATTTTTCCAAACCTCAGTGATAATTTAATAACATTTGCTGCTTTTGGGTTGAACAAAAGCTATAACATAAAGTGGCCGTTTTGTTGGACTTGAGGGCCACGTTTGCAGCACATTGAGAGAATCTGGTTGCCTATCACTGTGTATATATATATATATATATATATATATATATATATATATATATATAATATAAATAATACATTGTCCCTTTCTTTGTAGGTTCCCAAGTGAAAAATGCACTGGTACAATCAAGTCTCTCTCATACGCAGCTCGCTACTATCTGGTAAGTTCTCCCTTGTGTAAACATGTACAAGATTAGCAAACGCTGTGCGGGGAAATTCCTTGTTGTCCATCTGTTGTTTGTGCAGGAACTTGTGAGTCATGAAAAATTGGCATTGTGATTCTAGAAGGTATTATTTGATCCTAGCATTATTAACTTTTTAATCACAGTGATCGGCAGTTAAGGACCACGGATCATTTATTTTGTTTTTGCTCCGATGGATTCAGGGGTGCACGAACGGCATGCAGCCGCTCAAGGACTCATGAATTCCATGACTTACATAAACCAAGTTTTCCCATGACGTTTATGTATATCATGGGTACTTAACCCTTTCAGCACTGAAAGGGTTAAAGTGGAACTGCCACACCTTACAAACATGGCCCCAAATAATTACCCATCTGACGACTAGCTGCTCAGCAGCACTAGTCGCCAGAATTATTACCGCTTTAATGAGAATTATACACTGCTCCCGGACTGACAGGCAGGAAACAGTGCAGACATCTTTCCATAGTGATGCCTGCGCTGTCAGTCCCTTTTGGAGCCAAACTGCTCCTAGCAATGCCTCCTAGAGCAGCATGGGATTGACAGCACAGGCGCGCAGACGTCACTAAGGAAAGATGTCTGAGCTCCGTCCTGCCTGTCAGTCCCGGAGCAGGGTATAATTCTCATTAACGCGGTAATAATTCTGGTGACGAGCGCTACTGAATAGCTAGTTGCCAGATAGGTAATTATTTGGGGCCATGTTTGTAAGGGGTGGTAATTCCGCTTTAAGGTGTTAAAGACCAGAGGTTTGTGAAATTCATTGCTTCACAATGCATTACACACCCCTCTGGTCCTTAAAGGGGTAAACCAGCATGAATGCACCTGATAGCTGACAAGAAAGTAGATGAGAGGAATGCCAACCTCAATAGGTTTCTTACCTTTTGAGTGCCAGAGCGGTATCCAACACCATTGTTGCTTGATTTGAATGTACAGAAGGAAAGAATGTGTTTGAAATGTCAGCCATTGCCTTGTCCTCACAAATTAATTCACCTTTCTCAGTTTTAAGGGGACCAATATCAACTTTAATCTTTTTGCCATTCACATATGTTAAGGATTTTTCCTGCTCTCTTTTGAAATACTTTTCTCATTTTCAATTTTGTCTAGCCAAATTGCTTGTTTGCATATTATTTATATATTCAAATGATGCATCTGACCTTTCTGATTTAAATAATTCAAAAGTCAACTTCTTATTCCTGTTGTTAAGCCACACTGTTTTTTATTTGTTCATATTATGCTTATTCCCCAGTGGTATGTGTATATTCACAAGCTTTTTGAACACATTCCATCTTTCTTTTGAATTTTCATTTTCTGACCATTACATCCCATTGAATATCCTTTTATAATGCTCCTAGTATTGGGAAATTAGTGTTTTCAATTTGAATATTTTAGTTGAACCCTTGTTAAAGGGTTTCTCTTAACACATTTAAAACAATACCTTACTGTGGTCACTGCTGACTAGATGTTCTCTTAACTGTATGCTATATACCGTTTCAGACAAGTTTCTGTCAGCTAGGTCCAGCAAGGCCTTGCTTCTAGTTGACTTCGCCTCCGGGTGGTTTGTTGCAAATGCCTATCGGCATCTTTTTATTATGTACTTGCAAAACAAACACGCATTTCACGTGTATAAATATTCGTTTGCTACTCTGTAGGTTCCCCTGCTCTTCCCCCACTCCCCCTTCACCTCTCTGTATGTTCCCGTGCTCCTCCCACCCTCCCATTGGCCACTCTGTATATTTCCTTGGCCCCCCCCTTTCATTGCTCTGTATCTTTCCCTGCCCCCCCTTTCACCGCTTGTCCCCTGCTCTTCCCACCCCTCTCTCTTTCACCTCGCTATATCTTCTCCTGCTCCTACCACCTCCCTTTTGCTGCTCTATCTTTCCCTTCCACTGCTCCCCCCCCCATTTCTCTTCTCTGTATGTCCCCCTGCTCTTCCCACCCTCCCTTTTGCCACTCTGTATGTTACCTTTCCCCACCTTTTGCCACTCTGAATCTTCCTCTGCTCCTCCCCTTTCCCCTCTCTGTATCTTCCCCTGGTCATCCCACTCTCCCTTTCGCCACACTGCATCTTCCCCTGGTCATCCCACTCTCCCTTTCTCCACTCTGCATCTTCCCCTGGTCATCCCACTCTCCCTTTCTCCACTCTGCATCTTCCCCTGGTCATCCCACTCTCCCTTTCGCCACACTGCATCTTCCCCTGGTCATCCCACTCTCCCTTTCTCCACTCTGCATCTTCCCCTGGTCATCCCACTCTCCCTTTCGCCACACTGCATCTTCCCCTGGTCATCCCACTCTCCCTTTCTCCACTCTGCATCTTCCCCTGGTCATCCCACTCTCCCTTTCACCATACTGCATCTTCCCCTGGTCATCCCACTCTCCCTTTCTCCACTCTGCATCTTCCCCTGGTCATCCCACTCTCCCTTTCTCCACACTGCATCTTCCCCTGGTCATCGCACTCTCCCTTTCTCCACTTTGCATCTTCCCCTGGTCATCTCACTCTCCCTTTCTCCACACTGCATCTTCCCCTGGTCATCCCACTCTCCCTTTCTCCACACTGCATCTTCCCCTGGTCATCGCACTCTCCCTTTCTCCACTCTGCATCTTCCCCTGGTCATCTCACTCTCCCTTTCTCCACACTGCATCTTCCCCTGGTCATCCCACTCTCCCTTTCTCCACTCTGCATCTTCCCCTGGTCATCCCACTCTCCCTTTCTCCACTCTGCATCTTCCCCTGGTCATCCCACTCTCCCTTTCTCCACACTGCATCTTCCCCTGGTCATCCCACTCTCCCTTTCGCCACACTGCATCTTCCCCTGGTCATCCCACTCTCCCTTTCGCCACACTGCATCTTCCCCTGCTCTCCCACTCTCCCTTTCGCCACTCTGCATCTTCCCCTGCTCTTCCCACTTTCCCTTTCGCCACTCTGTATTTCCCCCTGCTCTCTCATGCTCCCTTTCACCAAAAATACAAAGCTCTGAAAGGGAGGGTGGGAGAATCACAGGAAAATGCAGAGTGGCAAAATGGAGGGTGGCAAGACCAGGGGAAGATGCAGAGCGGCAAAATGGAGGGTGGCAAGACCAGGGGGAAGATGCAGAGCAGCAAAATGGAGGGAGTTGGACCAGGAGAAGATATACACTGACAGCAATATGTCCCCTTGCATTTACCTTCTCCTGTATTAGTATGTCCAGTTATAAGGACCATCCTCTCTCTCATAATATGTCTCCTGCAACCACCCTATATCCCCTGACAGTGTATCCACTTGCAACCACAAACCCCCCATAATATGCACCCTTGCATCCACCCTCTGACTTTTTAAAACATTTTCCCTCATCTATTTATAGGCATCTGACTGTGATCCTTTCATGTGTAGGTGCACTGAAAGCTACACCACATTTCCATCCTCAGCGTGTTAGTGTACTATAGAGGAACACGTGGGACAGTTGTGAAGTCTACATAGAGATGCATGGATAGGCAAAAGGGAGGGCAGGAGGCAGAGAATAAGAGGCGGAACAGTGGAAGGGATAGACTAAGAGGCGGAGTGACAAATGGGAGAGAAAGGTGGCTGTTGAGACAGATCAGAGCTTTTCTGTGATTACACTGTGAAGGTAATGAATAATAAACATAACCATTAATTTTACATTGTTTGAAGGGGAAAGGATGCGGTGATGTGGAGGGTTGTGAGAGGAGGCAAACTGTACACCTGTAAGGAGAGAAGTGGAGAGCTTTCTCTGTTTGCCCTAGTCAATGCAATTGCACTTTGGATGAAGGCAGTCAGACATTTTTTATTTATTTATTTTTAAAGGGGAACTATCACCCCGCAATAACTTAAGGTTAACTTAAGGTTCACTTATTGCTCACCTGGCGACTAGCTGCTTAGTAGCGCTAGTTGCCAGAAATATTACCCGGTTCTTCAAGTATCGACATTTTCACAGATGGTGACAGGAGCAGGAAGCACGGACGTCTCTTCACAGTGACGTCCGTGCGCCTGCGCTGTCAGACCCTTTTGCACCGAGCTGCACTTTAATAGAAATATTACTATCCCTTTAAAGCTTCCTATACAAAGAGGCATACCAGTGATGATACCTAGCCATGTGTGTCATCCAACCATTTGTCTCATTCATTGCAATCCGCGCTACATTAGAAAGGCAACGGGAGATTAGGGAGTTAAATGCATGACCAAAGACTTGCTGTAAGCAGGAGGGGTTTGGACTCCTAGAGCACTGGGCAGCCTTTTCCATTGGGGACAATCTTTATAGTAGTGATGGACTGCACCTTAGTGGAAGGGGGACCACGGTGCTGGGCGATAGGATGGTTAGAGGGCTGGAGGAGACTTTAAACTAGAAAGGGGGGAGGGCTGCAACACAGGCTGGGGAAGATAGTATTATTGTGGAAATGGGATTAGAAAAGGGGCATGGGGTTGGAGAGGGGGAATGGGGTAGTTGATCTAATAGGGAGTTGCCATTGTTACAGCCTGATAAAAGACAAATACATTTGACAAAGAATTAACTCTTTAGGAATGGCAAAATTATAAAATGTATGCAGGCAAATGCTCGCTGTCTGGCTGGTAAGAAATGATTGCAACACATGAGCAGTATGATCTGATTGGAGAGTCTGAAACCTGGTTAGATGATACACATGACTTAGCAGTCAATCTAGGGGGTTATTCACTTTTTAGGAGGGACAGGGTTAATAAAAGGAGAGGAGGGGTATGTCTATATGTAAAGCAGGCCTTAAAACATAGTTTAAGGGAAGATATAAATGAGGGGTCCAATGAAAAGGTAGAGGCCTTGTGGGCTGAAATACACACTGGGGGCACACATAATAAAAAAAGATTAGTGGAGATTTGCTACAAGCCACCTAATATTGGGGAGGTGGAGGAAGCCCAACTTTTACTGCAAATGGAAAAGGCTTCTAGGTCAGATAAGGTAATTATAATGGGAGATTTCAACTATCCTGAAATTGACTGGAGCAATATGACTTCCGGCACAACAAAGGGAAATATTTTTCTAAGTATGATAAATGATAATTTTATGTCACAACTAGTAGAGGAGCCAACTAGAAAAGAGGCCTTGGTTGACCTAGTGCTCTCAAACAATTCTGACATGATAAACAATGTATAAGTAAGGGAACATTTGGGCAGCAGTGACCACAATATTGTATACTTTGAAGTTTGTTATGAGAAACCCAGTAGCACGGGTTTATCCAAAACATTCAATTTTAAAAAGGCTAATTTTACAAAGTTAAAAGAAGTATTAAAGGATATCCAGTGGGATGTAATTTTCAAAGATAAAAATGCACAAGAATCATGGAATGTATTTAAAATGCTCTTAGGAAAATATACAAATCAATACCATTGGGGAATAAGCACAAGAGGAGTAAAATTAAACCAATGTGGCTTAATAATGTGGTTAGCAGGGAAATGAGAAATAAAAAGCAGGTGTTTAAAGTGTTTAAGTCAAACGGGTCAGATGCATGATTTAAAAAATATAAAGAATGTAATAAAATCTGCAAACAAGCAATTAAGCTAGCTAAAATAGAAAATGAGAGAAATATTGCAAATGAGAGCAAGAAAAACCCTAAACAATTCTACAAGTATGTTAATAACAAAAAAGTTAAGGTTGATATTGGTCCTCTTAGGACTGAGACAGGTGAATTGATTAGTGTGGATAAAGCTATAGCTGACACCCTAAATACATTCTTTGCTTCTGTATATACAAAGGAGGCAGCAGTGAAAGGCTATGGGCAAACAGACAGAACCACAGAATTTCCTCCATTATCTACATGGCTTACTGAGGAGAAGGTCCAAAAGAGACTGGAAAGGGTAATAGTGAATAAAGTGCCTGGACCGGATGGTATACACCCAATGGTACTTGAGGAACTTAGTTCGGTAATAGCAAAACCATTATACTTAATATTCACTTTCATCAGGCATAGTGCCCTGTGATTGGAGGAAAGCTGATGTAGTTCCATTGTTTAAAAAGGGAGCAAGATCCAAACCAGGAAATTATAGACCTGTAAGCTTGACTTCCATAGTGGGTAAGATACTAGAAGGGTTATCAACTGACAGTATTCAGAACTTTGTGAAGACGAACAATATCATTAATAGGAATCAGCATGGTTTCATGAAGAATAGATCATGTCAGACTAATTTACTTGCATTTTATGAAAGAGTAAGTAGTAATTTGGACAGGGGAATTGCTGTAGATTTAGTGAACTTGGATTTAGCAAAAGCCTTTGATACAGTGCCTCACAACAGGTTACTGTATAAATTAAAAGGCTCCGGGTTGGGTGGTGTTATCTGTACATGGATTGAGAACTGGCAAATGATAGAGGACAGAGAGTTGTTGTAAATGGAACTTTTTCAAATTGGTCTAAGGTTATAAGTGGGGTGCCGCAGGGTTCAGTCCTGGGACCAATGCTTTTTAATTTGTTTATTAATGATCTAGAAGTGGGAACTGAAAGTAGCATCTCAATCTTTGCTGATGACACTAAGCTATATAAGGAAATACATACAGAGCTGGATGTTTTTTCTCTGCAGAAGTGAATGGGCAGAAAAGTGGCAGATGTCATTTAATGTAGTTAAATGTAAGGTTGTACATTTGGGCTGTAGAAACAAATTTGCAACATATACTCTAAATGGGGAATGACTTGGGGAATCCTCATTAGAGAAAGATTTAGGAGTACTGATAGACAATAGACTTCACAGCAGTGTACAGACTCACTCAGCTGCTGCAAGAGCAAATAGGGTACTAGCCTGCATAAAAAGAGGTGTAGATACAAGGGATACTAATATTATCCTACCTCTGTATAAATCCTTGGTTAGGCCTCATCTAGAATATGGAGTACAATTTTGGGTGCCTGTTCTTAAAAAAGACATTACTGAACTGGAAAAGGTGCAACAAAACTGGTAAAGGGATTGGAGGATCTGAGTTATACTAGCTAAACTGGGTTTGTTTACATTAGCGAAAAGACGTCTAAGGGGTGATATGATTACCATTTACAAATACATTCAAGGTCAATACAAAGAACTATCCAATGAATTATTTACACAAAGAGCTGAGCTAAGAACAAGAGGTCATCTATTAAAGGGATAGTAATACTTCAAAATTACTATCCCTTATATTGAAGCCCTTGTAAAACTGAATTAATTGCCACCAGCGGCATCTCTCAAACCTTTATGGTTTGGGAGATAGCCTCTTTTAAACTTCGCTCCCCCCTGCCTCTCCGCTGACGTCATTGTTTTTGCTGCAGCAGGGGAATCTGGTCCCGGGACCGGCAGAGGCTCCTTAGCACAGCCGAGATCTCGTTATGGAAGACAAGATCCTTCAGTAAAACAGTCTTCTACGTGTGCTTGGTTACCAAGCACATGTAGAAGACCGTTTTAGTGAAGGATCGTTTCTTCAAGACAAAACAAGATTTGGCTGTGTTGAAGAGCCTCCGCTTGATTCTAAGAAGGGATTTCCCTTCTGCAGCAAGAACGCTGACGTCAGCGGAGAGGCAGGGGGGAGCAAAGTTTAAAAACGGCTATCTCCCAAACCATAAAGGTTTGAGAGATGCCGCTGATGGCAATTAATTCAGTTTTACAAGGGCTTCAATATATTATATATATATATTAACTTTTGAAGTATTACTATCCCTTTAAGACTAGAGGAAAGGCGTTTTTGACTAAAACAAAGGCAGGGACCCTTTACAGTAAGAGTGGTAAGGCTATGAAATTCTTTGCCTTGGGAAGTTGTGCTTGCAGATAATGCAGCTGCATTCAAAAAAGCAATGGATGGCTATCTAGCACAAAACAATTATGGCAAATGGTTTCAAAGCAGATAGGATATTGACACACACACACACACACACACACACACACACACACACTTTTTTCAGCCTCATCTACTATGTTACCATGTAATTCTCCCTTATTGCCAGCCAGACTTCAAGCATTTGCAAGTATGCCTTTTATGTTACGCAAATCTGAAGATGTTCATTCTTTAAAATCCAAAAGCATAACTGTCAGATGAGCTGTAGGTGAGCTCTCTGGACACCAGAGGTCACTGTTAATGAAGAAAAAAAAACTATTGTCATTTTGGAACAAAGCATCTCCCTGCAGTTAGCATACCTCTTCAATAGATGTGTTTATATAATAAAGGTGCACTATTCCTTTAAATCAGCCTGTTTGTGTGTTAATGGATACAGAAGCTGGGTCAATGAGAATACATAGGGATACAGAATCTAGTCACAAGACAGGATATGATCAGGCAATGTAATGTACACTGCAAGGGTTGATTAGGAACAAAGGAAGGAACACAAAGTTGTTTAGGGAAATCCTTGGCTTTTTATGCACTGTAATCAACTGCTCAGTTAACCTTTTGTTGATGGTATTTGCCTGTGCTTTTTATTCACGATTGTTCCTGCTATTTGGTGACAATATATGGGAAATTTCTTAAAAACAGCCTTTTAACTCTATAGCAATGTTGTAATAAGTACACATGTTTATGAGATGGGGAGGTTGAAACAGGGCAAACACACAGAGGTTCTGTGGGCTGTGAGTCTCGTAGATATGTTTTGTATGGTTCCTAGTTATCGCCAACAATGAAATGGACTTAAAGGGGAATTCTCACCCCAAATAAAGTCTCCCTCCAACAATTACCCATCTAGCAATAAGCTTAACAATAGTACTATTAGCCAGCATAATAACTGTGTTGCTGAGAAATCCTACTTGTGCCGAGACTGATGACCAGGCAATAATGCAGGCATCTTTGCTTACAGACATCTGTGCTCTGTCAGTCCCAGTCTCTTCCAAGAGTCATTGCATGGTACCTTTAGGTACCAGAAGGGACTGATGGAACAGGTGCTCAGATTCCTCTAAAGTGCTGTTGCCTGGCTGTCGTCCTCAGCAGAAGCAGGATTTCTCAGGAACGCTGTGATTATGCTGGATAATATTACTATTGGGAAGGTAAGCTTATCGCTAGATGGGTAATTGTTGAAGGGAGACTTTATTTGGGGTGATAGTTCCCCTATATCTAACATAAAATATCATAGACGTACAGCTCGCATATGTAGAAATTATTAAAATCTTATATCCCTATAGTATAATCTTAATGTTGCTTTTTAGCAGTAAATTGAACAGTAAATGTGTTTGAGACTTCTCTTGTATCAAATGGTTTAAAGCATTAGTAATACTGTACTCTGATCTGTAGCTCCAGAGTCCATATGAACTGCTTATCAGTGCTTGTAAGGTCTGGAAGGACCTCTCCTCTATCCCTACACACAGGAGGTGTACCCCTGATATCACTGATCTGTATCTCCAGAGCACACAGGTCCCTCAGTGCATGTAAGGTATGGGGAGACCTCTCCACTATCCGTACACATAGGTGTGCCTCCGATGTTACTGATCTGTAGCTCCAGAGAGCATTGGATCTGCATATCGGTGCTTGTAATGTCTGGGGGGACCTTTCCTCTATCATTACACACAGAAGGTGTTACCCCTGATATCACTGATCTGTAGCTCCAGAGCACAGAGGACCTGCAGATCGGTGCTTGTAAGGTATGAGACCTCTTCTCTATCAGTACACACAGAAGGTATACTTCTGATGTTACTGATGTGTAGTTCCAGAGCACACAGAACCGGCATATCAGGGCTTGTAAGGTCTGGGTGGATGTCTCCTTCATCACTACACACAGAATGTATGCCAATGATATGCCTGATCTGTAAGCTCTAGAGCACACGGGAACTGCAGATCAGTGCTTGTAAAGTATGTGGATAATTCTCCTCTATGAGATGTACTGATCTGTAGGTCTGGAGTACATCGGACCTGCAGATCAGTGCTTGTAAAGTATGGGGATAATTCTCCTCTATCAGATGTACTGATCTGTAGGTCTAGAGTACATCGGACCTGCAGATCAGTGCTTGTAAGGTCTGTGGTGGTGGGGGGGGGGTCTCCTCTATCACTACACACAGGTGGTGTGCCTCTTATGTCACTAATCTATAGCTCCAGAGTGGATCGGACCTGCAGATCAGTGCTTGTAAAGTCTGGGGGGACCTCTCCACTATCAGTACACAGAAGGTATGCCTGTGTTTTTATTGATCTGTAGTTCCAGCGTGCATACAAATTACAGATCAGTGTTGTAAGATCTGGGGAGAGCGATCTTCTTACCAGCACACATAACAACTCTGTCCCTGATGTCACTAGTGAAATAAGAGGGACTTTCTAAGAGGGAAGTTTGGGTATAAACACACCAGTTGTTAGCACAAGCACTGTGTGTGTACTTTAGTTACATTTAATCTTCCCATCGATTTCTTATGAAACTGGTAGGGGAAATAAAAACATAGTAATGTAGTGATAGTTGTGGTTTTCCAGGTCGCATTTCATAGGAGCTGTGACAGCTAGGTGCCCAAGGTTTTGTCAAGCCCTGCTTTACAGGAACACCAACATCTAATAACAAATGCCCACTCACCGTAATGTGCCATCAGCTCTTAGTGGATTTGTTCTCTAGAATGAATCCTTAGAATTTACTTCTCAGATTAACCGTTTGAGTGCATAGGCAATGTTTTGCATACCCCCTCAGACACTCAAAGGGGGGTTATTATTAGGAAATATTAGTATTCGTTTAATAGGGATTTATTATTGATGTCTTTATTAAACGGCCTCAGTAACAACTCATTTATTTTTCTAATTCTAAGTTGTTAGAATGTTGTTTGTTTGGAAAAATATAGTATTAAGGGTACTGTTCTGTCAGAGACAACAGAGGAAAGGGATTTGGGAATAATTATTTCTAATGACTTAAAGGTAGGCAGACAATGCAAGCAGGGTGCTGGGTTGTATAGCTAGGGGCATTATTAGCAAAACAAGGGAAGTGGTCATGCCAGTATACAGATCTCTAGTTAGACCTCACCTAGAGTATTGTGTACAGTACTGCGGACCTCATCTCCAGAAGGATATAGATACTCTAGAGAAAATTTAGAGAAGGGCTACTAAAATGGTGACTGGATTACAGGAAAATAAATATCATGATAGACTAAAGGATCTGAACCTGTATAACTTAGAAGAGAGAGAGGGGATATGATAGAAACATTCAAATACATGATGAGATTCAACAGGAGGAAAGTACATTTCAAAGAAGTAAATATGTTAGGACAAGAGGCTATAGGCTAAAACTAGAGGGGCACAGGTTTAGATGTAATGTAAGAAAGTTTTACTTCACTGAGAGGGTAGTAGATAAGTGGAATAGCCTACATGCAGAAGTGGTAGAGGTTAATACAGTGTGGAAATGTAAGCATGCATGGGGTAGGCATAAGGCTATACTGAACATAAGACAAGACCAAGAACCAAATAAGGTTTGAGGTTTTTACAGTAGGAAAATGGGCAGACTAGATAGGGCGAATTATTCTCATCTGCCATCAAATTCTATGTTTCTGTGTTATACACTGATTACTATCCTGTTGTTTTGTCCAAGTTCTGTTGTAGTTTAGAGTGAAAATAAATCTAACACACTCCCTGCAGTGGAATGAAATGAACGACTGTTCTGTGTATAATTACAGCACATTAGCTTCCCACTGTCTGTCTCTTGTATTTGTTGAAAACTTTATTTCAAGTTTAAAATATATGTAGCGATGAGCTGTTCACAGTTTCATTCCATAGATACGTTCATTAAACATTTACCATGGCTAAGCTTACATAAAAGCTGTTTCTGATGAGTTTCTACCTCTTCAGGTCCCTTGCTGATATCGACAAAGATGGCAAACTAAAAGCTGATGAATTCGTCTTAGCCATGCATCTGACAGACATGGCAAAATCCGGGCAGCCTCTCCCACTTACGCTGCCTCCAGATCTCGTCCCACCTTCTTTTCGGTATGTATGAGACATTAGAGAATACAGACTTTTGAGTATTCGGAGTGATACAAGTTTTGTCTGTGATTACTTTAATGTCTTCATTTAAAGTGGACTTACAGCCTTAATGTTTTTTTTTTTTGGAAACGTCGTTCAAAACTGCCTGTGTGTCATTTTAACCAAAGTTCCAATAGATTTATAGTTTAATAAATATTCACAGTTTTATTTCAGGGAAAAGTGTAAGCCTACTGGTGCAGCACGGCTCTTCATTACATCTGAAACATCAGTGAAAACCTTCATTAGCATATGAAACGGCACTGAAAATGCTTAACTAGCATAAGAGATGTTACTGGCACAGCACGGTTACCGCAATTGGCATACATTGGCATATGGTACCAAGTATGAATATCTCCTTAACTGTCAATTTGCTGATCTTTCAACTAATATAACACAGAGGCAGTTTTTAATGTAGTCTTCAAATATGCAAACTTGAATCAAGGTGACAATTGAAGAGGCCTGTAGCATGCAAGAGGTTAATCTTCCAGTTCAGGAATGCCAACCTGTGGCTCTTCCACTGTTAGGCTTCATCATCTTTTGCTGGTCAAGGTGAGTTGTCAGACAACTGGAGGGCCACATGTTGCTCTCTTCAAGATCAGATTATGAGACAAAAACGAATGGGAAAACTTTGAATGCGATTATTACAAAACATTGTAATGTCATTGAATATACAAGATAAAACACAGTTCTGAATGCCAAAATAGTGTGTGAGTCATTTCTATATGATGCATGTCTCGCCCATCTTTTGTTCAGTGAGTTATAGGGGGAACCGTGCGCTTGAATGAAGTGGCCCTAATTTGCTTAACCCTTTAAAATCCAGAGGAGTCTGGTCCTTAGTGTTAACAGAAGGACTTACCTAGGCAGGTGTCCTTCATACAGCAGTGAGTTGTATCCGTTTTAGGTTTTTTGTTTTGTTTTTATTAAATTCAAATTCGTCTGTAGTCCGTAACTGAAAACTGAACTGCCACACTGGGAATGTTTACATGGCCTTTGAGAATTATGGACGGGGCTCTCTGTGGCTGCAGCCATAGATTGGGAGCCTTGTCGTTGATTCTAAAGGGCCTGCAAACATGTTCAGGTTAGCAAAATGTTCATGTTCGGTTATAAACTACAGCAGAGTTTAAATGCAAAACAACAAACCAGCCAAAAATAAAACATATAGGTTTGCCTGATTGCTGAATGCATGACACCTGGCTAGTCAGTCATTAGTTTAAACAAATTAAGAGCCATTTATTCCAAGGTTAAAATTTAAATGCACAGTTGACATACTCCATTCATTTTTAATGCATCTTAAACCTGATAAAAAGTGCTTTAAAATAAATTTCTCTGTCAGGAACCATTGAGTTGAGCTTCTCTTCCATGAGGACAGGGTCTTTGGGGCAGAGACTCCCTCCTCCAGTTCAATCCCATTCCCAGAATTCATGTGTTCTACAAGCAAGCTGCATGGGCAAGGCCGTCCTCATAGTTTTTCTTATTTTCCTCTTAGATATGGGGCCGAATAATCCCCATTAGGAGGTGGGTTACCATCACTGGTCTTCCCTGGAGTTGGATTGTCCAGTTCACAAGTGCTTTGTGAACCTGTTTCCCTTTGTAGGTTGACTGGTGAAATAACCCTTTGAATGCCTTGGTCCAATATATTTCCTATTCTTAACTTTTCCACAATCTTTGTGTTTTGTGTATTGCATACTCATGTATAGCTCTGGTTTTCTACATTTGTCTGGAAGTACAGTTGGCTGCAGTGTAATTTTGCAAATTAAGCCTCTCTCTATTGTTCTGCAATGTATTCTGTTACATGGTTTATGGTGCTTTCAGATTTTTATTCCAGCCTTTCTGTGGTTCCAAATAAGGACTGAGACTGCCGTCCTGTTCTGGACCTGAAATGACTCAGTTGGTATGTGGTTGCTACTTGCATTCTGTCCTCACAGTGATGTGTCCGGGGAGATTATAGCGTCCACCCAGATCACCAGCATTTTGCTTTTGTTTGCAAACACTTCCAGTTCACAGCTCTGCCATTTGGCCTGGCTTCGGAGCCCAGAATCTTCATCAAGATCATGGCAGCCCTGGCTGCTTACATCCATGCCCAAGACATTTCTTTTACACCATATTTGGATGACCTGCTGATCAAGGATCCTTCAGAAGAAAAAATTGTGGCTCCCCATATCCAAGAGTTCACCTGCATTCTAGTGAATCACAGTTGTATTATCATCCAAAAGAAAACTTCACTTATCCCATCCTAGGTGTTGGTGTTTCTGGGAATGAGATTCAACACTCTCCAGGGCAAGGTGTTTCTCGTAGAGGAGAGGATCCAGCTCCTGTTTCACGTTGTCTCCTGGGACCTGGAGCCACTATCGGGGACTACATTGAGAGTCCTAGGTCTGCTAGTTTCTAACCTGGAGGAAGTCCTGTACACTCAGCTTCACACGAAGAAACTTCAGTGAGACATACTCAGAACGTGGTCCCGGAGCCAAGAGCATCTCACTCTTCAGATGACTGTCTTGCCGTAACCCAGGGAGGGTCTTCATTGATGTCTTCATCTTCTACAACTGGTTCACAACTGATTCAGGGGGGCCCAGGGCAGGTGGTCTGGGGCTGGAGATTATCCTTTCCATTAACATCCCGGAACCCCGAGCAATTTGTCTGGCTCTCCTACACTGGTCTCAGGTACTTGTGGGGACCCTGGTGATTTGAATCGGACAATGTGACGGCGGTGGCCTATATCAACCACCATGGGGGAATTTGCAGTGAGACAGCTTGGAGGAAAGTAAAGGATCTCCTTCTTTGGCTACAGCCTATGTCCCTGCCATCTCAGCTGTCCACATTCCAGGGGTGGAAAATCTAATTAGCAAGACTTGGATCCAGGAAACTGGGAGCTTCACCTGGAGATGTTCTACCTAATAATTCAAAGCTGGAAATAGACCTGATGGCAACCAGGAAGAACCCTCTGGCTTTCCCGATGGATACCATGTCCATTCTGTTGAACTTGGTGTTTCCCCAGATTCCTCTCATCCCCAGTGTGATCGGGTTGGAGAATCGCTTCACTCTGGCCCAGCTGTTCAGGACTACAATTACCATTATCCACAGCAAACAACCAGAGGCCCTCCAGCTATGCCGGACCACAATTCCCATCATACATTACCTACACCATGGCACATTAAGGGTTAAACCTGTAAAAGAAAGTGTGTGTTTTTTCCCACATATATTTTACATTTCCATTGCCAGTCTCAATGCCATCACAAGTACACAGCTGTAGTCTTAGGATTTAAGAAGAGACCAGCAGGGGCAGGAGCATAAACTGTAAAATAGGGTTAGAGGAAACGCATCTCAGTTGTCACTCTTTCCCAGCCTGGTGTCCCTCTTTTTAGGGATCAGACTGTTTGGTGTGTATATATGTTTATCACGTTGCTCCCCAGCAATAACACTCACATTAATGTTTGTCTCTACTTCAGTATATGTGTTTATACATAAGACTTTGTAAATACAATACTTTGGTCTTGTTCTAAATCATGTATATACTTACACAAAGAGGTGTCAATATGTCTTGAAATAACGTAAACATTCTGGATAATGCCCCAGCCACACACACCCTAAAACTCAAGTGTCCCTCCTTGGCCGAAATGTCTGGAGGTATGAAAACGTGACTAGAAGGGAAAATGCACTGTGGTCCATGCAAGATGGACTCTAATGTGTATAAAACAATTGTGATGGAGTGTAGCTTTGAAATCTTTTGTGACTTTTTGTCTGTGATTTATTACTGTGTGACTGTGATAATGCATGCTCACATGAAAAGTTCCTAAAAGTTAAACATTCTTAGTAGATAGGTTGGCATTTAAACCTGAAACATGTTACTGTCCTGTAAGTGTTTCAGCAGAGCCACTCGGAGACAGATGCACATGGAGAGTGAGTGGCACACAGTCTGTGAGCAAGTGAGATACAGACAGAAAGTGACAGACTGAATGAGACAGAGAGATAGTGAGAGACTGAGAGAGACGGGCAGACACACACTCAGAATCACAAAATACACCGTGGGAGGTGCACCTACTTCCTGAGACTTGCAGCCCTTTTCCCTAGATTCAGCTCTTTGGATGAGCAAGAGGAAATACAAATCCTTCTAGGAGATGATGAAACTGCAGCAGAACTTGCTTCACACTTTGTCAGCCCCTGTCACATGCTCATCACTGTATATAATCCACCCTGGTTGGATGTGCTTTGGCAACACTGAATTGTTGCTGTCATGCCATTACAGCTGATATGCATTTTAATTCACTCACACGTGCCCCTGTAACACATGATAATAGGTTTTGAGAACCAATGGCCCCAAAATTAGATTTAATCAAATTATCATCAGTAAATAATTTCCATATAGGAGTGGGTTGGACCCAAGGAGAAGGAATTGTTAAATACAGAGAAAATATGTATAGTTTTTTTTCCAGAATTTCTCCCTTACAAGAAACCCAGTAACTGAAGTACACCAGTGTAGACCAACATATTCATTTCAACAGTGGAACATTTATTTTGACTGGCGAATCACAGTTTGTATCAAAAACCGATCTATATAGTATGAATGAATGAATGAATACAATACAGGGGGTCAAGTGCTTAAGAACATGAAACACTGGAAATGGGTTCACTGTTTGAAAGCTTACAATCTAAAGTGGTAAAGGGAGACATACAGAGAGCATAAGGGTTAATTGTGGATACAGTACTAGATTCTGTCGGGACTGGGGAACATAAGGGTTAATTGTGGATACAGTGCTCTATATCTGTTCGGGATTGGAGAACATAAGTAAAATATAAGAGCCTCGGATATATGTAGTCAGTGACTTCTAGCTTGTTGAAGTAACGGTTCCACTGTGGCAGTTAACACGTTGTTGCCTCAGATGTAGGGGCTGTTAGATTTCTCTTCCCTGCATTTGAGGACTGCTTTCCTTTGTCTTTGTTCAGGCAGTCGGCTGAAGCACAGCTTTATTAACATTTAAAGGACCAAAGTGGTATACAAATCATTGTGTTGCAATACATCGGATGCCTTTTTGTCACTCAGAGGGTTAATGCAGAGCTAAAAGCACCCATTTTTAACAGTTCCAATGGTGCTCCTCAAATAGATGATTTCAACTTTGAAAAACATACTCGAAGTAGCATGCTGGAACTTGGCTGCGTTCATGTGCTGGGTACATCTGATATGACTGGTGGCCTGTGGACTACTACACAGATCATGGAAGGTGAGATGTCAGTCTCATCCTTCAGTGAATGGGCTACTCATATGGGCATTGGCCAGTAATAGGTGTCTGACACCCATGTGGGCCGTGTTTATAACACACTTCCACCACACAAACACACACACCCTTGTGAATGAATCACAAGGAGACCACAGAACATAGAAAATAGGCATGCTCTAAAATGCTCCACCAACTCACTGGTATGGACATAGCCTTATAGTGCATTTGGTTTCCCTGAAAATTTCTCTACTTTGCCTTATACATTTTTTGGTCTCACACACAGTTGGTAGTGGTTAGTGTCTCCAGTTTATCTCTGCAGTACAGTGCGTTGGTAACGGAACTCTATCTCAACACACAACACTGATATGAAACTGACAGCAGCGCTAGCTTCTCTGTCTCTCTCTCTCTCTCTCTCTCTCTCTCTCTCTGTTGAATGCACACTGGAGGTGAAATGGTAATAAGCAGTTAATTGCTCTGGTATGGGCTGTGCTTGGTGCATAAGAAAGGTAACTCTCTCTTACAAGTAAGTGCAGACACAGGATGGGGAGGTCTGAAAGTGTTAGCCCAGTGGCCCAGTGTCTTTACGATTTCCCTACTTGTCTCCTGGTGAGTTATTTAATTAACTGAGCCTCTAATTAAGTCAACTGTACTAAAACAGGGAAATCCTAAAGACAGGGCCTGTTAGGGGTCCCTGAGGACTACAGTTGTGAACTGTGTTTGGCCTATTTAGAGAAATGTAATTCAATATGAGATATTTTTTAATATCTGTAACTAAATGAGTCGTATTACTAGTATGTGCATCCATAATAGTGCAGTGTTCTGGTCCAATGTAATCACTGCTTGCAAGGTTCAGTCTGTTGATTGGGCAATTCTTCCAAATTACTAATGTGCTGCATCTAATTACAATATCTCCAAATCTTAATTTTTGGAGAAAAAGTGTAGCTTTATATTATTTACTGGATTTTTTTGCTCTGTGATCCAATCTGATGGATCTTTTATACTTTGTGTTAAGTGGTTGCTCATATTTTGTATTTGTTATGAATTGGCTGTTTGGTGGAAAGTATTTGAACACATTCTAGTTTCTTGTGAAATGAACTAACACCGATTGTAGTAAAAAGACTGATCATTCTGTGACGTTACGGTTAGAATAATGGACCTTGTATATCAAAGCAGCTCTGGAGCAAACCAACTACAAGACAGGGGAAAGAAGTTTCACATTAATATGAATAAGGTCTTTAACTTCTTCAATACTGCTGTCTCCAGTGCATTGTGAAGCAATTTACTGGAGACCCAGGATTCAAGGTCTTAAAACGCCCTTTAAATCAATCGTAAAACTGGTAATAGTTTTGTCCCCTATAGTTTAGTTGGTTTATCCCAGAAGCGGTCCACTTTACGTGTGTACTTAACCCTTTGAGTGCCAAAGAGGTATCCAACGCATTGCAACACAATTCTTTGGATATCTCTCTGGCATTCAAAGGGTTAAGGCTCAAAGTGTGTGAAACTATTTTATTTATTTTTTTGTGTAACAAATGTTTTAATAATGGCGTGTTGTAATTAATTTGGGGTAAACCTTTTGACTATTGATCATTGCCTGCCAATACAAAGAACATAATAATTGCACGTAAATAACCCTTTCATCACCTGAGGATATCCTTCCTTCTACCCTCATTCAGACTCTTATAATAGTAAAGCATATTGGGCCTTACAGTGGGGGTCTGTAATGAATTGGAGATCTCTGTAGAGTACAAGGGGTTAAAATACCATTTAAATGAATGGACAATTTTTTCAGAATTTTAATTTCATCCCTGTGGGTCAGTTTGTTTAATTTTAAATTGCACCTACAATTTTGTTGCCAGATTGGCCCCATTTATGCAATTTTCCCTGCATGGTGGTGGTAGGGGGTCACCCTTCAATCATTAAACCTATGGAGACTAGCTTGATAATACGTGTATGACCTCTCTAAAGTGCCACATTCTAAAGAAATCTTGAATCATTGGAGCCAGGCATCAGCTCAGACATCTTGTCTATGCGCCTGCTCTGTCAGTCCCGGTCTCCATTGACACACATTGCAGTGTGCCACTAGGTAACCAGAAGGGACTGACAGTGCAGGTGCGCAGACGGCACTATCTTGGCCGTCAGTCTCCAAAGATTAAGGATTTCTTTAGAATGTGGCCTTTAGAGAGGTAATACATGTATTATGATGCTAGTCGACATATGTTTAGTTATTGAAGGGCGACTTGTTACTACCTGAAAGTTCAGCTTTAAAATTAAACCTATCTGTCTTTCTGTCTGTCTATCTATTTATATAGCTATAATAAACAAAACTGGAACATGTGACCAGAATTGTCTGGCTCATGCACTCATACTCTCCCAGGGGCGGCAGTAAGGAGGAGTTATTCAAATCTTCTCTACACTGGTGCTCTCATAGGTTCATTCATGGGTGCCTGATTTTTTTTAAATCTCTGCAAGGAATTACGGGGCCTTCTACACACACTAAACATGCAAATGCTATATGCAAAACATTATATACACAATATGCTAAAATCAATATGTGAATGCTGTCACACACACACACTCACTGATGGAAAGTTGTATAACACAGTGCTGTGGAATGCATTGCATACCATTTTGGAGCTGAAAGGGCAAAACACTGAAAATTCAACAAGCCAGTCATTAAAAACATTGCCTCCCTTCTGAATTCACCTGGTTGTCAGGGGGAAATAGTTTTACATGTCAATCTACTTTTAAAACGGAACTACCACATCTAAGCAACTTTAGCTTCAATAAGTCCCCATCTGGCGACTGGCTGCTTAGTAGAGCTAGTCGCCAGAATGATTACCTTGTTAAGGAGAAATAGCCATTCTTCACAGGCTGACGGGCAGGACGAAGCGCAGACATCTTGCTATAGTGACGTCTGCGCGCCTGCTCTGTCAGTCCTAGCCGGCTCTAGGAGGCGTTGCTAGGAGCCGTTTGGCTCCGGAAGGGACTGACAGAGCAGGAGCGCAGACGTCACTATGGCAAGATGTCTGCTCTTTGTCCTGCCTGTCAGCCCGTGAAGAATGGCTATTTCTCCTTAACAAGGTAATCATTCTGGCGACTAGCGCTACTAAGCAGCTAGTCGCCAGATGGGGACTTATTGAAGCTAAAGTTGCTTAGATGTGGTAGTTCCGCTTTGGTTCTTCAACCCTATTAGTGACAGACACGTATCCATTGCACTGGGCTGCAGTGTGATGACTAACACACATAATGGCTACTCCTGTAGTCTATATATTCATAACACACTTCCCTTATAAAACATTCTAAAAACATGTTATTAATCACAGGGGCAAAGCCGTGCCAAGATTGTTGATTTATTTTAAATTAAAAGGTTGGAAACCGCTCCAAATGTACATAATTTTTTCTGTAATGAATTCCATGTAAGAACTTGAGTCATAAACTACAGCTGTCCCTTGTAAGGGGTAGGAATGTCACCTCCTGGTGACTGGAATAGTTATCAGTTTAATGTATTTAAAAAAGCAAGTATGAGCTTCAATAACTTTTTAATGAACATGTGATAAAAATAGATTGCTGCTCCTCCATTATACTGAATTATTTAGTAATCCACCATTTAGTGTCTTTATGCTCCTCTAAGTGGCAAGTATCCAGTTGTAGTAAATGTACTACTGTCCAGTAAACCAGTTGCCTTTGTCTTTCCTACAGCGCTGGCGGTGTCGGAGGTGACCCGATCAATGGCACAATTCCATCTTACCATAGGATGCAAGAGGAAGAGCCTCCGCAGAAGAAGACAGCAGGTGACACCATATAGATCCTATGGTTGTATTCAATAACCGAAAGACATGCAGTACTAGAGCAAACCAACTGCATGCACCATAGGGTCTCCTGAATTATACTGCTCATTGAATATGGTCTCCCCTGACATTTAATTTTGATTATAGTATCTGGATTTAAATAGGGATTTTAACCCACTGAATGGGTCTCCAGTGCATTGCTCCGTACTGGGGGTAGAGAGCCATATTCAGGAAGCTGCACTGGGGACAAATGAAAATGTACACTGAATTGCAAGAGGATTTTAACCCCTTAAGGACTGGCACACGCATTCGTGGCCGGCACTTGAGGACCACGGGGCTTTTTTTTTTTTTTTTTCTTTTTTTAAGTTCCTGTTCAGGGCTTCTGGAGTGGCGTGCAGCCATGCCGGGAGCCCTGAACTCCATGCCGTGCCAGGACCGTCACTGGTCCTTAAGTGCCGGACTGCCTTGACGGTCCTGGCACGTCAGTGGTCCTTAAGGGGTTAAACTCCATTTAAATCAGTTAGTATTTTTGGATCTTTTATAACAACTACTCTCTCCTTTCAATAATGGTGCAGTTGGTTTTCCTCAGAAATTATCACTTTTTAAGCTTTTCGGTGCCAGAGGGGTACCGTTGCGCACTCCTCTGAGCCCCAAAGGGTTAAAGAAGCAGTAAAACAAGGTCACTCCCACCGCTGTCAGTTGTTTCATTCAAACGTTATAACTGTTCTAATAATCAGGAAGTGAATTTACTGTTTACTTCCTGATAGTTCTAACTGACAGGAAGTGACAGGCAGTTTCTATCACATTCTATATAGAACTGAATGTCACTGACTTTCCTCTCTATTAGAATGCAACAGAGAAACTAATTAGAATGTGACCACTAGAGGGCACTGCTAATGTAAAAGAAAACAAAAACAAAACAAAAAAAAAAACAGGTTTAAACATCAATAACTGTAGAAATATGCATCTGTCTGCAGTGGAAGCGGCTAAAGGAGCAGTAAACCTTTTTAATGCAAAAACATATAATGTAGGGCTTTTTCTGCCAAGTAAAACAGTGATACTCCCATTACACGGAAAAGCATCTTAACAAAATTATTACAATTTAAGCTGCTGGGGTTTTTTTTATATATAATTCTTTGTGTGCCAAAGGTGTATGCAATGCATTGCTTTTCAATGTGTTGCATACCCCTCTGGCACTCAGAGGTTTAACATCATTAGTGCCACTTAGTGGTCATGTCTGTTTCATTCTATGAGAGGAGTAAGTCTGGAGAACTGAGAAACAGTTCTCCAAAGAATTTAATAGGAACTGCTGAGTAACTCCTGAAAGTAATCATGCTGTCATTAACTTTCTGGTAGTGTGAACAATTATACAATTTGAATAAATAAACTGCAGGCAGTGTCTTAATCTACATATCATTTTTTTTTTTTTTTTTTTTTTTTTTTTTTTTTAATTTGAGCCATAAAAACAAGGCAAGGACATTGTAGTAAAGAACAAATGAGCAGTGCAAGTTTCACACATGTACACCTTGGTAATAAAGTTGTTTGAGTAAAACATGTGTACTGCATGAATTTTCCTGCAGAGTAACACAAGGGTACTTCCACTGTGGTACCAAACCACAACAATGCATTTTTGTCTTTGCAGAACTTCCTTTTTTTGTAGAGGACTATTGCATCATTGCCAACTAGTAGTGAATTTTATAAGCTGAATTATACCCTTTGAAGACTAGTGGTATTGTTGTTAAAAAGGGCGGGGGCACATTTGAGCTGTCATAACTTTTGAGTGAAACATCTTTCAGCAGTGTAGATAACATTGTTCTACTCAACAGAAAAAGCACTTCTATTTTTTTCCTCATAAAACAACTTTACTATCTGTTTAATCAATGATCAGGCTTCCCAGCTTCAGAATTAGTAGGGGGAATTTTCAGTGTTAACCTTAGAGTTACACCTGCCCAGTTTTGACCTGGGCAGTCTGGTTTGGGGCTGCCCTGTCCATTTTTGTCTTCACTGTCAGATTCATTTTCAAGCTGTTGTGCCCTTATTGGTGAGAGCACATGCCTATCACTAGAGCTCTAGTTCTAATGGCTGGTCTTGCAGTTTGGGTTTGCAGAGAGTCTTCTGTTTGTCTAAACCTGGCTCAGTCCCACTGTCAGCCCCTTAAAGGGATAGTAATACTTAAGATGTAAAAAAATATATGTTGTTTTATTATTCGCTAACTCTTCTACGTATTGATAAAAACTTGTCAAGGTGATGGATCCACTTTAAATGCTAGTGAGAGTTCCACAGTATTTTCCTTGCTTAGAAAACAACTGCAGGGCATCCATTAAGTTTCCCATTGGAAAGCATTAGAATCCGATGGTAACCACCACAAAATGTGCCGTTTATCACTGAAAGCTCCATGCCTCTCTTTATGCCTCTGTTTATTTTTGGAGTGAGTAAAAGTTTGTAACTGTAGTGAACTTATTCTTATTTAAACCCTCTGAGTGCCAGAGGGTACATAATGCGTTGCTCTGCAATTCATTGCATACAGCTTTGGCACTCAAAGGGTTAAGAAGAGGTTGAAAGGATATTTTAAAGAAGGGATGGAGAAAGAAAAGAATAACACAATTTGGGAGCCAGAAGTACAGTTTTTCCTGGCATTTTTCTACTCTTCTTTAAACCCTTTGAGTGCCATAGGGGTGTGCAGTTAATTGCAAACTGACACTTCAACAGTTAATGGGATAACAATGGTTTAATTGAATGCCTTTTATTATATACATACGTGTTCTCTTAAAGGGATAGTAATACTTGCAAATTACTAATCCCCATATTGTAGCTTTGTTAAAAAGAAACTTATTGCCCCCAGTGTCATCTCTCAAACCCTTATGGTTTGAGAGATAATAGCGCTCAAAGTTCCCCCCTCCCTCCCCCTTCCCTGACTAAACGCTGACTGCAGGGATATCCGGTATTACTTCCATCAGGTGGCTCTGCAGCATTGCCGAGATCACGTTTATAAAAAATAAATCTTTCACTAAAATGGTCTTCTACATGTGCTTGCAAACCAAACACAAACCAAGCACACGTAGAGGACCGTTTCACTGAAAGAATTATTTTTTATAAACGCGATCTCGGCAATGCTGCAGAGCCACCTGATGGAAGGAATACCAGATATCCCTGCAGTCAGCGTTTAGTCAGGGAAGGGGGAGGGAGGGGGGAACTTTGAGCGCTATCATCTCTCAAACCATAAGGGTTTGAGAGATGACACTGGGGGCAATAAGTTTCTTTTTAACAAAGCTACAATATGGGGATTAGTAATTTGCAAGTATTACTATCCCTTTAACCTTTCTGGGATTGAAGTGGTGAGAAGCACATGACTATGTTTTTTGCACACTCCTGGTTTTTAAAGACTTAGTCACTTGTCTCCTAGAGAATTTAAAATGTTACAATGTCTTGACAGTCCTATATCATTTAAGGGATTACAAAAGAACTATTTAATATGACGAATGTTTATCATGACTGTAATACACAGGGCCGTGTGTTGTAACATTCATGCAATGTTTGGTTGTGTCTCCAGTAACATTTGAGGAGAAGAGGAAAGAGAACATGGAAAAGGGGAACTTGGAGTTGGAGAAGAGGCGACAGGTCCTGCTGGAGCAGCAACAGAGGGAGGCTGAGCGGAAGGCTCAGAAGGCGCGAGAAGAGCAGGAGCGGAGGGAGCGAGAGCGCCAGGAGCAGGAACGCAAGAAACAGCTGGAGCATGAGAGGCGGATGGAACGTCAGCGAGAGCTAGAGAGGCAGAGGGAGGAAGAGAAGAGGAAAGAAATCGAAAGGAGAGAGGTCAGGACCATTCATTTTATTTAGAAGAATACATTGAGATTTCCCTCGTTTCCAAGTATGTCTAGGAGAGCTTTTACCGTAATAACGAATCGATTAAATGTCATTTCTGTATGCTGATTTTATTTAAAGTGGCCCTTAAAGGGATAGTAATACTTAATTTGAAAACTATATGTATATTGTAGGGTTTATCCCCCTCCCCTGAGTAAAACAAGAGGCTGAGGTATTTTGTTCAAAGGTTATTGCAGTTCACACGTGAATTTTTAGGTCCAATTTTTCAGTGGCCTGAAATTGTACAGTGGCACTGTTGCTACACCATCCTATGGATTGCTCTGGTCGGTTGGCCACAATCCTCCATAGGATGGTGTAGCAACAGCGCCACTGTAACGTTTTCAGTCCATTGCAATACTGCAACTAAAGAATTTGAGTTAGAACTGTAATAACATTTCAATAAACCACTTCTCAATAGTGGGAGTACCCTTATTTTACTCAGTAGGGTAAGCCTTACAGTATATATTTTTGTACATATTATTACTATCCCTTTAAACAAAGCGTATCTTAATTTGGGTAGAAAATAATAATGCTCTCTGTGAACAAATTTCAGTGAGGTTCTATAAACGTAATATTTAATCAGTACTAGATGTCATGTCCATCATGTTTTTTTGCAGGGTTCCTAAACTCAACTCCTTCCCCCTGATATCTGCTTAAAAAGCCTTTACTGTGAAGTGTTTTGGCTTCTAGTGGTCCTGCAGTAAAGGATCATTTCTGCTCCCTTGGACATCCTGTCCAGTGCTAATTAAAGCAAAACTACCATCTTTATAATATTGCCCCCCCAAAACATTACTAGTATAGCAACAGGCACAGGCATACTTGTATTATGTTTAATACGTCAGCGTTATTGAACTAATCCACCTTCTTCTGTAGACAACACCGCAGACATCTTGGAGGGAAGTTGCCTCTGAGTCTGCTCTGTCTGTCCTGTGCACTGCCCGGATTGGTGGTGATGTTCGTTGGTTTCCTTAAGGTAACAGAAGTTGCTGCCTGCGCAGGTGCACGGAGCTTCTCTTGTAAGCTCTGTGCCCTGGATGCCGGCAGAAGAAGATGGATTACTTCGATAATGTGGACTTAAAAAGCATAATACAAGTATTCCTTTGCTTACTGCTATATTACTAACTAGTTTTAAAGCCCGTGTACACGGGCCAACTCTGGCGGCGCTGCAGTCATGCGCTGTACTGACTGCCAGAACGTGCTGCGGCTGATACGGTGCGGGGAGCTCCAAATTCAGACTGTGGTCCTCTCTGTGCACCGTCCTGGGACCAAGAGGTCCCAGGAAGGTGCGCAGAGAGATTTCAGTCTGAATTTGGAGCTCCCAGCTCCATATCAGCCGCTGCTCGGACAGTCTTTACTGCGCATGACTGCAGCTCGCGCAGCCGTCTCTGCTGCGCATGACGGCTTCTGACAAACATAGGGCAATATTATGAAGATGATAGTTCCACTTTAAAGTTTCATTATGGAGAATCAGACAACACAAAATAGATTTTTAGAGCTCTCCAGCGTCCTTCATAGTGCAAATGGTGTTATCAGGTTCTTCTTGGTAGATTAGCACATTGTGGTATTAACCCCTTTGAGTGCTAGAGGGGTACGCAATGCATTAGCCTAGGAGAGCACTACTTGTCCGTATAGGACGGTTTGTAGGCATACCTCGGGGGCATAAATGGATGGGGACGGAGAAGTAGGAACATGACAGATCCACTTTAACCCCTAAAGGACCCAGGACGTGCCAGGACCATCATGGGTCAACTTGCAGTAAGGACCCACGACGGTCCTGACACGTCATGGAATTCAGGGTTCCCCACACAGCTGCATGCCATTTGGGGAACCCGGAATCGGATTGAAATAAAAATGCTCCGTGATCCGTGACGGCCTCGGTGTTAATGTTTTTGTTCCTGACTGGTTTGTCCTAGAATTTCTCCACTTTTGTCCTTGTTCATATATACACACTCACATACATACACACATACATATGCACATACACACATTGCTTTGCAATGTGTTACGTACTCCTCTGGCACTCAAAGGGTTAAATGAGGCTTTTAAGCCCTTGACTATTGGAGAAGTCGTCAGTGCATTACTTATCAATAAGCTGAAGGCCTCCTGCATCCAGAGGGTTAACCCTGGGTTGGATGAGTGCAGACACACAAGGGGCTGTTCCTAGGAAGCTGCCTGCATGTGATCTTAAACAACCATCTGGTGGTGACACACATCTGTAAGATGTGGATGTGTCTGTCCGGTCAGAGAGGACTATCTCACACACCCCCACAAGCCAACACTGTGTGACTGTGTAGGTTCTGATGTCTACTGCTGAGGGTTCTACACCACAAGCTCAGTGCTGCAGGAGGCAGGTTGGGGCTGCAGTCGTATGAGCTGGGTGCTACATGTTTGGCATGTCTTGTCTACAGGAAACCATAGCATTGCGTATTGTTCCCTTCCTGGAGGCTGTGATCTGTGACTCAGCAGGAAGCAAGGGGTACAAGGAAAATGGCTTCTCACAGCTTGTTGGAAAAGTGCACATAAAAAGTGGTCCATCTTAAAGGGGAATAGTACAAACAGGAATAAGCTGCTTTTAACCCATTGGAAGCGAAGGCTTCTCAGTATGTTGGCGATGTTAACTGAGGGGCATAACACTGTGTCCTGCATACAGCAGCTGCCTGTCTTTAACCCTTTGATTGCTAGAGGCATACACAATACACTGCTTTGCAATGAGTTGCATACTCCGCTGGCACGCAGAGTTTATGTTACTGTATACAGGTTTTTTTACCTCTTTGGAGACTTTGCAAGCATTCAAGGGGTTAACATCTCATTTTAATTGGTGGGAATGTTTAATTGTCAAATGCCGAACTCCAAAACGCATTTCCACTGCAAACACCAGCTGAGATCAACATTTCTTTAAAAATATCAGAATATTTATTAAAGAACAAATCTTAAAAAGTACCTTAAAATATTCTGTGACCTGTATCCGCTCCAGTGGAGAGACATTAACCGAAGGGTACACACAAGTAGAGGTTGCCAAACGCCATCAGCCAGGATCAACGTGTTTTGCATTTGGAACCCTTACTTATTAAGTTTTTAAAGAAATTAAGATCTCAACTTCAGTTTGCAGTGGTGGTGGTGCATTTTGCATTTGTATATTAAGGCACGTATAGAGAGGATCTTAATCATGCTCACAGCATCCGCAGAGTCCAAGAACCGATTGATTGGAGACGTTGTATTATAAAGTGACGCTGTACCACACAAATTCCTTAAAGGACTTTCCCTTTAACTCCTCTCTTCATCAGCAGTTTTGAGCCGCTGAACTGTTTGTGATTATATAATGGTTAATTGTTTGCAGTGGTTCAGTTGGTTTTCTCCAGAACTGTTGTTCTCTTGCTTTCTACATTAAGGGCCTAAGGGTGTATTTAACAAGAAGTAATTCTGGGTCAATCCATTTGCACCATAGAGAACTAATGAACATTCTTTAAATCCCCATTGAGTTAAATATCATCTTAACCCCTTGAATGATATGAGTTCTCCAGTGCATTGCTTCACAAAGCATTGGAAATCTCTTTACCATTCTAGGGCATGAAAGCCCCATTTAAATCAGTGGGGTTTTTATTTGTACCCAGTGATGGTTTGTCTTCAAATCTCTGCCTTCAGCTAGCTGATTACCACCCTATGTGTCTCATCTCACCACAGGCAGCAAAGCAGGAACTGGAGCGCCAGAGGCAGCAGGAGCTGGAGAGGATTCGGAGGCAGGAGCTCTTCAATCAGAGGAACCGCGAGCAGGAGGAGATTGTGAAGCTGAAGTCTAAGAAGAAGAGTTTGCAGCTGGAACTAGAGGCCCTTGTAAGAATTTAGGGAACATCTGGTACATGTACAGAGCACATTGTGGAGAAGTGATTGAGGTTGCAGCACGTTGAGGCTTTCCTATGACTAAGGATAGTCTCTGGGGAGTTTAAGCATGAAGAGTATGTATGTATGGCCCGGGGAAGATGTTCATAGAGCTTGTGATGTACATCACAGTGTCCGGTGTCTGTGAGTTGTGCATGTACATCAGCCAGTCGTATCTTGCTAACATCTCTTGTAAATGCGCACACTATTGACTTCACCACACCTAGCTGTCCATAAGCAGTTAATTTATTATGATTCATACCAGCCTCTTTTCTATTAATACATTTTTGTCTCTTATCTGCCAGTTTAGAGACACTCAGGGCTGGCCTTACTATACAGGGGACCTAGGCAGCCAACAATGGTGGCGAATTGCTGGGGCACTCTGAGGGACAACCACCACTCTAGATTCAAAGGGGAGATGGAGATTAGCAGAGACAATATGAAACCAGAGAATCCACCACCTCCTACTTTGGATACTTTATCCTGTCCTCCTTGGACCGGCAGGCACATCTTCCTCTTTTTATGCCTTACTCTCAGTTTTCCTTCACTACATATAGTCTCTTGGTTAATGCTTTCTGTTACTTAACGGACTCTGTTTTGGCTAGGTACTTGGTGGCGTCACTCTCAGCGTTACTTCAGTTCCATTTCCTACCTTTGATGCCCCACTCAGTTCTAGGAACATCCATATTTACCTGTTTGGTGCATTTTTCCACCACATGGTTAGTGGGTAGGGACTAGAACAGTGTTTCTTAACCGGGGTGCCGTGGCACTTTGGTGTGCTGCAGACACCCTTCTGGGGTGCCGTGGAATTTTTCAGCTATACTCATTTAGTGAAGTGCCAAGCGCCCGCAGTATAACTTTTACTTATGATGGAGCACCGCAGATGCTTTTTATTTCCACGGCCAGTGCGTCCGTGAACGCACTCAGGAAAGACAAAGCCCAGTGCCGTGTGTGTGCTGGAGGAGCGTCCTGATTGGCCTGCTGGATGGAGGCAGGACAACTGTGATAGGCTATCACAATCCCTCCTCTCTTTTTACTGGTTGCAAGTCCCGGCCTGTCATTGACACACACCCCACTGAGGGACAGTGTGAGCAAGTGGAGTGTGTTAAGCTCAGCTGCATTACAAAGAGAAGATAGAAGATGGAATTGCTGAACTGAAACATCCAACCCGTGTCAAGGCTTACTGGTACGGTGAATACATTTATTTCTTAATATTCCCCATATCTTGTAGGTGACCCTTATGTCCCCCTCATTGTGTTCCCCTCGCTGGCAAATGTACAGTACAACTGTGCCCTATTGATGTACATCAGGGCATCAGATATGGCCAAATTTACTCCCATCTTAATCATAAGTGCACCATATGGGACAGTCTGTGCCCCCTCTAATTTCCTTGAGTAGCAGTAAACCACTGATGCTGATGTGCCACTAATGCCCCAGAAGTGTACACCGTGGCATCAGATGGCCCTGGATGGGCTCATCTGATGCACCAATGTACACATTTGGGGCATTATAGGGGCACTGGACTGCTAATGTTCTATATATAATCGCATTTAGTTGCCCTTTCTGCCCCCTCACTCAAATGGCCAATGAACAATACTAATTGTGCCCCACCGATGCCCATATATAGGACATTAGTAGCCCAGTGCCTCTATAATGCCCTAGAGGTGTACATTGGGGCATCAGATGAGCCCATCCAGTGCCCAAATTTACTCACCCATCTTACACCTTTCTGGAGGTTCGTTATGAGTCTGAGGGGTACATTTGGGCATCATAGTGGCTCATCTGATGCCCCTGTGTACACCTCTGGGGCATCAGTGGCACATTAGAATCAGTGGGTTACCAGTGTGCTACTCAAGTACATCAGAGGGGGTACAAATGGTCCCATACTGTGTCCTTAATGTACTATATGGGGTTGGAGTAAAAAAGGTAACTGTTCATTACTATCAGTGCTCGCTGCTTTCTGTCTCATTTGTACTCTGATGACAAAACTGGATACATTCTGGGGCAAATTAATTGCACCATTGTGGAGAAATTCCCCAAATTTCCATTGATTTAAACTGGGCTTTAAATCCCTTGTAGAGGTCTCCAAAGTTCTTCTTTGCAATGCTTTGGAGACCTGTTTAGCATTAAAAGGGCAAAAAGCCCAGTTTAAATCAATGGGAGTTTTTGGTTTTATTTGTCCCCAATGGTGCAGTTGATTTGTCCCAGGATTTCTCCGGTTTTACTTATCAGCATCTCTCTCTCTCTCTCCCTCCCTGTGTGGTGTCTCTGTAGGTCTCCCTATGTGTCCATTTGTTCTTCTCTATCAGACTGTGTGTCTTTCTCTACTTATTTGTCTCTCTCCATCTCTCCTCTCTGTCCATCTCTCTCACCCTCTCTCTCTATTTGTCTCTCTCTCATGTTTAATATATTCAAACTAAATTTTGTGGCAACATTGGTTATTGTATAGTTACTATATCACATAGTAATAATTGCTGAGAGAGAGGGTAATATGGACATCTGGGGATAAAGAACTAACTGGACAGAAGGTAGACCCGTAGGGCAGGGACGGGCTTCTAGGCAGAACAGACCCTGAAACACCAGCCTGGAACAGACACAGGAAAGAGTGGAATAGGACACTGGGGAGCCATGGACTGGCAAACAAAACAAACTCAAGGCTGCCTCTGAAGTGCAGCTTGTGAGCGAAGCTGGGGTGCGTCGCTAGTGAGCAGTGTCAACTGCTAGCATGACCTTGCAGAAGCCATTGGAAATGTTGCGACCACAAGGTAGAATAACAAGGACCAGTTGAGCTGGACATGGACCAGGATGGTCTCACTTGATCATCGATGGAAGCAGCAGCAGCAAGTGGCACATTCAGGTAAAAAACAGAACTAAAAGCTCACAAACAATCCAAGGTGTGCAACCATTGCTAAGATCAGGCAGGCAGCAAACAAACATGGGCAGGATTCACAAACCATGGTCAAACACAGAATACAGTAGCTCAGGAACACTAGTCAAAAAGACACAATACATGTGCATCTTAGTGCCTGTGAGACTGCTCGATATATGCCTCAGAGGGGTATCCAAGAATGCAGACAAGATGACAAGTAATTAGAGGAGCAGTTGTGTCAAGGGAAACGGACAGGCCTGGAAATACTATCAAAACAGAACTTTCTGGACTGGGCTCTTACATGTGGTAATCAGCTGAGGAAGGAGATATGAATGTTGGGTTAATAGACTGGGAACGGAGGGGCATATATGGATTTTGGGGGTTAATAAAATGGGGAAATGGAAAGGAGATGATCTGTTAACACTAGTGATGGCATCTGCTGCATGACAGAATATTTATTATTTATATATGATTTAGCACAGAATAGAATGAAAGGTGTCAGAAAGATGTTTATTATATTTATTATTATTATTTTAGCTGTGGAGTTCAGCAGTGTGTTTGTGAATTATTTCACAATGGATGCATTTGTTATAAAGACACCAAAAAGAACACCAGAAGGAAACCCCAGCAGGGAAAACAGTGAAGAAGGGAGCAGGCAGTTAGCCAGTACAAGTGGAAACCTTGGCACCAAGTCAGAGACAGCAGCAGCTCCCAGATATCGTCAGTACAGTGACAGTTACTTAGAGATGGGATTTACTTGGTGCGGCGAAGAGTCTTGTCCTCAGCCTGAATGTATCGTTTGTGGAAGAAAACTGGCAAACGAAGCGTTGGTTCCTAATAAATTGAAACGTCATTTTACAACAAACCACTCAAATTTGGTAGGTAAAAAAACTGAATATTTCAAAACAATGCTGGACTCTCAAAAACGTCAGGTAACAAAAAGTTCAAAAACTTTAAAAGTTTCTGACAAGGCTCAGGAGGACGGCTATTTGGTAGCTGAATTTGTGGCAAAGCAAATGAAGCCACATACAATAGCAGAAAATGGAATATTACCTGCCAATTGTAAAATAGTTAATAAGCTATTTGGTCCTGAGGCAGAATTGGTGACATGTCAAAAGACATTGAAATATTAATAACAAAAAAGTTAAAAATCACAAATATGTTTGCCATACAAGTTGACGAGTTAACTGACATAAGTGGAAAAGCCCAGCTTTTAGCATTTGTCCGGTTTATTAATGAACAAAATATAGAAGAAAATGTTTTGTGCTGTAAGGAGCTCACCGAGACAACCCGCGGCCAAGACGTTTTTGACGTATTAACAGCATATTTAGAATCTGTTAGCCTTTCATGTAATGCTTGTGTAGGTGTCTGCACTGATGGTGCACCCTCAATGACCGGATCAATGAAAGGTTTTGTATCTCTTATCAAGCAGCAGCACACAAGTATCATTAGCACTCATTGTTTTCTGCGCAGAGAGGCTCTTGTAGCTAAAACATTAACTCTTGAATTTAAAGATGTTCTTGGCCAAGCTGTACAGATTGTGAATTATATTAAACACAGACCATTAAAATCACAACTTTTTGCAAAGCTATGCAAGTCTTGTGATTCTGATCACGTAAAGCTAATTTTACAAACTGAAGTGAGGGCAATGTATCGTCTCGAGTTTATGAGCTTAGGAAAGAAATTCATACTTTCCTAACTCTTGAAAAACATGAATTATGTCAATTTCTCAGCTGTGAGCTCTGGATTTGCAAGCTGGCCTACTTGGCTGACATATTTCAGGTATTTAACAAGCTGAACCTGAGTATGCAAGGTAAGAAAGAGAACATCCTGAGTTCTCCTGACAAGCTGCATAGCTTCAAAGAAAAATTAAGTCTGGAAAAAGTCTGTAAATGAGGGTGTTCTGGAGATGTTTCCTCTCATTAAAAAAAAAAGAAAGAAATCATAAAGCTTATATCAGATCACTAAGCAACACTGCGCAGGGCTTGGACTCTCCTTCTCTCCTCTGCTGATTAACCCTTCACCTGCCAGATAAGTCTATTTTGGTGATTTCTGGGGTGAAACTTTAATCCTACACACTGTAAATGGGTGATTTCTTATACTGTAAGGTTATTGACACTGTGAGAATGTCTATACCGTTGGAGCTTGGGACCAGAAGACTAAAGAGGCTGGGGTCTGTGTATCCCCTATTGCGCATTGCTCTTCCTGTCATTCAGGGTTACCTAGAGAATTCCCAGGTCATTTATACCCAGCATGTTCTGATGTCCCTGAGAGTCTCCCAGGGACCTCCAGCCATGAATTAGAGCCAGTTTGGGTGCAAGAGTTCAAGGCTGCTATTAGGGACCTTAGGTCCACATTTCAACTCTTTCCATCACAGTTACAGGGGGTCTTTCATTCTTGGCAGACCCCCTTCCTTTATTAAGTCTTCCCTGCCAAAGCCTCAGGGAGTACCTGATGTGTCAGATTCCTCTGAGGAGGAACTGCTGGTGGATTCAGATGTTGCAGACCATGGGGGTCCTTTGGGGTCATGCTCACAGGAGTCTTCTTTCCCTTCACTATCTAGTCATAGTTAGTGTCTCAAATCTTTCTGCCTACAATTAAAGGCTGGATCGCCTACCCAGAGTTACCAGTAACCTGTATGGGCTAAGAGAAAAGGATTTAACAGGTAAGACTAAAATTCTCTTTTACTCAGCAGCAAAAGCTCTGTAACAGGTTTGAATATGATTTGATATCACTCTTAAAGTGATAGTAATGTCTAAAAAAACTTTTTTTTGCATTTAGAAGAGCTTAAAAATCTGATCTAAATGCAAAAAAAGTATCTCTCAAACCGCTATGGTTTAAGAGATACGGGCGTTTAAAGTTTGATTTCTCCTACTGACAGCTGTAAAGCTGTCAGCAGGAGATCCGTGTCGGTCGATACGGAGGCGCTTGAGAAGTGCCGAGATCTCGTTACTTACACGGAATCCCTTCATTGGAATGGTCTAAAACGTGTGCCTGAACACTAGGCACACGTTTTAGACCATTCCAATGAAGGGATTCCATGTAAGTAACGAGATCCCGGCACTTCTCAAGCGCCTCCGCGTCGACCGACACGGATCTCCTGCTGACAGCTTTACAGCTGTCAGTAGGAGAAATCAAACTTTAAACGCCCGTATCTCTTAAACCATAGCGGTTTGAGAGATACGTTTTTTGCATTTAGATCAGCTTTTTAAGCTCTTCTAAATGCAAATAAAGTTTTTTTTAGACATTACGAACACTTTAATCTTCTCAATTTCCTCCTGTATGCCTGCAATTGTCAATGTGCTCAGATCCAAGCTACACTTGTTTAGGATCCTGTGCCATGTATCACAGAAGTTCTTCTCCTACCTTCAAAAATTAGGTCCTCCGTCCTCTAGGGCTTCTCTTTACTCTGAAATACTACAAGTTTGTGAATGTAATTGATAATTAATTTATTTGTTACTCAAATATTCATAACACTTCGGTGAAGTCGTTTAGACAATCTCAGGGTTATTACTCCCAAACATACTGATCAAGGAATCACACCCAGCCTGTAAATATTCTTGTTTGTCCTTTGAAATGCTTGAAATTTCTACAAAAAACATAGTGAGCACTCTGTCTGCAAAAAAAAATCACATAACGATAACAATCAATATATGGACAGTAATGGGCATTCCTTGGGGGAGATTCGCTAAGCGGTGATAAAGTGGAGGTGACTTATCCAGTGTCTCTTCTCCAGTTCCTATGTTATTCTATGGAGCCTCTTCACTAACATTTCTTCAACTCTGGAGATCTTGGTTCATAGGCTACCTAAAATAACATAGGAACTCGAGAAGTGATGAACTGCAGAAGTCATCTCCACTTTACTACCTCTTTATCACTGCTTAGTGAATCTCCCCCCTTGTGTGATGAATGTAGATTATTTACATGTTGAAGAGCATTCTTAGTTGCTTGGGGTGACCCCTACTTAGCCCTGACATCACGTCACCAATGAGTGCGGAAAGTGCAGATACGGTGCTCACAGTTTCTCTTTTGCCTTCTGCAGTGTCTGCCTTGGATTTTTTACTGTCTGTTTGCTCTTATATGGTATATACCTGTTTTTTTTGTTTTGTTTTTTTAAACTATACTCTGTTTATTTAGTTTGATACATGCCATATAATATATTCATTTTGCATACTAATATATGCATTTTGGAGTGCATTTGTGACCATTTCTTGTGGTAATAACATTGAATGTGTTAACACGAGAGAATGAATGATTAAAATGCTCAACACGATGTCCAATTGCTGTGGGCAGCTCCAGATGTCAGCCAATCTGTCCGCTATTTTACTAGGGATATTTTGCAGTAATACAATTAGTCCATTTCCTCAACAAATATCATGTAATAGTGGGAGACTATTAGAGTAAAAATGATACCTTTATTGGAGAGACTTGGGTCTTTTCTTCAGACATAAAAAGAATGAAGGCTGAATACAACATACATGACAGGTCATACACTCCATGCAAATCATTTTAACATGTACATTCCTCTGGCAGTGAATATTCTTCTCAGTATGGTCTATAATTCATTCCCTAGGCTCCAGTAGAGTATCTTTGAAGTGGACTAGAAAATATAAACAAGATTAATTACCTTTTTGATGCTCCAGTGAATTGTAGTCTTTATCTAGAATGTATGGTTTAACCCTCCAAGTACCATCACTTGCAATGTACCACACTTTACCTAAGTGATAGTGAACTCTTATTTCATATTGATTAACACCTTAAGGACCCATGACGGTCCTGCACCGTCATGGGTTGTTATACCCTTAACGACCCATGACGGTGCTGGACGTCATGGCATAAATGATAGCAGCGTGCCTCCGTGCATGCTGCTATCATTAATTCCAGGCTGAGACTGAACGCTCCGAGACCGGGGCATTCAGTCTCAGCCCTTCTTGCTTCTGCCGGTTCATGTGATCACTGTATCAGAGATCACATGTACCGACATTCTGAGACAGAGGTAAGCACACAACGCGTGCTTACCTCTGTGTGTCTCCTCTTTTTCTGTCTCCCTTGCTATCAAAGTAAGGGAGAGAGAAGTAGAGAGGAGACACCTAGTGGTCAAATAAAATCCAGCAGCTGGGGGTTTTTAACCCCTTCACTGCTGGTGTTGGAGGCTGGCTAAATGCAGGTCAATTTCTGACCTGCAATAATACACTTTTTTTTTTTTTTTTTTTTTTTTAAATATTTTATTTAAAAAAAAATATATATCTTAATAAACAAAACTAGGAGTGTGATTGTTGTGGAGCAACAAAATAGGGTGGGAAAAAGGGACATGGGGATTTTCACCCGGGGGGGACAGTGGCCACTTTAAACTTTGCATTTTGTAGGTATGACTGACCGGTCATACCTTTCATGCAGTCTCCATAGAAATTTAACCCTTTGTGCCCAATTGATCCCAAGAGAAAAAAACAAAACAACAATGGTGTTTTTTTTTTGTTGTTTTTTTTTTACATTTTTTTAACATTTTTTTTTTAATTTTAATAAAGTAAATGGTGGGTTATCCATATAAGTAGGGTATCAAAAGAAATCCCTATTTGTGCTTAAAAAAACAGTATATAATTTATGGGGGTGGAATAAAAGACTTAGAGGGAAAACACTGTTGAACAAAGACATAGTCAAAAAGGTCAGAATTGCTCCGGTCCTTAAGGGAAAACGACCTCAGATTTTCCCGGTCCTTAAGGGGTTAAATAGATATAGTCCTGGACATATAAACTACCAGAGTAATGATACAAAAAGTTAATCCCCTTATTTATTCTTATGCAGTAAACCAACAAATACACTAAGCAATATGTAATGGTTATCGCAGTTGAACACAAATAATATTTTGCAGTTTATAACTTTGCTACCTAATAACATGTGACTACACATTACATTAAATGAGGTGTAAAATAACTTAATACACTATAAGCTAAACTTATATGGACATGCATTTCAGTTAGTTTCAAAAATTAAATTCGTTCTAGAATACCAGAAGATCTATATGTAACAAAGATGGCAATACTTTATCTTATCACTTTGGGTCGGAATAAGTTACTTTGTTTGTTCTGATATCATAATGACTTAACCTAAGGTTTATGTATTGGAAAAGTGGGCCGTTTACCTTTAGCACATAATTACGCAGTATAATCAGCTATGTGGGGTCCAGCCTGCAACAGAGCTTCATAGATTTAAAGCAATTATAAATAAAACTCTGAAGTTGCTGTTGACATTACAAGTTCAAAACCAAAAGATTTGATCTACAAAACTATTCACACAGGACTTCACTATCAACCAAATCATTTATAGGAACCATGATAAAAAAAAGGCAGGTATAAAGGTTGATATATAATATACCAGTTCTTATTTTCCTATTTGATTCCACGGTGCAAGACCAACTTCGGCTTTTAGGAAACATCCAGTGTTCAGGTTCTGTTTTTTGTGGATTTGCATGTTAGCTGTGGTTAGATATTTAGGTGTGAGAATGAATTGGAATGTTAGTCACGTTGGTACCTGATGATGGCTCAATTCCGTCTCTGGGATAGGGCTTTTTAAACATTTATTTCTTTCCATTTTTTTCCTCATAAGTAACTCTCACTAAGCAAATAAGACTGAGCTCATAAGACAGATCATGACCATGTTAACCCTTTGAGTGCCAGAGGGGTACGCAGCGCATTGCAATGCATTGGTTACTCCTTTGGCACTCAAAGGGTTGTCCCATATCTGACCATTTTACCCCAGAGCTTTCCTGATCCTCCTGTCACAGTACCTTGTAGCACCGCCGCTTTTGGCGATGCTTACTATGAGGCTCCAGCGTAATTTCCATGAGTGGTTGGACGCATCAATGCTAGATTCATCATCTGCGGGCGCGAGGCTTCAGCATGCTGCAGGCCTTTGTTTTATGTGTTTGAGGCCTGTAGTCTTGTCCTACCTAATTCCTCCCTCTGAGATGCTCCTCCTACCTACTTCCTGAAGAGGGGTTTAAAGGGCAGACTGATTCCTGACTCAATTACCCTTACGCTAGTGTTCTGTGCAGTTCATTATTTGTATTCTTGATTCCTGTGTATGATGCGGCTTGTCTGTCCATCCGTTCTGGTTTTGACCTGTGGCCCTGTCTGACTATTCTCCTTGTGCGTTCCAATTTAGCTCGGATATCCTTTCTGGTGCAAACCTGTGGCTCTGGCTAACTACCCGCTCCGTGTACGACCTAGGCTTGTCTGACTACCCACTCTGGTGTTGACCTGGGGCTCTGTCCACTGCGCATCCAGCATTCCATCGCTTCAGTGGATATCCTGTCTGGTGCAAACCTGTGGCTCTGGCTGACTACCTGCTCCGTATATGACTTTGGCTCATCTGACTATCCTATCTGGTGCTCACTAGAAGGCTGTTCGCTCCTTTGTTAGTTCCGTTATTCAGTCATCCTTCCTAGTATAGACCTGGGGCTGTAGCAGACTCACAGCTACTGACTGCAGGCTGAGTCAGTATCGCTCTTGGGCGTTACCATGCCTTGAGACTCCAGCAGGCTGAGGCCTAGTCTCGGACAGTGTGGTGGTGATATTGGGAGACTGCTATTCCTGATACAGTACTCGCCTTTTCATTCACCCACTGTGTGTATATATTTATGGTGCATTGCTGTTATTATTCTCATAATAAAGGTTATATTAACTATATCGTCTGACTCCTGGTTTTGCTTGACAACCGTAACACCTCCCCATGTCTGTTCTGTTGCAGGTATGATAACAATCGTAGATATGCTACATCTATCTATTATGGCTTATATAAAAGCCACAAAATGTCTGACCTATCATAAATGACATTCCTTGCATCCTCCCACTCTTCCCTCACCACACCTGAGGTACTGCTTACTACTTCTATCTAAATGCAGCTCCAGACAGATGCAGAAATTAGTACCAGTAACAAAACTGGGTGATTATTTCAGTGAAAGATTTTTTTTTTTAATCAGATTACTTTCCAAAGCTGTTTAACCTTTGAAAAGCAATATTTTACCAACCACATTGGCAGTCAGAGGGTTTGTCATTGACATACTATGGGCCTGCAGTGCATGAATATACTGATTTTATTAGTAGGGCCTTGATTATTACATAGTGCTGGGTTTTTTGTGTTTATCTAACCCCTGGGATGTTAGAGGGATCTCTAATGCATTGTTGGAGTCCTATCTAATATCCAGAGGGTTAATTAATTAGTTTTACCTGCTGTTTTTTTGCCAAATCACGATTCTGCTCTGCACTTATTAATTGTGCTGAACAAGTAAGATCATGCTAGCATCGTATCCATGATTAATTATTGTCTGCTAATGGTTTTGATCTTTTTCCAGGAGGACAAACACCAGCAAATCACTCTGAGAGTTCAAGATGTCCGAGGCAGAAAACAGATGAAGAAAAATGAGTTGGAGGCTGTAGATAAAAAGTGTGACATGGGAATTATGGAGATCAACCAGCTTCAACAGCAGCTCCAGGTAATATGTGATACCTTCTTAGGTGGACGAGGCACCATGCAGCAATCTACACATGTAGCCAAGTTACATTATTGCCTGAGTGCTTAATTGTGATTGGCTCCTCAGCTGTCTTGGCCACACTTGGCTAAGTTATGGATGTGGCCAGCACAATCCCACTGCCTATGTACCAGACATCTGCTCCTCATTTATGTTGGTTGATTTATTTACCAGAGTATATATTATTTAATGTAAAGTGTATTTCTCTTACGTCCTATGTGGAACACAGTAACCTTGGAATAAAGTATCCTCTTACCAAGAGGGCACGTCAGTTGCCCAGAAAGGCTCTCAAAGGTGGAGGCTCCCTCCCTGATCTCCTTTATCCCCACCAGACATACTCCGTTTTAAAGGGTTAGTAATGTCCAATAATAATGTTATGTTGTATTTTAGATTTAAAATAAATAAATAAATTATTTGGAGCAAATCCCATCTCTCAAACCTTTATGGTTCGAGGGATAGTCATATCTAAAGTTCCCCTCTCCCTTCCCTTCTCCTGATGTCAGCATCTACTGTGACAGCAGGAGATCCCGGTCCTGGAACCAGCTGGTGGCTCTTCAGCAAAGCCAAATAGTGTTATTTAAAAAGAATTACTTCACTGGGTAATAATCACAGATGCCAGCCTGGTAGGCTGGGGTGCCACCTTGAGTCCTCAGACAGCTCAGGGTCTTTGCGCCTGGAGGATAGTTTTCTCTACATCAGTTTTCTAGAACTTCTTGAGATTTGCCTGGACCTGCAAAATTGGTATCAGTCCCTCCAGGGATCCCTGCTGTGGTTCCAGTCGACAGTGCAACAGTGGTGGCCTGCATAAACCACTGTGGAATGACCAGGTGCGGCATCATGGTCTGTGGTTTAGCTAATCCTCACGTGGGTAAAGGATCCTGTGCCATCTCTCACAGCCATCTATATCCCAGGGGTAGACAACGTCATGGCAGTTTTTCTCAGTCACCAATGCCTGGATTCTGGAAATTGGAAATTCTTGGTTGAACAGCTAGGTTCCTCGGTTCTGTGCCAGAGCCCGGGACCCTCTAGGTCTCATGGTGGACGCAATGGTCATACCATGGCATTTTCCCCTGGCGTACGTGTTTAATTGTGGAATTCCTTGCCCAAGGAGGTGGCTATGGATATTTTAAGAGAAGACTAGATACATTTCTTTCAAAAGGGAACATACAGGGTTATACTGTATATTAGTAGGCAAATCAGGAAGGTCTGATAAAAACTAACTTAATAATAAGCTATACAGTTCTCATGTCACTAGGGTATGAGGCAAAGGTTGAACTTAATGGACTTGTGTCTTTATTCAGCCTAATTTACTATGTTACTATGTTTCTTACATTTCTCCTGACTCCCAGAGTGGTGTGGAAAATTGGGAAGTAAGCGGGCTCATTTGGTTTTGGGTGGCCGTCTGCATCACTACCACAGCATCTGGGAGGATTCAGTGGCTGACCCGTGGGTTTTGCAGGTGGTGGTGGAAGGGTGCAGGATCCCTTTTGCCTCTCTTCCTCCCTTTCGGTTTTTCCCCTCTCATACACCCCAGGGCGTAGAGAAACGCCGTCTGTTCAATGGCACTATCCAGGCCCTTCTGGACAAGGATGTTCTGGAACCTGTTCCAGTTTGGGACAGAGGTATGGGTTTTTACTCAATCCTTTTTGTGGTCTCCAAGAAGGATGGCGGCTGTCATACCTTGTATTTGAAGGTTCTCAATTCCTTTGTGATAAAGACTCATTATCACCAGGAGTCCCTATAGATGGTGATTGCTGCTATGTCCCCGGGGGAATTCCTTGCCTCTCTGGATCTTCAGGACGCGTATCTACACATTGCCATTCATCCAGAGAGCTGGCAGTATCTCAGATTTGTCTGCGACCAAGGGCACTTTCAATTTTCAGCTCTTCCCTTTGGTCTGACTACAGTGCCTCAAGTCTTCAACCGTGTCCTGGGAGGCATACATGTTACTCCATACATGGATGACCTGCTTCTGAAAGCCCCTTCTGCGGAACTTCTTCATCAGCAGGTTTGTGACTGCATTCATGCTCTCACCCATCATGGATGGATCATCAACATGGACAAGTCAGATCTTGTCCCATCCCAGCGACTGGTTTTCCTGGGCCTTCTGTTTCGACACTCAGCAGAGCATGGTGTTCTCACAGACGAGGTGGCTCACCAGATTTCCCACAGGGTTTCTGCTGTTCTGGCTCACGATCCAGTTCTAGCCAAGAAACTGTCCTCTCTAGTGGGGAAGTTCATTTCCACCATAGAAGCGGTCCCATTTGCAATGGCTCACACCAGGGGACTCCAGTGGTTTGTGATCCAGGTGTGCAGAGATCAGTTATGTGGAACTGAGTTTGTCATGGTGGCTCGACCTCTCCAATCTTCTAAAGGGCAAGTTCTTCCTGGTATCCTTCTGGACCACGGTGATGACGGATGCCAGCTTCTCCGGCTGGGGAGCTATCCTGGGTCGCCTGAGTGCTCAAGGTCGGTGGTCTCTGGAGGAGTCTCTCCTTCCCATCAACGTGTTGGAGCTTCGGGCGATATTTCATGCCCTTCGCCATTGGACACCCCAGCTAGAAGCATGCCCAGGTCCAGAATGCCCGGGTCCAGTCTGACAACCCCACAGCTGTGGCTTACATCAACAAGCAGGGCGGAACAAGAAGTCTTGCCGCTTGGTTAGAGGTCAAGGCTGTTTTGCCCTGGGCAGAAGAACATGTTCCTGCCATATCTACAGTGCACATTCCCGGCGTAGACAACATCATGGCAGACTTCCTCATTCAACACACAGTGGACAGCGGAGAGTGGGAAGTGCACCCAGAGGTGTTCACCCTCGTTGTTCAGAAATGCATCGACCTGATGGCGACAAGACACAACCGGAAGGTTCCAATGTTCTGCTCTCTCTGGAGGGATCCTGTAGCTCTAGCGGTGGATGCTCTGTGCATTCCTTCGCTATTTCCTCTGGCTTACATCTTTCCTCCCCTCCCCATGTTGCATAGGGTGTTGCGGAAATTGAGACTGGAGCACTGTCCAGTCATTCTGATTGCTCCGTACTGGCCTCGACAGGCTTGGTTTCCGGAGCTTCTAAATCTGTCAGTGGCGGAGCCATTCTGGCTCCCTTGCCGTCCAGATCATCTTCTACAGGGTTACCTGTGGAAGGAGGATGTTCATCATCTAGCTTTGACGACTTGGAAATTGAATCCTCAATACTGAGGAAGAAAGGTTTTTCTTCTGGTGTGGTGGCTAGTATGCTTCGTGCCCACAAACCTGTTTCTTGTAAGGTCTACCATCGTGTCTGGTCGACCTTTCTCTGTTGGTGCACTGATAAGGACCTTTCTTAGTATTTTGATCTGCCGGCGGTCCTGGCTTTCTTTCAGGATGGTGTGGATAAGGGCCTCAGTTTGAGTTCCCTTAAGGTTCAGACTTCTGCTCTCTCTGTTTTCTTTCAGCGCACGCCTTTTCGAAGCACTAAAGTGTTGATGCTGGCATCGGCTGATGCCAGCTTTGGGAGAAAGATCCTGGAGGCAGTCTTTCCTGTCTAGGATCTTCTTTGGGTTCTTTGGTGCTTCCTTCACTTTTGAGCCCTGTTTGGCTCTAGTTCAGTGTGCTGTGTGACAGTTCCTGGGGTGTTGTCACCCCTGTTTAGTGTCTGTTGACACTTCATTTGTTTTTGTTTTGCTGTCTATGATCTGATGGTTCATATAGGTGCTGGTGACTTTGGGGGCCTTGCTCCTGGTCCTTGCCTTCCCGCCTCTGGGAGACTCAATGGTTGGATATCTCAGAGTTACCAGTAACCTGTATTGGACGACAGAGAAAAGGGGATTTTAGTCTTACCTGTTAAATCCTTTTCTCTGTCAAGGGGCCATGCTTGGCTTTCCTGTGGCAGACCATGGGGGTTCTTCGGGGTCATGCTCACAGGAGTTGTCTTTCCCTTCTGTTATCTAGCCAATAGTTAGTGTTTCAAATCTTACTGGAGTTGATTGGCTAGCTGCAGCCAAGGAGGGAAGGTAGGCTCCACCCCCTGCATTCACTTGTAGAATTGTTCCTGCCTACTTAAAGGGGTGAATCGCCTACCCAAAGTTACCAGTAACCTTTATGGACTAAGAGAAGAGGATTTAACAGGTAAGACTAAAATCCTTTTTTGTAAACCAACTGTTCGTGTCCCAGGTAGGGGGTGCACTAGGGTTCTCAGGTTCAGGAGATTACTTTTCATGTTCCACATCTGTTTTCTATTTCATCATTGCTATACATTGAAGCTGAGCATGCCTGGTAGGGTAAAGTAGATCAGGGATGGAGTCTCCAACTCTGAATGCCTTTTTAGGTAAGTGCTCCGGTCTCCTGACAGGAGGATACTTTACCCCATTGTTCTTGTGTTGCACATGGACTAAAAGAAACGGATTTATTGGTAATACGCAAAAATCCCCTTATACCTTTTTGCCACTTTTTTTCACCTTGTCTGCCTTTCTGGGTTGGAGTTGGAGGGGTGAGGTAGAGTAATGAGAGAGATGTGATAAGAGAAGACATGGGTAATAGAATGGTAGGTGTGTGTGTATGTCCCTCTCTGTGTGTAAGGAATGGTTTTTGGTGTTCTCCTCACGGTCAGTTGGGGGTTAATGCTTTGCATTAGGTTTCGCAACAGCAGAGGGGCAGGCACTGTAAGACGTAGTCTTTACCAGTATCATTTAGAGATATCACTGTGTGTGGGTTCAAAAAGATATAGAGTTGAGGCAAAGAAGGAGGGAGAAAGGCAAGAATGATGAGGAATGTGGAAGAAAGACGCTCTACCAATAACATTTATTCAGAGCGTTTCTGCAGGTACTTTGCAAAATGAACAATATTGTTTTATTTGATCCAGGAATATCAACATAAGCTGGGCAATCTGATCCCTGAAAAACAAGCTCTAAATGAGAAGATCAAACAGCTGCAGATGGTCAGCTCATCTGGTGAGTGTGTCTTGTGTTTGAACTGCTCTGTGGGGACTCTGGCTTGTCCAGCCTTCATTGTTTAATTACTTTTGTATAAGTCATTAAAACAGCTATGGAACACAAGAAAAACATTGAAGCAATTCTGGCTCAAACCAGCTACACATTATGGAATATATATATATATTTACAGTGATTTAAGTGGGGCTTTTAAACCTTTTAAATGCTAAGGAGGTTCTCAATACACTGCAACATAATGCATTAGAGACCAGTCTAGCTTTCAAGAGGTTAAAAGCCCCATCAAATCAAATGCAATTTGCTTACTTTTTGTATTTGTCCCCTATGGGAAAAACTAGTTCATGAGATATGACACTGTGGTAAGTAGTAATGTGATACTGTGCAATTCTTAACTCTCTGAATTCCAGAGGGATGTCTAACATGTTGGACTTCCTTATGGCACTGAAAGGGTTAGAATTGTTACACCAAGAAAGAAAAGAGAAAGCAGTGATAATATATGGACTAAATAAATAAAGCCCAATCCCATTTATACCTGCTTGGGGAGACCAGTTCCGTACTGTAATCCCCTTTACTAGAGTACAGCACTTTAATTGTTAACTTGTATTGCGTTTGACTTAAACTTTAAAGATGTGACTCCCTCTGAGTATGAGTTTATATATTACAGGGACAGTAATACTTCGTTTTATCTTTATTTTATTTTGTAGGCATTAAAAAAAACATGAATAACGATATAAGTCTTATCTCTCAAACCTTTATGGTTTGAGAGATATTCACAAGCAAAGTTTCACCTCCTGCCCCTTTTACCTAGTGTAAGCCATCTCTTCTCAGATGTGGAATGCAGTCCATAGACCAGACAGATAACAGAAGGGGACAATCTTCTTCCTATGAGAACAATGAAAGCTCTGCCCCCCCTTGACAAGTTTTTCAGGTTTTTCCTTTATCTTAATTGAAGATTGTCCCTCTCTGCAGTCTACCTGGGCACCTCCCTTCTGATCAGGCAGAACAGTGTTACATCAGTAAAAGGGGCGGGAGGGGGATACTTTGTCATTGAATTACTCTGGAACTACAACTCTGACAGAATTGAAATAACACTCTCCAAAGTCCAAATACTATGATGATTAATTAGAGCTGCTTTTATTATGAAACATTACTGTCCCTTTAAAACCAAGGAGCCTAATGGTGAACCAACTGCCACTGGGCACTAGTTTAAAAACAAGTGAGTAAAACAGGGATAAACTGTGCACACAGATTTATTTAGAAAAATGTTTTACCAGGAAGAATAAATTGAGATTTCTCTCATTTTCAAGTATGTCCTGGTGTGTTTACAGAAAAAGAGTTACGTATTTTCGCAAATACAGAAACATTATACACATTATATGTACACACACATATTAAAAATGTATATGCAGTTACATATTGTTTTTAGAACTAAAGAAGCCGTTATTTTTAAGTATTTTAGAAAGGGAGAAGATGTGAGGTTTTTTTCAGGCAGTTCTCAAGCAGGAGTATCCTGAAAACATGCACTATTAGCAGCACTTGAAGGCTGAAGCTGCTTGCCCTTGATCTAGATTGGCGATTCTCATATCCAGGCCTCGAAGTATACTAACTGCTCAGGGTTATGGTTATTTCTACATATTTATTGATTTAATTTATTTAGAAAATGTTTTACCAGGAAGAATACATTGAGATTTACGAACATACTTGAAAATGAGAGAAGAGTTTTTACAGTAAGATGTTACACATTTCCGTAAAATAGAGAAACAATATAAAAATGATATAGTTAGAAATTGTTTTTAGATACAGAGATGCAGTTATTTTTATGAACTTTAGACTAGGAGAAGATCTGTTTTTTTGGGTAGGTTATTCCAGGCTTTCAGAGCTCTGAAGGAGAAGGCAGATTGATAGACTTCTTTCTTGTAGTGTGGTATAGTCAGTGAGCTGTTAGCAGTGAAGCGGAGGTTATAGTTATTATGGAGATCTGGAGTGATCATACTGCTCAGGTAGTGTGGAATAGTCAGTGAGCTGTTAGCAGTGGACCGGAGGTTATAGTTGTTATGGAGATCTGGAGTGATCATACTGCTCAGGTAGTGTGGAATAGTCAGTGAGTTGTTAGCAGTGGAGCGGAGGTGGTAGTTAGTATGGAGAGCAGGAGTGAGCATACTGCTCAGGTAGTGTGGAATAGTCAGCAAGTTGTTAGAAGTGGAGCAGAGGTTACAATTAGTATGGAGAGCTGGAGTGATCATACTGCTCAGGTAGTGTGGAATAGTCAGTGAGCTGTTAGCAGTGGAGTGGAGGTTATAGTTAGTATGGAGATCTGGAGTGATCATACTGCTCAGGTAGTGTGGAATAGTCAGTGAGTTGTTAGCAGTGGAGCGGAGGTTACAGTTAGTATGGAGAGCTGGAGTGATCATACTGCTCAGGTAGTGTGGAATAGTCAGCGAGTTGTTAGCAGTGGAGTGGAGGTTATAGTTAGTACAGACAGCTGGAGTGATCATACTGCTCAGGTAGTGTGGAATAGTCAGTGAGTTGTTAGCAGTGGAGCGGAGGTTATAGTTAGTATGGAGAGCTGGAGTGATCATACTGCTCAGGTAGTGTGGAATAGTCAGTGAGTTGTTAGCAGTGGAGCGGAGGTTATAGTTAGTATGGAAATCTGGAGTGAGCATACTGCTCAGGTAGTGTGGAATAGTCAGTGAGTTGTTAGAAGTGGAGCGGAGGTTACAGTTAGTATGGATAGCTTGAATGATCATACTGCTCAGGTAATGTGGAATAGTCAGTGAGTTGTTAGCAGTGGAGCGGAGGTTACAGTTAGTATGGAGAGCTGGAGTGATCATACTGCTCAGGTAGTGTGGAATAGTCAGCGAGTTATTAGTAGTGGAGGTTATAGTTAGTATGGAGATCTGGAGTGATCATACTGCTCAGGTAGTGTGGAATAGTCAGTGAGTTGTTAGCAGTGGAGCGGAGGTTATAGTTAGTATGGAGATCTGGAGTGATCATACTGCTCAGGTAGTGTGGAATAGTCAGCGAGTTGTTAGCAGTGGAGCGGAGGTTATAGTTAGTGTGGAGAGCTGGAGTGATCATACTGCTCAGGTAGTGTGGAATAGTCAGTGAATTGTTAGCAGTGGAGCGGAGGTTATAGTTATTATGGAGATCTGGAGTGAGCATACTGCTCAGGTAGTGTGGAATAGTCAGTGAGTTGTTAGCAGTGGAGCGGAGGTTACAGTTAGTATGGAGAGCTGGAGTGATCATACTGCTCAGGTAGTGTGGAATAGTCAGCGAGTTGTTAGTAGTGGAGGTTATAGTTAGTATGGAGATCTGGAGTGATCATACTGCCCAGGTAGTGTGGAATAGTCAGTGAGTTGTTAGCAGTGGAGCGGAGGTTATAGTTAGTATGGAGATCTGGAGTGATCATACTGCTCAGGTAGTGTGGAATAGTCAGCGAGTTGTTAGAAGTGGAGTGGAGGTTACAGTTAGTATGGAGATCTGGAGTGATCATACTGCTCAGGTAGTGTGTAATAGTCAGTGAGTTGTTAGCAGTGGAGTGGAGGTTATAGTTAGTACAGACAGCTGGAGTGATCATACTGCTCAGGTAGTGTGGAATAGTCAGTGAGTTGTTAGCAGTGGACCGGAGGTTATAGTTAGTATGGAGATCTGGAGTGAGCATACTGCTCAGGTAGTGTGGAATAGTCAGTGAGTTGTTAGCAGTGGACCGGAGGTTATATTTAGTATGGAGATCTGGAGTGAGCATACTGCTCAGGTAGTGTGGAATAGTCAGTGAGTTGTTAGCAGTGGAGCGGAGGTTATAGTTAGTGTGGAGAGCTGGAGTGAGCATACTGCTCAGGTAGTGTGGAATAGTCAGTGAATTGTTAGCAGTGGAGCTGAGGTTATAGTTAGTGTGGAGAGCTGGAGTGATCATACTGCTCAGGTAGTGTGGAATAGTCAGTGAGTTGTTAGCAGTGGAGCGGAGGTTATAGTTAGTGTGGAGAACTGGAGTGATCATACTGCTCAGGTAGTGTAGTATAGTCAGTGAGTTGTTAGCAGTGGAGCGGAGATTATAGTTAGTGTGGAGAGCTGGAGCGAGCATACTGCTCAGGTAGTCTGGTAGCTTTCTAGAGAAGTGGTTATAAACCAGGCGAGAGAGGTGAAGGACACATCTAGATTTGAGTGTTAGCCAATTTAGTTCTTCATACATATCACAATGATGGATACTGTAATTACATTGGCAGATAAAGCTGCATAGTGAGTTATACAGTTAGCAAGATGCATTTGTGTCGCAAGAGCATATGCTACATCCTCATAGTCTATGACTGCTATTAACATCTGTCGTACAATACGCCTTCTTACCAGATAGCACCCACTGCATTGCGATAATGAATGCAGCCATTGGTTAAAGGAACAGTAATGTCCAATAAAAAATGCTTTTAGTTTTGTAGAGGATAAAAAAATAAACTCTCTGGCACAAATCTATCTCTCAAACCACTATGATTTGAGAGATATAGGCATTCAAAGTTCCCTCCCCTTCTCCTGATGTCAGTGCTGTGCTGACAGCAGGAGACAGGAGGAGGCTCTTCAGCAGAGCCAAAATCACGTTATTTAAAAAGAAGTACTTCATCGGAATGGTCTACAATGTGTGATTGAAAACCAGACACACTTTGTAGACCTTTCTAATGAAGTAATTATTTTCCAGTAACGTGATTTCGGCTCTGCTGCAGAGCCACCGGCTGATCCCAGGACCGGGATCTCCTGCAGTCAGCAAAGCGCTGACATCAGGAGAGGGGGAGGGGGGAACTTTGAATGCATATATCTCTCAAACCATAGCGGTTTGAGTCAGTGCCAGTAAAGTGGGAAATCATTAGGCTGAAAAATCTGAATAAATGTATCAGTCATAACAAGAACATTAGGTGTGTTGTACAATGTTAATAGGCAAGAATGCACTGGTTAGCTCAGCAATAACAAAACACTTGGTAGACCACTGAAGACCACTGTAGTGCATGACTGAAGAATGATTGTGTTAATGTGATATGGACTGCACTGTAGCCGATTTTGAAAGTTCTTCCAAAGTCACTCATGCAATTATAAAGTCCGCCCTATGCTTTTTGCCGCTCTCAGTAGTAGCTTCCTCACTGACTGTGATCTACTATAATGAAGTTGGTTTGACATCATGGGTCATATGTTTCAAGGCAAAAGTGGAGTAGTTATGGGACAAACTAAAAGCACCATAAGGAACAAAGAAAACATTACCGTTGATTTAAATGGGGTTTTTAACACTTGGAATACTAGTGAAGACCTCTCTAACATTCTGCGGGTTAAAAAAAAAACTTTGGGAATTTTTAGTTGTTCTTGTTTGTTTTCCCTGGAAGTTCTCCTGTGGCCTTTAGACAAGCCTCCTGGAATCTATTAGAGTTGTATGGTAGCAGTGCAATACCCTGCAGACCTCTCATGGTCCCTCACTAATCATGTTGATGCATGTAATTCTAAATGGTGAATACTTTTCCTTTCAGATAATTCAAGCACAGGGTTTCATGGGGTTCAGAAGAAGACCTCTGAGAAGGACGGTCTATGCCAGAGACTGCGAGAACAGCTAGATGCCTTGGAGAAGGAAACCTCTGCCAAGCTTCTGGAGATGGACTCATTTAATAATGAGCTCAAGGTAGGGCAGACTCCTCCCAATGGTACTTCACAGGAAGTGTGTACAGGCAAGAGTAGAATGACTCCGGGGCAAACCAGATGTACCTCAGGTACTAATTCCCACTAGTTAAATGGGATTTTAACCCTTTGAATGCTAGCGAGGATCTCTCTAATATTCAGAGGATTAAAAGCCCCCTTTAGACCAAATGGGAATTTGGGGAATGTTTAGTTGTTCCCTGTGATGCAAATGATTTGTTCCAGCTTTGCATCTTAACCCTTTGAGTACCTGAGGGATGACAAGTGCATTGCTCTCCCCTCTGACACTAATAATAAGAAATGGGGCAATTCTGGAGCACACCATCTCCTCTGCGGGAGACTAATAAAAGTAACCATTGTTTTACATGGGGTTTTTAACCCTTTGAATGCTAGTGAGGTCTCCAACCCATTGGTAAGGAATGTATTGGAAACTACTTTAGCACTTCAGGGGTTTAAAGCCCAATTTAAAGGGACAGTAACACCTAAAATGAATACAACTAAATATCCTGTACAGCATGCAATCGTCTATAAAAATCTGTTCTCTGAGGCCTACAGTCTACTCTAACACATGGTCTATGAGACTAGGCATTTGTGCCTTTTACATGGCTCCAGTTATCATGGCAACCTTGATAGTTGTCTGAGAAATGCTAGTACTGTATAGGTCTGTAAAATGGGCCTAGAGTTTAACAGCACAGCCTTTCTAAGAACAAAAGTAGTGACTACGAATCTCAGTACATTAACTGAATTAGCTCAGGTCCTATTACTAATGGCATAAACAAAACTAACCGACAAAAAATAAGTAAATTATACAGGCACCCTTGGAAAGACATGATATTTAAAATGATATAACCCAATTTAATTCTAGGTTTTAGTGTTATGTTTACTAATTGGACATTTGTCACTTATGGTGCTGTTGGTTTTCCACAGAATCTATGACTTTGTCTTCACACACATGCCCTCGTGTCCTATAAAAAAAAAAAAAGGACATCCAATTCTTAAAGCAACCCTAAACACAAGAACTAATCTAATTTAAATGCTTGTCTATGCGTCCTTGACTACCACTAGAGTACGAGACGACACCGGAGGAGGTGCTACAACGGATCCACCATCCATCCACAGCCCGAAAGTGAATTCAATCAATGTTTAAAATCAATTGATTTTATTGCTCTCTCATTAAAAGCATCTAGCTTACTGTGCAACATATACACGCAACGATTAAAAGAAACCAAATTCACGAGGCGCTTCGTGAATTTGGTTTCTTTTAATTGTTGCGTGTATATGTTGCACAGTAAGCTAGATGCTTTTAATGAGAGAGCAATAAAATTAATTGATTTTAAACATTGGTTGAATTCACTTTCGGGCTGTGGATGGATGGTGGATCCGTTGTAGCACCTCCTCCGGTGTCGTCTCGTATGTCGAAGTCTGTGACCAAGACTGTGGAGGTTGCTCCGGATCCGCAACGGCTTTTTGCCGTGGTGAGTAAAAGAGAATTTGGTTATATGAATCTGCACAGAATCTGGACCAGGTGACAGTCTAGCAGAGTCTTAATGCCTGATCTTTAATGGTAGTAGTCAGGGAAGCAAAACCAAGTTCTTAAGATAAATTCGTTATTGGGTTTAATTGTTTATAAACACATATGTGTATATAATGTTAATCATTGGAATCTGGTTTACAATGTATATAATGGAATGTTAGGCCCACATGTACTGACATCAGTTGACTGGGCACAAGAGAGAGGCTGCAGCTAAAGCTGCTCGCATATTTCTCAGTTCCTCATTATTGTGTGTCACATACCCAGCAGATCCTAATCGACTCCCTCACAGCCAGCAGTTGTCTTTGGGAAGCTGTGTAAACAAACAAATGACAGTGAAACATATGAGGCTCATCACACTATCTGTTTCATGAGCTCCACCGTCATATCCCAGCCTTTGAGCTGCTCCTTTCACAAAAGCTCTGTGTGGATGACCACGTGCGGTGGTGGAATCCTTTAGTTTCACATTAAATCCCCTATTGCAAACCTATTTGAAATTTAGATGATGCTATATTAAGAATGAATTATTAGGCTCAAATATATTTGCTAATTGTATCTTATTTTATTTGTATTTTTTTTTTTCTTTTGGAGTGGACTTGATTGTAATTTTTATTATACTTTGACATGTTTTAATCGTTCATACATTCACTAGTATGACAGAACCGTACATACACTAATGGCGACCCCATGCTGGTTCCACAAAACACAGTTTGAAAATTACTGCCTTAGAAGTTTGAGGACACACCAAAAAAATAATGAACAAAGTTTCAGTAAAAAGTAAGTCTTCTTGTATTACCCCTTAGGCTCCAGGATACAAAACATATTCAGTAAGCGTTTTAAAAGGAACGATGCATCTCATAACCCTCCACTTATCTTACTTTGGTCACTATGATTTATTCTCTTGGGTATTGGTCCAAAAGATAATTTCTTCACTCATCTCTGGATGTCATATATACATAGGATATGACTCTTGCAGGCAGGACTCCTGTAACCCAAACGCCACCCGTTGCAGTATTGACGTCTTCTGCAGGCGCATGACCTCTTATGAAACAAAATGGGAATGCTCAGAAAGTATGGCATGTTGAACGTGATTCCTTCCTTCTGTCTGGACACGATAGTACACCCAGTCATATGTATAGTTTATTATTTGGCTCACACACACCTGTTCTACCTACACCGTTTCTTGTTGTGACTTCCTGAGCACTGTGCGTGACCCTATATCTTTTGAGGTATCGCAAGCGCTACATAGAGGAAGTTTTTGTTTCTGTAGATTCTAATTAATTTTATTCTTAAAGGAGCAGTAAACTTTTTTTTATGAAAACACATATTTTACAGAGCATTTCCTGCTGAGTAAAACAAGGTCACTCCCATTGCTGTCAGCTGTTTTATTAAAAAATTATAGCAGCTTAAATAGTCAGGAAGTGAATTTACTGTGTGTACTTCCTGATTGTTCTAACTGACAGGAAGTGACAGGCAGGTTCTATCACATTCTATGGAGAACTGTATGTCTCTGACTTTTCTGACTTTCCTCTCCATTAGAATCTAACAGGAAATATAATTAGAATTTGACCACTAGAGGGCACTGCTAGTGTAAAAAAAACATGGGTTTAAACTGTAATAACTCTGGAAATATAAATCTCTCGGCAGTGGGAGTACTCTTATTTTAGTCAATGGGAAAATCCCTACAATATATATTTTTTAATAAAAAAAGTTTACTGCTCCTTTAAGGCCTACTTCCGTGAGTCTTGCAGTTTTAAGATATCAGCGCTTTTTGTTTCAGGTGTTTAACACATAGGTGTGTGTGTGTGTATAACATTTACTCTGTAGCGTGATCTTTACCTTCTGTTTTTACACCATAGTATGTCCCTTCTTTTGGGCAGCAAATAGCGTAGTTTCCTTTTATTATTAGTTTGATTCAATATTACCAAGTTTCATTCTGTGGTACTCTCCATATGTACATTATATACATTTTTTCCCATATTTATAAGGATTTGTATGGGCGCTTAGATATATTCCTTTCTATATTATACTTATAAACTGTTTTTTTTTACTCTTTTATAAATATGCAAATATGCTCTAAGAAGAGTTTTTATACATCTTTGCCTATATTTATAAAAGCAAATTGGAGTTATTCTGGAGTAAACCAACTGCACCATAGGGGACAAATAAACATTACTGTTCAATTAAATTGGGCTTTTAATGCACTGGAGACGTCTCTAGTATTCAATGGGTTAAAAAGCTCCATTCAAGTGCATGGGAACTCACAACTTTTCATCTGTCCCCTACAGTGCAGTTGGATTACTCCTGAATAACTCCAGTTTGCTTTTATAAATATGGGCCTTTATGTTTTATCCGGTTTCAGTATCAGGTGCTGTATACACCTCAGATGCAGCCTGCATTATAAGTGAAGGCATCAAGGATCCTCTTTCTTAAAGGAGCAGTGATTTTTTTTTTTTATGAAAATGTATATCTTATAAAGCTTTTCCTGCTGAGTAAAACAAGGTCACTCCCACCGCTGTCTGTTTTATTCAGAAGTTACAAATAACCAGGAAGTGAATTTACTGTGTTTACTTCCTGATAGTTCTAACTGACAGGAAGTGACTGGCAGTTTCTATCACATTCTATGGAGAGAGCTGTATGTCACTGACTTTCCTCTCCATTAGAATGTAACAGGAGAACTAACTGGAATTTGACCACTAGAGGACACTGCTAATGTAAATAAACATGGGTTTAAACTGTAATACTGCTGGAAATCTGCATCTGTCAGCAGTGGGAGCACCCTTATGTTACTCAGCAGGAAATGCCCTACAATGTATGTTTTTTCATAAAAAAAAGTACTGCTCCTTTAAATACTTTTTAAACTTATCTAGTGTAAGATTTAGATGGCTATTAAATTATTTAAAAAAAATATGAAGTCTGTGTTTGTTAAATGGTTGGCATGCTTTAATGGAGAAGTAATACTTCCTAATAATAGGTCTACACTTATCTTACCTAGAAAATCCTAATGTCCCATATGAAGTTTTTCCTTGCTCAAAGGATAACCTCTTCAGTAAGCCTGGGGTGCCTTGTCCATGGAGGGGACATGACCGTCCCAGGAGATAACAGCATTACGTGCTCCAATTTGAAAACAAAACCTGAGCTTTACACTCCGTGTGCCAGAGACATCTATCACATATTGCAATACAATGCGTTGGATATCTCTCTGGCATTCAAAGGGTTAAGCATGAGACCTGGCGCTTTAGCACTCAGTTCCTAGCAGCACGGCCCACTGAAACTCAGAAATGTAATGTTACAGCATTGTTATATGTTTATTTATTAGAAAAGCTTTTTGTTCTGCATTAAAGGGTTAGTAATGTCTAGGTTTTACAGTAAGTTCGATTCTTCTATATTCTTGTAGCTTTATAACCATATATAACGTTGCTGTTTTCGTTTTATCCTGTAATTACCATAAAGTCTCTGGTATAATACGCACCCATGTATAATACGCAGGTGTATATTATACCCAAGATTTTAGGCGAAAACAAGAGTGCCTATGTATAATACGCTCCCTTGTTTTCCCCTGTCACACCTTAACAACACACACAAAAAATGTTCCCTTCTTCCCTCCCCACTTACCCATCGCTGTCTGTCCTGCTCCGAAGTTGAAATGCAACATCCTGACAGGGTCCCAGCGGGTGTCATGCTTGCATCCGCCGCCCGCTTCCAGCATGGCCCTATCAGGACCTCCTCTGCCCAGCCACTGGTCCTTGCTAGGCAATACCATAGATCCAATGTGCAGGATGCTGCATTTGGTCTTCGGAGCGGGAGAGGCAACGATGGGTAAGCGGGGAAGGAGGGAAGAAGGGAAAATTTTGGCTTTTATTTTATTTTATTTTTTTTTTTTATAAAACTTTTTCTCCTGTATAATACGCACCCCCCACTTCACACAAGGTGAAGAGGGGCAAAATTGTACATACTATACGTGAGATTTTACGGTAAGTGTCCCCTTCCCGCCCATTTTACATACATCACAAATCATCCCCTCAGATCTGGAATCTGGTCATCGGACCGGACAGATCGCAGCGAGGGACAATCTTTCTATCAGAATAAGGAAAACCTTGCCACATTGATGATGGAGGGCAGGCTTTCCCTTATGCTGAAAGAAGATTGTCCCTTTTATCGATCTGTCCGGACTAGATTGCTGAAGATTCGTCATGTATATATATAAGAGGTGGACGGGGGACACTTTATTATAGAATAAAACAAAAACGACAAAGTTATAGATGGTTATAAAGCTACAAATGTATATAGAAGAATTGATGTTACTGTAAAACCTAGACATTACTATCCCTTTAATTAATTTTCCTACTAACATGAGTATGTGCTCAGCGGTCCCTAGTGGCATTGTGAAGAACTACACAGTATTTAATCTGGCTTGTTTATCTGCCTTATCTTACAGTGTGAGAATTTGGATGACTCTGTTCTGCAGTGCCTTTTGTCTCTGCTCAGCTGTCTCAACAACCTCTTCCTCTTGCTAAAGGTTAACTGGATTTCTGTTCCACTTCTTGCTATGATTCCTCTGCTTTCAGTATTTCCATTCTGCACTTCTCATGCCTTCTGTGTGCTGGTGTGTTTGTGTATGTGGTTCATGGCCAGGGAGGGACATACAGGTAAGATGATTAGTACAGAGCAGCTGTGGGTAGGTCCGTAAAGGGTTGGGGAATGGTTGCTGTAATATAGGGCCCATTCAAAGGTTACATGTTGTAATTTATTGCAATATACTGGTGTCAATATTTGTTCTTTGTCTTTTTAAGTTATTTGTTCCATTGCTGTGTGCAGGGTCCTTATTTACAAGCCACCCTGTTAAGTGTTATGTGTTTTGAATGCACTGAGAGGCATGTTTTCTAGAGTGGAATCCTCCTGTCATAAGCATTGTGCAGTTCATTGCACTGGGTGGAGGCACTGGAACAATTTTATCTCTGTGTGGAAGGCTCTTCTTGCCCAGCATATAAATGGAGACACAAGCATGCAAAATAGATTACAAAAATATGTTACAAATGCAGTTCCGAATGATTTCAGCCTTGTTATTAATCAAATTAGTTACTGAAATATAATATTTGTAACCCATGAAACAGATCAAAAGAAAAATCCCAGAAAATGCAATAGCCCATTAGCAGCATATGAATCAAATGTGTCCCAAGAAACAGAGACAAAATAGTGAACAGTGGAAACCATTTAGCTCCTAAATTTAAACACAGACAAAGGGTATGGATCACCCCTATACAATTTAGCCTTAATAGTTAGATTATATAGCGAATATGTGTCAAAATATATTGGTCAAAATTGAAGTAATAAACACTGCCCTGCACCTACTTCCTAACAGACTGCGGTTACCTGCTCTGTACCACAGTCTGTCACTCTTCTCTGCTCCCCTCCCTCTATCCAGCCTCCTCCAATGACAGAGGCTTACACAGCTGGTAACCGCAGTCTGTCAGTCTTCCTCTGCTCCCCTCCCTCTATCCAGTCTCCTCCAATGACAGAGGCTTACACAGCTGGTAACCGCAGTCTGTCAGTCTTCCTCTGCTCCCCTCCCTCTATCCAGCCTCCTCCAATGACAGAGACTTACACAGCTGGTAACCACAGTCTGTCACTCTTCTCTGCTCCCCTCCCTCTATCCAGCCTCCTCCAATGACAGAGACTTACACAGCTGGTAACCACAGTCTGTCACTCCTCCTCTTCTCCCCTCCTCTATCCATCCTCTTCCAATGACAGAGACTTACACAGCTGGTAACCGCAGTCTGTCACTCTGCCTCTGGTCCCATCCCTCTATCCAGCCTCCTCCAATGATGGAGGCTTACACAGCTGGTAACCACAGTCTGTCACTCTGCCTCTGCTCCCCTCCCTCTATCCAGTCTCCTCCAATGATGGAGGCTTACACAGCTGGTAACCACAGTCTGTCACTCCTCCTCTGCTCTCCACCCTCTATCCAGTCTCCTGCAATGACGGAGACTTACACAGCTGGTAACCGCAGTCTGTCACTCTTCCTCTGTTCCCCTCCCTCTATCCAGCCTCCTCCAATGACAGAGACTTACACAGCTGGTAACCGCAGTCTGTCACTCTGCCTCTTCTCCCCTCCCTCTATCCAGCCTCCTCCAATGACAGAGGCTTACACAGCTGGTAACCCCAGTCTGTCACTCTTCCTCTGCTCCCCTCCCTCTATCCATCCTCCTCCAATGACAGAGGCTTACACAGCTGGTAACCACAGTCTGTCACTCTGCCTCTTCTCCCCTCCCTCTATCCAGCCTCCTCCAATGACAGAGGCTTACACAGCTGGTAACCCCAGTCTGTCACTCTTCCTCTGTTCCCCTCCCTCTATCCAGCCTCCTCCAATGACAGAGGCTTACACAGCTGGTAACCCCAGTCTGTCACTCTTCCTCTGTTCCCCTCCCTCTATCCAGCCTCCTCCAATGACAGAGACTTACACAGCTGGTAACCACAGTCTGTCACTCTTCCTCTGCTCCCCTCCCTCTATCCAGCCTCCTCCAATGATGGAGACTTACACAGCTGGTAACCACAGTCTGTCACTCTTCCTCTGTTCCCCTCCCTCTATCCAGCCTCCTCTAATGATGGAGATTTACACAGCTGGTAACCGCAGTCTGTCACTCTTCCTCTGCTCCCCTCCCTCTATCCAGCCTCCTCCAATGATGGAGACTTACACAGCTGGTAACCCCAGTCTGTCACTCTGCCTCGATTCCCCTCCCTCTATCCAGTCTCCTCCAATGACGGAGGCTTACACAGCTGGTAACCGCAGTCTGTCACTCTTCCTCTGCTCCCCTCCCTCTATCCAGTCTCCTCCAATGACGGAGACTTACACAGCTGGTAACCACAGTCTGTCACTCTTCCTCTGCTCCCCTCCCTCTATCCAGCCTCCTCCAATGATGGAGATTTACACAGCTGGTAACCGCAGTCTGTCACTCTTCCTCTGCTCCCCTCCCTCTATCCAGCCTCCTCCAATGATGGAGATTTACACAGCTGGTAACCGCAGTCTGTCACTCTTCCTCTGCTCCCCTCCCTCTATCCAGCCTCCTCCAATGAATGGAGGCTTTCTGTCTGTAAGCTGGAGCGGCCTCATTGGCAGAGATCGATATCTAGCATTTTTGGAGCAAACAAACTGCACCGTTGATTCAGATTGGGCTTTTAACCTTTACAAGCACACTTTGTAGACCTTTCCATTGAAGGATTTCTTCTTCAATAACGCAATCTCGGCTCTGCTGAAGAGCCTCCAATGGTCCCGGGACCGGATTCCCCTGCTGTCAGCTAGAGCACTGACATCAGGGGGGAGGGGGAACTTTCACAGCGAATATCTCTCAAACCATAAAGGTTTGAGAGATGGGACTGAAGGCATTTCATTTCTTTTTTTAAATACCTACAAGATTAAAGTTTGTAAAACTGATGTATTACTATCCCTTTAAGGTGAGAATTGGCAGTGATGCCAACTTATAAACAGTAATACCCCGCAAGTTGAGAAAGCTTTGTTCTTTGTCTAACCCATTGTCTATTCTTTATTAACCTCTTAGATGCAAGAGCAGTCTCCAGTGTATTGCAAAGCAATGTGCTGGCATCCTCTCTAGCCCCCCAGGGGGTTAATGTGGAACAGTATAAATGTAAAGGGAGACAAACGAAAGAGGCTTTGCTGCATTTTGGGGTGATAATAGGGTGTGTTTGATGTGATAGAGGAAAATGATCTGCTGTTCCCACTGTACCAGAGAACAGACCCTCTAGCATCTACTGTCTGGTGGTGCTCTTGGTGTGTAATTATACAACGTGTCTGGGGACAATGAAGAGTTGTTAGTTCATTTCATTCACACTGGGTCTGTGTTCTCTTTTTGTAGTAGATCTTTATTCCACCTCACCTGTGATTGATCATTATCAAGATATATTATATGTTATATTATTTTCTTTATATATTTTTCTTTCGTTCCTTTTTTTGTGTGTGTGTCGTTTGACTTCAAACAAGCGATGCAGTATTAGGCTGTGTATCTCTCTTCAACCTTTAACCCTCTGAGTGCCAAAGAGATATCTAATGCATTGCCACACACTGCACTGGATACTTTTCTGGCACTCAATAAGTTAAGGGCCGTGCAGCGAGAAGCAATGCATTGCCCACCTTTCGGACCCTTAAGGTTTAACCCCTTGAATGCCAGAGGGTGTGCAGTGCATTGCTCCACAATGTGTTGTGCATCCCCCACTAGAACTCAAAGGGTTAAGGGATCTCCACATTTCCCTTTTCATTGTTCTGTATTGCAGTTTTGTAAAAACAATAGGATTGCACCATGTGTTACACTGACCCCCAAGGGGTTAAATATTATTCATAGGCAACATGTAAAAATAAGTGAATATATTAAAGCGGAACTACCACCCCTTCTAAACATGCCCCGAAATAATTACCCATCTGGCGTCTAGCTGCTCAATAGTGCTAGTCACCAGAATTATTACCTCGTTACTGAGGATTCCTACTGCTCCTGGGACTGACAGCCAGGAAACAGCGCAGACATCTCTGCACAGTGACATCTGCGCGCCTGCAATGTCAGTCTCTGCCGGTTCCGTGCAGCTTCTAGCAACGCCTCCTAGAGCAGACTAGGACTGACAGCGCAGGCGTCAATATGCAAAGATGTCTTGTCTGTTTTCTGGCTGTCAGTCCCAGGAACAATTATATAAATAATAATAATTCTGGTGACTAGCACTATTGAGCAGCTACCCGCCAGATGGGTAATTACTGGGGGCAAGTTTGGAGGGCGTGGTAGTTCCTCTTTAAATATTTAACCCTTTGAGTTCCAGAGAGGTATCCAACGCATTGCTTTGCAATGCGTTGGATACCTCTCTGGCACTCAAAGGGTTATTCGCTTCATAAGCACAAAGAAAGTTGACGAACGTGTTTCCAGTAATGCGATCTATTTGTCTACCTTCTGGTTGATTCCTATGTGAGCAGATCAACTTCATTGGAAGCAGGATGTGCGTAAGCTGTGTATCGCATGTTGCGCCATTAAAGCAAGATTTCCTTTTATTTTCTTTTGCAAAACCATCCATACATACAAAGTGTAACTTTGTATTAAGTGTGACCTCTCTATCCTGGTATTTCAGTGGATTTAGAAGTGAAAGTGGCTGCACAGCAAATGTTGCAGCGTGACATTGGAACGTTGACTATGTTTTTTATTCCAAAGAACAATGGTAATCCAATGTGTTGCTTACCATAAGCCTCGTGTTCTTGGCGTTTCATATTGTTATGTTACATGTTATTTGGCCTTTGCTTACCCATTCACATGCATTTAGCACCCACATCAAGCGCCTCTGTTTGTTCCCACTTCTTGCTTTGAAAAGTCACCTCATTCTGTCTCCTGGTTTTAGGAACTGAGGGAGAGTTACAACAAGCAGCAGGCAGCTCTTCACCAGCTGCAAAAAATCAAGCAGGACAAACTGAGGGAGGTGGAGAGGAAGCAAGCAGAGCTAGCAAAGAAGAAGAAGCAGGAGGATGAAGAGGCTGTCAGGTAGGAAATGAGCTTCCCACTGGCAAGGCCCCTGTGTGCTCTAGAATGTTTACATGTAAAGACAAATGCATCAGACATTGTACAATTCATACTCTGTCTTTAATGTCATCTGTGCCACATTTGGCCTCACACAAGGGTGGAAAAACACCGGGGTCTTGGTAGTCCGAGCTCCTAAAGTGTTACTTCTGGAGCCTACATTTTGGTGAGTATTATATATACATCTACACAAGTTTTGCAGTCACTCCAGTCTTGATGCAAGGTGATACATTTATTGTCACATCATTGTGCTTTCACCAGGACACCCGATGATGATAAAGGTACTGTGTATTGTGCCAGAATGTTAAAAAGTATCACTTTGCAGTGAGATCAGAGTGTGTGCACAATTTGTATTGTATTATATGGTGACAACCAGCATTTACCCTTCACTGTTATATTCAGCAATGAGCAGTCATACACAAAATAGGGCTGAATGCGGTTTATTTTGATGTATGTTGTCCTTACGTTACCGCTAGGCTTATCACCACCCATATTAGAGCATAACTGTTTGCTTTAGAACCTCCAATTCTTGAATCAGAATATGCATCCTTTTTGTCCAGGGTGCAAACATTTAGGTTTCCAACTATTGCTTCACTACAATTCCCATTTTCCTCATCCTGCTGTTGGTTGGCTGCAGATGATGGAAATTGTAGTCCGACAACATGAACCCAACAGTGACTTGACAAGCAGTCAGACAATATTATAAAGTTGCAGACTTTTATTTGGACATCTTTGAAAGAAGTATCAGTGGGGGGGGAATCTCCCAATATATTACATAGCCTTACTCGTTTCATGTGGATGGCACTTAGTTTGTCTGTCACCTCATTGGTGGGTTCCACCACACCCTTACTTCTCATCCAGTGATTCACAGAGTATTTGGGAGCCTCGCTGAGCTTGTCAGAGGCTTAATTACCTTGGTAAGAGGTTATTTATTTATTTATTTTTACTGTACTCAACTGCATGTGTCTCAATAACAATATCCTATCCTGTTTGTTTTCACCAAAAGCCAGAGACTTGCAGGTTGTCCATCTGATGCCTGGTACACATAAATACTATGTGATCCATGGGGGTAAATAAAAATGCCCCAAATTCTCATTTATTTAACCCTTTGAGTGTCAGAGGTACCCAACGCATTGCTTTGGCCACCCCCCTGGAACTCAAGTGGTTAAATGAGGCCTTTAACCCTTTGAGTGCCATGGGGTACGCAACGCATTGAAAAACCCATTGAATGTTTGAGAGGTATCCAAAGCATTGGTTCGAAATGTGCTGAAGATCTCTCTATCATTCGCAGGATTACAAGACTCAGTCAGATTGGAACTTTTCATTTATCCTTTATGGAGCAGTTGATTTATTTATTAATTTAGAAAATGTTTTTCCAGGAAGAATACATTGAGATTTCTCTCGTTTTCAAGTATGTCCTGGATAGTTTTCAGTAAAAGGTTACATATTTACACTAATTGTGAGACATTATATACAAACATACAGAAATATACATACTTATTAAATAATGGGATTATTTACAGTTACACACTGTTTTTAGATATAAATATATATATATTAGATATATATACATTTGCTTTTAAGGATTTTAGACTGGGTGCAGATGTGATTTTTTCCGGCAGATTGTTCCAGATTTTTGGAGCTCTGAAGGAGAAGGCAGATCTTCCTGCTTCTTTCTTGTATTGTGGTATACGCAGTGAGTTGTTAGTAGTGGAGCGAAGGTTATAGTTAGTATGGAGAGCTGGGGTGAGCAATACTGCTTAGGTATTGTGGTAGTTTTCCAGAGAAATGATTGTGTACTAAGCAAGAAAGATGAAGGTCACGTCTAGATTTGAGTGTTAGCCAATTTAGTTCTTTTAGCATGTCACAATGATGGGTAGTGTAGTCACACTGGAGGATAAAGCGGCATAATGAATTATATAGAGTGTCAAGTTTACTGAGGTGGATTTCTGGCGCTGGAGCATATACTATGTCACCATAGTCTATGACTGGCAGCAGCATCTGTTGTACAATACGTTTTCTCACCTGGGTACTTAGACATAATTTGTTTCTATAAAGTGTACTTATTTTGGGATAAAGTTTAGAGGTTAATTTGTCAATGTGGTGACCAAAATTGAGGTTAGGGTCAAGCCACATACCAAGATATTTGTAGGAGTCTACTGGGGCCAATTTACGATTAGACTACGCAGTTTGTGCTTTGTGCCAAATATCATTGTGACTGTTTGTTTGTTCTGTGTTATCCATCTTTCCACTTTGTAGAAATCATTTTGTAATTCGGTTTCAAGTTGTGATATGCTAGAGTTTTTAGCATAGATTATGGTGTCATCTGCATACATGTGTACTGAAGATGATTTGCAAACCTTGGGCAGATCATTTATAAAAAGAGAAAATAGAAGAGGGCCAAGAATGGAGCCTTGGGGAACTCCACTTGTTATTTTGAGCGGACGGGAGTCATTGTTTGCAACTGACACATACTGCATTCTGTCTGATAAATAGGATCGGAACCATTGTAGAGAATTATTACCCAATCCTGAGTTATGGAGTTTGCTGATAAGAATGTTATGGTCTACTGTGTCAAAGGCCTTAGCGAAATCAAGGAAAATAGCTCCAGTGAGTTCACCATTTTCTATGCCAGTCTGGATATCATTGGTTACTTTTAGAAGAGACGTGACTGTTGAGTGGTTTGGTCTAAACCCTGATTGAAGAGGGGTGAAGAAACTGGACTGCTGGTAATATTTATGTAGTTGCACATGTACACATTTCTCTATGATTTTAGATAAAGTGGGGAGGAGAGATATCGGTCTGTAATTTGATACTACATTTTTATCCCCACTTTTGTGGATAGGTACAAGTCTTGCCACTTTCCAGGATTTGGGCATATACCCTGATGTCAAAGAGGCATTAATTAGAGTTGCTATCGGTTGGGCTGTGACCATAGCACTGAGCTTTAATAAAATTGCTGGTAGTTGGTCAGGGCTCGATTGAGATTTCAGTTTTGGGTTGAGGAGGTGATCATATACTTCACTTTCATTTACTGGCCTGAAATTGAATTCATTTGCACTGTTGGACCAGGCAGCAGGTGCCAGTGACTGTTCTGAACTTGGCGGGACTTCAGAGTGGCCTTTGTTTTGTTTAATCGGTGTGGTGGCACATCCAACAAAGTAGCTGTTGAAAGCATTGGCTATGGCTGGGGGGCACTGTATGGTTTCATTGTCTATTGTAATATTTGATGGGAGAGAATGGTTAGGTGGATTGTAGATGTTTTTTATAACCTTCCAAAAGTTGGCTGGCTTTGAAATGTTATTGTCCAAGTTTTTATTAAAATATTGTGCTTTTGCTAGTTTTGTTTGTTTTGTACATGTATTCCGTACTTGCCTATATATAGTGTGATCATGAGGGGAGCCAGTTTGTTTAAATTTTGTCCATAATGAATCTCTGAAACTGAATAATTGAATCAAGTCAGCTGAGACCCATGGTTCACTGCTCTGTTGCTTCTCCTTAGCTTACTGAATCACACCTGATTTTTTTTTTTTTATATTCTCCCCAACAGGAGATCCAAGCAAGAGAAAGAAAACCTCTGGAAGGAGAAGGTGAAAAAAGAAGAGGAGGAAAAGCAAAAGCGCCTGGAGGAAGAGAAGAAACAAGAACAGATAATCCAGGAAAATAAGAGGGCAGAAGAAGAAGCGGCAACCAGGCTCAAGGAAAGGGAAGCCCAGCAGCAGAAACTGGCGGAGGAGAGGCAGAGAGAGGAGGAGGAGAAGAGGAAGAGGGCAGAGATCCAGAGGGAAGCTGAGCAGAGGAGGAAGCAACAGGAAGAGGAGAAGCGCAGGCAGCTTCAACTGAAAAAGGAAGCAGAGGAGAAAAGCAGGAGTCAAGAGGAAGACAAGCGACGCAAGGATAGCGCCAACCACAAAGAGCCGGAAAGGCGCTTCTCCAAAATGAGCCTGGATGAGAAGTTTGTGGACAAGTTGAAGAACATTGGAGTAAAAAATACCAGCTCAGACAGAGAAGGTAAGTGTATGGTCTGGATAGCTTTATTTATATACTAACGTAGCTATGTGTGCAACAATATGTAACTTTATTTATATATTGATGTATAGCTTCATATAACATCGTGTAGTGTTACCGATATAGGTTTATGTAACAATACGTAGCTTTATATAACAACTAGAAATACTGGCACAGCTTTGCCCATTCGGTTAATAAAACATTGTTTTAATAAATGGCTTATTGAATTTTCAGTGCTCCCAGCTCTAAAAAGGCGTGCAATGCATTGCAGAGCATTACACAACTCTCCATCAGTGAGCATGTGTGATTTCTGCTTAGGACTGCAAGGCTGGATTTATATCTCAGGCTCTCCTAGGCAAGATACCCTAGGCACCTTTAGCCCCTCCCGTTGCCACACAACCCACTCACATGACTCCACCTCCAGCCCAATCTGCTGTTCCCTGGCACAGAAAATGATTAGCCTAAAACAGACAAGCACAAAAAGTACTTAACCCTTTGAGTGTCAGAGTGGTACGGAATGCATTGCTTTGCAATGCATTCCGTACCACTCTGGCATTCAAAGGGTTAAGGAGATAGTAATGTCTCACAATAAATTAATGTTCGATCCTTCCTAATAATTGGTAATAACGCTCTGTACCGTCACCAGTGTTCTAATTGGTGTCATTTTTGTGTAATTATAGTATAAAGTTTCCCCCTCCCGTCCCTTTTACGTACATCACTGTTCTGTCCTCAGAGTAGAGAGCCGGTCTGGACGGATCACAATGAGGGACAATGTTGTATCAGAATAAGGAAAATCCTGTCCTCCTTTGTCAAGGGTGCAAGGGTTTTCCTTATGCTGATAACCACACTGTTGTCCCTCGTCGTGATATGTCCGGTCCAGTGACCGGATTTCAGATCTGAGGGCAGAATAGTGACGTCTGTAAAAGGGACGGGAGGGGGAAAGTTTCTAACATAACTTCACCAATTAGAACAAGGGCGACAGTTCAGAGCATTATTACAAAGTATAAGGAATGCTCAAATCGTAATTTATAGTGAGATATTACTATCTCTTTAACCCCTTCAGTGCTATGAATATCTCCAACACATAACTTCACAATGTGTTGGAGATCACTCTTAACATCCAAGGAGTTATGACCAGTAATGTGATATGCAAACTGGCCAAATCCGTACATCACTCGGTTTAAAGGGATAGTAATACCTGATTATCCTAAAGTAGAGCTATTGTTCATATTAAAGGGATAGTAATACTTCGTTTTAACTTTATTTTATGTTGTAGGCATTAAAAAAACATGAATAATGATATAAGTCTTATCTCTCAAACCTTTATGGTTTAAGAGATATTCACAAGCAAAGTGTCCCCCTCCCGCCCCTTTTACTGATGTAACACTTTTCAGCCAGGGCAGAAGGGAGCTGCCCAGGTAGACTGCAGAGAGGGACAATCTTCAATTAAGATAAGGGAAAAACCTGAAAAGCTTGTCAAGGGGGGCAGGGCTTTCATTGTTTTATAGGAATAAGAGTGTCCCCTTCTGTTATCTGTCCAGTCTGTATTCCACATCTGAGAAGAGATTGTTTACACTAGGTAAAAGGGGCGGGAGGGGGAAACTTTGCTTGTGAATATCTCATAAACCATAAAGGTTTGAGAGATAAGACTTATATCATTCTTCATGTTTTTTTAATGCCTGCAAAATAAAATAAAGTTAAAACGAAGTATTACTATCCCTTTAAAAAAAATAAATTCAGTGATGCAAGTCCCGTTCCTTATTTTTGAGTTATAAGTTTATAAAGTTATAAAGTTTTCTAGATGTCAGTGCTCTAGCTGACAAATTGAGATTCTGGTCATGAGACTGGACAGCTCTTCAGCAGAGCCGAAATAACATGATCTACAAATAAATACTTCATTAAAATAGTCTAAAAAGTGTGCCTGGGAGGAAGGGAACTTTATAAACTTTTAACTCAAAAACTATAAAACTTTGAGGAATGGGACTTGCATCATTTAATTTATTTTTTTTAATATGAACAATGCACAATGAATCAGGTATTCCTATCCCTATAAAAATAAAAGGCACCGTCAGCTTGAAGTATATGTTTTGTGCATGGGTGTTGGAATTGATCTGCTCACACCCACAGTTCAAAATATGGCCATGGTCAGTGATGCTCCCTCTTTCAAAATGTGACTGGCACAACTGTGGCATCTCTCAAACTGGGTTGGGCAACCTAAGGCCCTTCAGGTTTTGTTAGAGGTCTGCAGGTAGCACACCCCTAGCTCAGTGGATCTGTCTACAGTGCATTACTGTTATGGGGATAATGTGATGAAGGGGTCCAGTGTAAAACCATTGTCTCCTGGTTCCTGTTCTTTCCAGTCTGTGGCTCCAGTTTCTCTGAAAGCCGAACGTCATCCACATTTGTAAACTACACGGCGCTATATCCATTCGAAGCGCGAAATGCTGATGAACTGAGCTTTAATGCTGGGGACACTGTGCAGGTAACAATCTGATTCTAATGGAGAAGTAAGAGGAAAACACCTGATTATGTTAAGTGATCGTAAACTTGCTTCATTAAAAAAGAATAAATAAAATGACTTGTATTCCAGTAGTTTTTCTGGAATATAAAATGAGGGAACACTCGCTGCAGGGGGTTACTGCATTCAAAAGATATTACAGCTAAAAAATTTTTGTTTTAACGTTTTGTATGCTAGAGGGGTTCCCAACACACTTCTTAGCAATGCATTGGTCACCCACTGGCACTGAAAGGGTTAAAACCAGATGTCACTTTTTTTTTTTTTTTTTTTTTTTTTTTTTTTTTGCAATCGTTTACTATGATAACTACAATACTATACATGATAAAAAAAAAATGCATTTTGTCTGGTTTGAGCTGTAATAATGTTTAAATGAAGCATCTCCCGACAGTGGCAGTATTGTTTTTAATGTACTGTAATGCACTGCTTTTTTGGCAGAATTTTCCCTGCCCTCTTCACTACTTCTGTGTTTGACAGTAGACAGTAGTAGTCTCTGCCGGCTCAGGTAGTCGTTGGCAAGCTGAATGAAGGTATATATTCTTAACCCTTTGAGTGGCAGAGGGGTACGCAACGCATTGCTTTGTAACGCGTTGCATACCCCTCTGGCACCCAAAGGGTTAAAGAGATAGTTATGTCAGCATATGAAGTTAAGATAAAGTATTCATGATACATTTTTATAACAAAATGTACCTTTGTAAATGTCCATAATGTATTTTTCGTATCATTTTATTTTAAATTTTCCACCTCCCGCCCCTTTTCCCTACATCACGTAGAGTCTGCTTTGATCTGAAAGCCGGTCTGGACGGATTGCAGTGAGGGACAATATTGTGTCGGCATAAGGAAACCCCTGCTTCCCTTGGTCAAGGAGGTAGGGTTTTGTTTATACTGATAGACACAATATTGTCCCTCACTGCAATCCGTCTGGTCAAGCAGGTGGCTTTCTTATCTCAGTGCTCTGAATGACATGGTGGAAAGGGGCGGGAGGAGGAAACTTTAAAGGGGTAGTAATGTTTCATAATAAAAGCAGATCCAATTAATCGTCATAGTATTTGGGCCATGGAGAGTGTTATTTCAATACTGTCTGTCTGGGACCAGAGTAATTGAATGATAAAGTATCCCCCTCCCACCCCTTTTACCTAGTGTAAGCCACCTCCCCTCAGGTGTGGAATCTGGTCCTGGGACCAGACAGATCACAGCAAGGGACAATCTTCTTACTGTGATCATAAGGAAAACCCTGCCCCCCCTTGACAGGTTTTTCCTTATGCTTACTGAAGATTGTCCCTCTCTGTGATCCGGACAGTCTTGCTGCTCTGAGGTGAGCAGTGTTACATCAGTAAAAGGGGCGGGAGGGGGATACTTTATCATTCAATTACTCTTGAACTACAACTCTGACAGTATTGATATAACACTCTCCATGGCCCATATACTATGAATATGCAATTGCCCTGCTTTTTGTAGGAGATGGACTTTTTCTTTCTGTTATGATCTTTAGGTTGATGAGAAGAACACAGGAGAACCCGGTTGGCTCTATGGCTGCTTTAATGGAAATGTAGGCTGGTTCCCATCCAACTACGCAGAAAAGATATCCGAGGCCGGGCAGGCTTTATCACCGAAGAAAGCTTTACTGCCTCCCACTATCTCTGTGTCAGCTACCTCACCCACAAACAAGTAAGAAAATGCTTCTCTAACACACAGCATAACAGCAGTGGTAGGTCATATCATATATGATGCCTTCCTGCTGGTCTGATCATGCAACAAGAGGAATATATTGAAGTTAGAGTCCTATAAGGGGTAGCCAACCCTCATCATCAAGAGCTAGTAACAGAGCATGTTTTCAGGATATCCCATCTGGAGCACAGGAAGAGTAATTAGTGGCTCAGTCGCTTTCATTAGTCCACCTGTGGTCATTCATGGAAATCCTGAAAATGTGTACTGTTTGTAGCTCTTGAGGATCATGGTTGACTACCCGTGCTGAATACAATACCATCATATTTGAAGGGATAGTAATACATACTTAGTGGTCTGAAATTGTACAGTGGCGCTGTTGCTACCAGCTCTGGTCATTTGACCATAATCCCCCATAATCAGGAGGAGAAACCCTACAATATATATTTTTTTATGGCTGGGTGTTGAACACCTCTCTGGCACTCAGAGTTGAAGTGTTACTATCCCATGCACTTACAGAATATGTAAATCCCTGACTACTAGTAACTTTTCCAAAAAGTCCATGCTTTACGCGTTTTAATAACTGTGGGTTTGAGCAATGAGGAAGTTTGGGAAATGCAAGAAAGTGGAGTATTCGCTATTTTTTGATTACCATACATTTTTAGGTTCCTCTTTTATCTTTCGTATTTCGTGTTTACATTTCATGTACAGGAATAAAAAAATAAAGGTTTATTGAACATATACGCTGTTAGTATTAGAACAATATATAGATTGTGGCGCAAACAGGAAGGCACACCAGAGGACACAATGTCAATGCTGCCCAACCTTGACCTCCACTCAATAAAGTAAAAATAAATAAAAAAATAAATCACTATATATATATATATATATATATATATATATATATATATATATATTATATATATATATATATATATATATATAAAGGTCTAGGGCTCAGACTATTGCTAACGTATCACATGCACAAACACAGATCACAACCAGGGCACATAAATACTATAAGATAAAGGTTAATTGAACATAGACGCTCTTAGTATTAGCTTTCAATCAATTCTTTATCACAGTAACTATATTTTGAGTCGTACTTATGTTTTTTAGACCACTTTTGTCAAGTAAATCCACCACAGAAGGGGACTCAGAGTATCAGAATCTGCCTTTCTCCAGCCTTAATGTGAACACAACGTGGCAGAAAACCTCTGCTTTTACTCGCACTGTATCTCCAGGATCTGTCTCTCCTATACACGGGCAGGTAGGTTTCATTAAATCTCATTTCCTGGTTCTGTCTCTCCTATACACGGGCAGGTAGGTTTCATTAAATCTCGTTTCCTGGATCTGTCTCTCCTATACACGGGCAGGTAGGTTTCATTGAATCTCATTTCCTGGTTCTGTCTCTCCTATACACGGGCAGGTAGGTTTCATTAAATCTCGTTTCCTGGTTCTGTCTCTCCTATACACGGGCAGGTAGGTTTCATTAAATCTCGTTTCCTGGTTCTGTCTCTCCTATACACGGGCAGGTAGGTTTCATTAAATCTCATTTCCTGAAAGTAACTTGTATGTTATCTCTGCAAATAGTGCAAATCGTGGTTCCTCTTTATTTTGCAAAGTTTTTGACACTATTTGTGGAGGTAGGATCCCAGTGTATTTTATAGTGATTGGATTGATTATATTGTTTAATTGTGAGGTCATTTTCCGCATTTAGTTGACTAATTGAAAAACTTTGGTCAGGTGTTCTTTACATATGTGATACTGGTTGAGTTATTTTCTTCCTATATACATTGCCTTTAAAGGGATAGTAATACTTCGTTCTAACTTTATTTTATTTTGTAGGCATTAAAAAAACATGAAGAATGATATAAGTCTTATCTCTCAAACCTTTATGGTTTAAGAGATATTCACAAGCAAAGTTTCCCCCTCCCGCCCCTTTTACCTAGTGTAAGCCATCTCTTCTCAGATGTGAATCTGGTTGCTAGACCAGACAGATAACAGCAGGGGACAATCTTCTTCCTATGAGAACAATGAAAGCCCTGCCCCCCTTGACAAGTTTTTCAGGTTTTTCCCTTATCTTAATTGAAGATTGTCCCTCTCTGCAGTCTACCTGGGCACCTCCCTTCTGATCTGGCTGAGCAGTGTGACATCAGTAAAAGGGGCGGGAGGGGGACACTTTGTCATTGAATTACTCTTGAACTACAACTCTGACAGAATTGAAATAACACTCTCCAAAGTCCAAATACTATGATGATTAATTAGAGCTGCTTTTATTATGAAACATTACTATCCCTTTACGAAGATATTGTATCTTGATGCCAGGCTTTCTTCCCCCTACATCCGCTATTAGTAGTACTTAGAATTTGAAATAAATCGTTTATGGTGCTTGGATATATATCTTATTTTATTTTTAAAATGAAAATGATCTAAATTTAGAGAAGACAAATTAAAGTTCTGTTAGCAGGAGTGAAAGCAATTTTGTTTTTTCACAGACAAAAAATGTCTTTGATTCTTTGAAAAATGTTTGTATCAAAGACAATTTTTAACATCAGAATTTTTAAAGGCATTTTTAATTCTTTAGATCATTTTTCAAATGTGACGGATTAACTTCTGAAAATATTGTCCTCCTTTTACCACCAACTCACGATCCGACAATTTTTTTCATTATGACGACTTTTTGATCATCTCGCCCTTGGTGTTCAGTGATGATTGTAGAACAGTTTCTGCATCCTTTACACTAATGTAGAATAATCATTTTAGAAAAGTATCCATGAGTTTTATATTGGGTTGGAATAATGATTGTAGAACTGTAATGGTTTTTATAACTGACTTTTCATCCCTTATCATGTTGGGTCTTTTTGCAGGGTCAGCCGGTAGAAAATATAAAGGCACAGGCTCTGTGTTCCTGGACTGCAAAAAAGGACAACCACTTAAATTTCACCAAAAACGATACCATTATTGTTCTGGAGCAGCAGGAAAACTGGTGGTTTGGAGAAGTTCGAGGGCAGAGGGGGTGGTTCCCAAAGTCTTATGTCAAGATTCTTCCTGGGAGTGAAAATAAGTCACCCGAGTGAGTAAATGTTATTTGTGCCATTAACATTTTGATAAGTGGAAATCTAAGGGACACATGTATTAATGCAAAATAGAATTGTAGAAAAAGAAACCAATAAAAAAATCCTGTTAAATGGAGATGTTAACCCCCTTTCGTTGAAGACCTCTTTAGTATCCATGGGGTTAATCCATAATGTTCACCACAACCACAAGAGGAGCAGTTCTGGAGCAAACTAAATGCTCAATAGGTTAAAGGGATAGTAATGTTTCACAAAAACAGCAGCTCCGATTAATCGTCATAGTATTTGGGCCATGGAGAGTGTTATTTCAATACTGTCGGAGTTGTAGTCCAAGAGTAATTGAATGATAAAGTATCCCTCTCCTGCCCCTTTTACCTAGTGTAAGACACCCTCCCTCAGATGTGGAATCTGGTCCTAGGACCAGACAGATCACTGCAAGGGACAATCTGCTTACTGTGAGCACAATGAAAACCCTGCCCCCTTGACAGGTTTTTCCCACTGAAGATTGTCCCTCTCTGTGATTCCTCCGGACAGTCTTGCTGATCTGAGGTGAGCAGTTTTACATCAGTAATAGGGGCAGGAGGGGGATACTTTATCATTCAATTGCTCTTGAACTACAACTCTGACAGTGTTGAAATAACACTCGCCATGGCCTAAATACTATGACGATTAATTGGAGCTTCTTTTATTGTGAAACATTACTATCCCTTTAAGAATGAAAATACCCATAAATTTAAATAAGGTTTTTAACCCCATGAAAGTTAGAATGGGTTTTTAGGACCAGAGGGATGTGCCATATGTTTCTTCAAAAAGAGTTGTGCGGCCCTCTGGTCCATAAAGGGTTAAAGGGATACATTCACATCCCCCAAAATTTTTACCACTGCTTTTAAAATGTAGAACAATATTAGCACTGGCTTTATTTATTTTCTCCACTGCCTAAGAGTAGAGATATTAACTGTTGAAATGTGGCACTGGGGAACCGTGTATGAGTGGCAGGACTTCCCACCTCCCTCCCAGAAGCCCCTGGGGCAACCTCAATAGCATGGTAAACAGAGCTCGCTGTCACGTTAGCCCAGAAAAATGCAGCTCCGAAGAGAAGTGCAAACTCATGCCTCAGGGGCTGCTGGGAGGGGAGGTGGGAAGTTCTGCAGCTCCATGCCGCACATACACGGTGCTGCAGACCCGGAAGTGGTACATTTCAAAGATTAATATCTCCACTCTTAGGTAGTGGAGAAAATAAATAAAGCCAACGCTTATATTGCTTTATATTTTAAAAGCAATGGTGAAAATTTTTGGGGATGTGAATGTTCCCCTTTAAGTAGGCTCATGTTCTCTACCTGTTTCAGTTTGAAGAAAAAAAAAAAAAAAAAAAAAAAAAAAAAAAACTGTGACCAACCATCATGTCTGCCTCCATGGACATGACAATCCAGGACAGACTGAAGATGTTATCTCTTGAACAAATAAATAAAAATCAATATTCATAAGGGTCATTAGAATTGTATGGCCAAAATAAGGTTAAGAATGAAAATACAGAATGTGTTGCGTATCCCTCTAGCACTCAAAGATAAAATGGTCTAAAACAAGGGAGTCCCAAGTCCAGTCCTCAAGGGCTTCCAACAGTTCAGGATGTAAGGATTTCAATGATTAAGCACAGGTGAGTTAATCAGTGGATCATTCATTGTGACTGACTCACCTGTGCTTAATCAGGGAAATCCTTACATCCTGGCCTGTTGGTGCTCCTTGAGGACAGAACTTGAACTTTATTTACAATGTGTTGGAGACCACTCTAAGATTCAAAGGGGTAAAAAGCACTTATTTTAATCAATGGAAACAATGGGAATTTTCATTAAATCACTATAGTGCATTCTTTTGTTCACGAATTGCTGATCTTTCCTCTGTAGACAAGTTCCGCATAGTGTGTGCTTTTCATGAAGGGTGGCCGAGATGTAAATCCAGCTCTAGTATAACAGCAAAAGTGTTGTGAAGCTGAAACAACATAATTGCACGGTTTGTGTGGAAGAGAGGGCACCACTGAGATTGCTTTGTACAAATACAATAAAGTTGTTTTGCTCCAGATTTTCTGAATTAGGCCCGATCCATTTGACCAAGCATCTGTATCAGCAGAGATGAACATAAATATCAATAGTACTCTCACCCCAAAATCCATTCCTTTTATTACTGTCTGGACCTGCCTAGCGCATTGCCCTGCACACTTAGTATTTAATTCATTTCACTTTAACCCTTTGAGTGCGAGAGAGCTATCCAATGCAGTGCAACGCAATTTTTTTTTATACCTTTCTGGCACTTAAAGGGTTAAAGGAGAACGACCACCTCTTAATAATAATAATAATACAAAAACACACACACCTACTTTATTATGGTCATATAAACACATTGACTCCTATGAATTTTGCCCTTGTACCTTTAAGAGAGAACATCTTCAAGCAGGCATAGATGTTTGGTCTGTGGAGGCAGACATGACAGTCTTGTTATCAGGACCCCAGGATATCAAATGTTGCCCAATGTACTTGTGAATCTTAACCATTTAAGGAACAGAGTGATTTGCAACATGTTTCTTAACCCCTTAAGGACCGGGAAAATCTGATGTCGTTTTCCCTTAAGGACCGGAGCAATTTTGACTTTTTTGACTGTGTCTTTTTTCAACCATATTTTCTCTTTAATTCCTTTTGTGCACCCACACAAATTATATACTGTTTTTTTAAGCACAAGTAGGGCTTTCTTTTGATACCACAATTATATGAATACCTCATTATTTAATTTGATTAAAATAGAAAAAAAGAGGAAAAAAATTAAAAAAAAACAACATTTTGCTTCCATTTTTCTGTCAGGATTTGCATACTTTTACTTAATGACAAAAAAATACCCCTAAATATATTCATTTGCTTCTCCTGAATATAACAATACCCCATATGCCTAGTATTTCAATCCCTTCCTCACATTTACAAGGTAAATATTACAAGATGGATGCCATTATTTCCAACTTGTAATTTCTCAACAATTGACATGTGAGCATCATAGCTTAGTTGATGGTGCCAGTACCAAAAATGTCCCACAAAGGTATATCTTTCTGAAAACTAGACAACATAAGGTAAATAATCAGGAGAATTTTGAAGTTTTTTATGCAGCTATTTTTCCAGAAAAAAATTTCAAAATTGTAGAAAAATTTTGTTTTTTTGCAGCTTTCACACTTACATTTCACTATTACTGTTGATTTCAAGCACGAGATAGTTGAAAATTTAAAAATATCCATTGTTTAGTGTTCAGCTCCTTCTTCTGAGTACAGCAATACCCCATATTCATAGGTTTCTCAAGATTTGGGGGAGCTACGGGGCCCAAATTGGAACATGCGCGTTTCCAGTTTCACACTTTGAATTTTCACAGCTTGCATCACTGGTGCCATGTCTCATTTGGGGCTGTGTAACAGTGCTCCACTCTAAGATTTCCCCCCAAAAGTATATATTTTTGGAAAGTAGACACCCCAGGCTTTCATTTTATGTATGTTTTCAATTTTTTTACGCAGCCATTTTACCACCAATCGCTCGTAAATCTTGACGTAAGTTAAAAAAAATAGCGTTTTTCACACTTTGACTTCGATGTTGATGTGAATTTCAAGCACAGGATAGGTGAAGATTTTTTAAAATGCATTGTTTAGTGTTCAGCTCCTTCTTCTGAGTATGGCAATACCCCATATGCATAGGTTTCTCAAGGTTTGGGAGAGCTACGGGGCCCAAATTTGAACATGCGCGTTTCCAGTTTCACACTTTGAATTTTCACAGCTTGCATCACTGGTGCCATGTCTCATTTGGGGCTGTGTAACAGTGCTCCACTCTAAGATTTCCCCCCAAAAGTATATATTTTTGGAAAGTAGACACCCCAGGCTTTCATTTTATGTATGTTTTCAATTTTTTTACGCAGCCATTTTACCACCAATCGCTCGTAAATCTTGACGTAAGTTAAAAAAACACCGTTTTTCACACTTGCACTTCAATGTTGATGTGAATTTCAAGCACAGGATAGGTGAAGATTTTTAAAAATGCATTGTTTAGTGTTCAGCTCCTTCTTCTGAGTACGGCAATACCCCATATGCATAGGTTTCTCAAGGTTTGGGAGAGCTACGGGGCCCAAATTGGAACATGCGCGTTTCCAGTTTCACACTTTGAATTTTCACAGCTTGCATCACTGGTGCCATGTCTCATTTGGGGCTGTGTAACAGTGCTCCACTCTAAGATTTCCCCCCAAAAGTATATATTTTTGGAAAGTAGACACCCCAGGCTTTCATTTTATGTATGTTTTCAATTTTTTTACGCAGCCATTTTACCACCAATCGCTCGTAAATCTTGACGTAAGTTAAAAAAACACCGTTTTTCACACTTGCACTTCAATGTTGATGTGAATTTCAAGCACAGGATAGGTGAAGATTTTTAAAAATGCATTGTTTAGTGTTCAGCTCCTTCTTCTGAGTACGGCAATACCCCATATGCATAGGTTTCTCAAGGTTTGGGAGAGCTACGGGGCCCAAATTGGAACATGCGCGTTTCCAGTTTCACACTTTGAATTTTCACAGCTTGCATCACTGGTGCCATGTCTCATTTGGGGCTGTTTAACAGTGCTCCACTCTAAGATTTCCCCCCAAAAGTATATATTTTTGGAAAGTAGACACCCCAGGCTTTCATTTTATGTATGTTTTCAATTTTTTTACGCAGCCATTTTACCACCAATCGCTCGTAAATCTTGACGTAAGTTAAAAAAACACCGTTTTTCACACTTGCACTTCAATGTTGATGTGAATTTCAAGCACAGGATAGGTGAAGATTTTTAAAAATGCATTGTTTAGTGTTCAGCTCCTTCTTCTGAGTACGGCAATACCCCATATGCATAGGTTTCTCATGGTTTAGGGGAGATACGGGACCCAAATTGGAACAAATATTGAATTTTCATATCTTTCTTATCTGGTGCCATTTCTCATTTGGGGCTATGTTCCAGTGCTCCACTTTACGATTTCCCCCCAAAAGTGTATATTTTTGGAAAGTAGACACCCCAGGCTTTCACTGTATGTATGTTTTCAAATTTTTTACGCAGCCATTTTACCACCAATCCCTCGTAAATCCTGACGCAAGTTAAAAAAATTGCGTTTTTCACACTTGCACTTCGATGTTGATGTGAATTTCAAGCACATGATAGGTGAAGATTTTTAAAACTGCATTGTTTAGTGTTCAGCTTCTTCTTCTGAGTACGGCAATACCCCATATGCATAGGTTTCTCATGGTTTAGGGGAGATACGGGACCCAAATTGGAACAAATATTGAATTTTCATATCTTTCTTATCTGGTGCCATTTCTCATTTGGGGCTATGTTCCAGTGCTCCACTTTACGATTTTCCCCCAAAAGTGTATATTTTTGGAAAGTAGACACCCCAGGCTTTCACTGTATGTATGTTTTCAAATTTTTTACGCAGCCATTTTACCACCAATCCCTCGTAAATCCTGACGCAAGTTAAAAAAATTGCGTTTTTCACACTTGCACTTCGATGTTGATGTGAATTTCAAGCACATGATAGGTGAAGATTTTTAAAACTGCATTGTTTAGTGTTCAGCTTCTTCTTCTGAGTACGGCAATACCCCATATGCATAGGTTTCTCATGGTGTAGGGGAGATACGGGACCCAAATTGGAACAAATATTGAATTTTCATATCTTTCTTATCTGGTGCCATTTCTCATTTGGGGCTATGTTCCAGTGCTCCACTTTAAGATTTCCCCCCAAAAGTGTATATTGTTGAAAAGTAGATACCCCCAGCTTTCATTTTAGGTGTGTTTTCAATTTTTTTACACGGCCATTTTACCACCACTCTCTTGTAAATGTGACGTGAGTAAAAAAATCAGCATTTTTCACACTTAGACTTCAATGTTGATGTGAATTTCAATTACAGAATAGGTGAAGATTTTTAAAACTGCATTGTTTAGCGTTCGGCTTCTTCTTCTGAGTACGGAAATATCCCATATGCAACGGTTTCTCAAGGTTTGGGGGAGATACGGGACCCAAATTGGAACATGTGTATTTCCAGGTTCACACTTTGAATTTTCACAGCTTGTGTTACTGGTGCCATGTCTCATTTGTCCTGTGTAACAGTGCTCCACTCTAAGATTTCCCCCCAAAAGTGTATATTTTTGGAAAGTAGATACCCCAAGCTTTCGTTTCAGGTGTGATTTCAAATTTTGTACACAGCCATTTTACCACTAATCCTGTGAAAACTTGACGTAAGTAAAAAAAAAAAATCAGCGTTTTTCACACTTACACTTCAATGTTGATGTGAATTTAAATTACAGAATAGGTGAAGATTTTATAAACTGGATTGATTAGTGTTCGGCTCCTTCTTCTGAGTACAGCAATGCCCCATATGCAACGGTTTGTCAGGGTTTGGGGGAGATACTGGGCCCAGTTAGAACATGTGAGTTTCCTTTTACAGACATGCCATTTTTACAGCTGGTGCCTTGTCTCATTTTGGACTGTTTGGCAATATTGCAATGAATTTTACCCCCAAAAGTATATGTTGTACAAGAGTAGACAACCCTGGCTTTCATTCTATTTGCATTCTTTCAATTTTTTCGCTGCCACTGTATCAGCAATCCCTCCCAAAACCTGCAGTAAGGCAGAGAAACACCATTTTTTCACACTTATATTTTAGTGTTGCTCTGGATTTCAATCAGATGATATTTGCAGATTTTTTAAGTGCTTTACATTAGTGGTGAGTTACATCGTCTGAGTACGTCAATGCCCCATATGCATAGGTTTGTCAGGGTTTGGAGGAACTACTGGACCCAGTAGGGAACATGTGTGTTTCCATTATCAGAGATGGAAGTGCTTTGCTTCCCATTATATTTTGATAGTGTTAGATCTAAGGAGGGATGTGTTTTGAAAAATAAAAAAACAGGATATTTCAGGGGGGAAAAAGTGGCCAAATAATAAAATAAACTTCACAGCACTACTGCATTGTGCCTTCATGGTATTGCTTGAAGCAGTCGCCCATGCAGAGGCCAGGTTTAGAAGGGCAGTCAGGACAGTAAGTGGAGGTTTCTCTCCGTACTCCCTTGCTGTAGCAAACCCTGCAGCGCTTTTGTGGATTTTTCTTTTGGGGGGTTGGGGGGATTTTATAAATAAAATGTACTACTCCAGGTTTTGGGGGAATTATTTCTGTTGCCCCTTATAGCAAAAATTGGGAGATAAGATGGAGCTGATACTGCAGAAAAGTAAGTTTTAGGGTGGGGTTTGCCAATTTAAAAATCAAAAATGAATTGTAAGCTGCAGTCTGCATCATGTAAATGGCAACCTTTTTGTACCATGCCCTACACTTTCGCATGGTGAGGTACGGCTGCATGAGTTGATCACACAGATCAACTCCCCCCATGTTCTTGTTGTAGTCTTTGATGCAGACTGGCTTTCTTAGTACCCCCCTCCTGCCACGAACAGACACTGCCCCAGTTTTGTCCTCATGCATGGTGGACAGCATGTACACATCTTTTCTGTCCTTGAATTTAACTGCCAGCAGCTCTTGTTGGCATAAAGCTGAGGACATCCCGGTTTTAAGTTTTTTTTCTATCAGTTCTTTGGGCATCTCCCTGCAATTGCGCCTGACAGTGCCACAGGCCACGGTGTCAAAATAAAAAAGTGACTTAAATAAAAGGGGGCTGGTGTAATAATTGTCAACAGTTAAATGATATCCTTTATTTAACAAGGGGTAAATCAGATCCCAAACTATCTTCCCATTTATTCCCAGAAATTCGGGGCACCCAGGAGGATCAAGTTGGCTGTCCTTGCCCTCATAAATTCTAAAAGCCTGGGTGTAGCCTGTGGCACTTTCACACAATTTATAAAATTTTACACCAAATTTGGAACGCTTTGAGGGGATGTACTGTTTGAACCCTAACCTGCCTTTGTATTTCATTAGGGATTCATCTACACTAATTTCTTTTTGGGGAATATACACTTGGGCAAATGTTTTCTGTAAATGGGTTATTAGGGGCCGGATTTTGAACAGTCTGTCATACTGGGGGTGTTCTTTTGGGAGGCACAGGGTATTATCACTAAAGTGCATAAATCGCAAAATCATCTCGTATCTAGTCCTGGTCATTGTTTTGGCGAATATAGGGGTATCATATATGGGGTTTTTACTCCAGTATGATCTAATACTTGGTTTTTTAACTATTCCCATTGTCATTGTAAGGGCCCAGAATTTCTTAAATTCTAAAATGTCAGTGGGATGCCATATTTCTTGCTTGGAAATGAATGCTGATGGGTTGGCGGCAATATATTGGTCTGCGTATAAATTTGTTTGCGACACAATTTCCCCCCAAATTTCTTCCCCCAAAAATAACTCAAAAAACTGAACATGGGTAAATCCTGCCACATCCACTTGAATTCCTGGGTTGCCTGTGAATTCAGGAATTTGTGGGCATAAATTGGCTGGTGATACCCATTCATCAGCAGGAGTGGCAGTACTTGTGGCAGGTCTTCGGGCAGTACTTGTGGCAGGTCTTGTGGCAGGTCTTGTGGCAGCTCTTGGGGCAGCTCTTGGGGCATTACTTAGGGCAGCTCTTGGGGCTTTTCTTAGGGTAGCTCTTGGTGCAGTTGCTGGGGCAGCTGTTGGGGCAGTGCGTCTTTTTTTCACAGAAGGCCCTGCGTTATCACTGCTAGAGCTCTCACTCTCAGAAAACTGAGTGACGTCAAAGTCTGACGCTGTGTCTGTGGCTTCAGAGTCAGACGCCAAATAGGAATACGCCTCTTCTAACGTATATCTCCTCTGCATCTTATACACCTACTCTAAACTAACTTCTATAACTAACTATACCTAAACTTAAATCTATCCCTAAGCCTTACCCTAACACGCGTAGTCCCTGAACCTACCCAACCCAACTACCTATCTAAACTAGCTTATAATATAGAATAAAGTTTTTAATAAAAGTTTTTTTTTTTTTTTTTTTTTTCCCTACACTACTCCTAAACTTAAATCTATCCCTAAGCCTTACCCTAACACGTAGTCCCTGAACCTAGCTAACCCAAGTGAACTACCTATCTAAACTATATATATATTTTTTTTTTTTGGTTTTTTTGGGTTTTTTTTTTTTTTTTTTTTTCCCTAAACCTAAATCTAACCCTAAACCTTTCCCTAACACACGCCTACACTAAACCTACCCACCTACCCACCTACCTACCTAAACTATAGCTCTAAATCAATTTTTATTAAAAAAAAATAAAAATAAATTGAAAAAAAATTGAAAAAAAATTCAAAAAAATTTCAAAAAATACAAGGGGGATGGGGGGTGTCCCACAGATCAGCAAACGCTGATCTGCAGCAAATTGATCACTCCAAGAGTGATCAGATGGGGGGGAACGTATTGATCACTGCAAACCAGTGATCAAATGGTTAATTTTATCTTTTTTTTTTTAACTTTTTCACACAGGAACGATCTTGATCACTGGAACACGATCTGGCACTATGTCTCTCTGTCTCTCTCCACCTCAGCAGTGTGCAAGATGGAGGGAGGCAGAGATATATGACAGGGACAGTATTTACAAATACTGTCCCTGTCATTCAGCATTTGCAACATGGGATTCGCTCATCAAGCGAATCGCATGTTGCAACAAACTTTCTATTGGTTGTTACTAAGTGTCCCGGTATCGGGACACTTAGTAACAAGCAGCCCGCGCTCTCCCATCGCTCCGTGCGGCTGCGATGGGAGAGTTTAACCCATGACGGTGCAGGACCGTCATGGGTCCTTAACGGGTTTGCAACCCATGACGGTCCTGCACCGTCATGGGTCCTTAAGGGGTTAACAATGCGTTGTGCACCTCTGTGGTCTTTAAAGGGTTAAATAAGATCCTGCAATCTGCCTGTTCAGTTTGAAGAAAAAATAAATAAAACTGCCACTACTATCATGTCCTCCTACATGGGCATAGCTTCCAGGACAGACTGAAGATGTGAACTCTTGAAACAAGGCACAAAAGCAAAATTCATAAGAGTCATTAGGATTGTATGATTATAGTAAGGTAAATGTTTGTGGTGTTATTATTGGGCATTATAAGTTCTCATTTAAATATGCTGGATATCTGTATGGCACTCAGAGGGTTAAGTGTCATATCTGCAAATCTTCAGACAATGATATATCATACAATACATTTTTAAAACTCTAGCACAGTGGTTCTGAACTTGTGCCCTCAGTGGCCTGGATTTGAGAATTTCCTTGTTAGAGCACAGGTGAGTTAATCAGTGTGAATGAGCCTCTGATCACATGATTTCCTTGTTATAGCACAGGTGAGTTAATCAGTGTGAATGAGCCTCTGATCACATGATTTCCTTGTTATAGCACAGGTGAGTTATTCAATGTGAATGAGCCTCTGATCAAATGATTTTCTTGTTAGAACACAGGTGAGTTAATCAATGTGAATGAGCCTCTGATCAACACACTTGTGCTCTAGCAGAGGAATTCCTAAGTCCTGGCCTGTTAGTGGCCACTGAGGGCACGGGTTGAGAACCCCTCTAGCATGTTATATGAAGCTGTATGTTAGGAGGAAAATACAGTCTGTGCCCATATATACCAGCAAATAAGTCCATGCTGACCAAGGCCCTTGTTCAACGAAAGCAGTGCAATTCTGGAGCAAACCCACTGCACCTGCGTAGAGTAATTAATTTTCTCATTGATTTAAATAGGGCCAATAACCCTATGAATGCTACAGTGTGGATTTACAGAATTTAACCCTGTGGCACAGCTGGCTAGCTTAACCCTTTGCAATGTGTTGCATACCCCTCTGCACTGAAAGGGTTATAAATTGTACACTTTCCCTTGATGAATAAGGATCCAAATCTCAAGGTGTTGACTGTGTAAGACCGTGATGTGAAGAGGGAAAGATGCCTCCACAAATAGAAAGTTCAGTGTAATACTATAGAGTAACATTCCCAACTGACATCACATTACAAGGCACATACAGATGGTAGAATGTGGTCTCCCTGTCTAGTTAAAGCAGTCAGCCTGGATTTTATGTCCGCAGAGGTGGACATGACTTTTGCAGATGGACTCCTAGACCCCACACCACACCCAGAATTATCAGCATTTTTGGGCTCATACACTGTGCCTGCTTCAGAGCTGGGGGTGGAGTTCCAGTTGGGTGAGTTTGAGATCTATTTGGTCTTGCCATCAAGTCACTGCTACCTCCATGTTTATGGCACCCAGGACTGGAGGAACACGTAATCTGTTGAACCAAGACTCAAGGACAAAACTGTTAGTTACCACTAGGATCTTCTGATCACAGTAAGATAAGTGGGGGTTTATTAGCAGGTGTTGGTGTTATGAGTGAAATTAACCTGTATTCAGTAGGTAATCACCTCCCTCTTTTTAATGTTACACAGACAAGAAGCCGTATATGCTGCTGTGAAGAAGAAGCCAGTGACACCCACTTATACAGCTGGTGAAGGTAAGGACTCACGTTGCCTAGGGGTGGGTAAGCACCGCTGATTGACAAATGGAAGCTCAGCCAATCACCATCACTGTTTTTATTCAATGCTCAAATCAAGGGTTAGCAAACCTCCGCTTCCCAGCTCTTCTTGAGTTACGGATTTAATTTCCCTATTTGAGGGTGATAAGTGTTGTAATCCAATAACAGTAAGCCAGAAGCCACCCATAATTTAAATAATGCTTTATTTGTCCCAACTTTGTACAACAGTATTGTTTTTGCTATACTTTCTCTCATCTCAACCAAGAGTTAATAGGGAAATCTGAAACTAGAAGGATGATAGGTTTCACACAGGGAACCACAAACTTGTTCACAAATCAGGTCTTTTCTATGTCTTTCCATTTCACATATAAACCATCCTCTTTTTAGACTACGTGGCGCTCTACTCCTATTCAAGCACAGAGCCTGGAGACCTGACATTCAACGAAGGTGACCTCATTCAGGTGACCCAGAAAGACGGTGAGTGGTGGACAGGGACCATTGAAGGCAGAAGCGGCATCTTCCCCTCGAACTATGTGCGGCCCAATGATCAAGAGGTAAAACTACATTTGTAAATATAGATTGTTTTTTAAAAGTGTAGAAAACCTATATTAATAAAAAATTTACATTACAAATGTATTATGGCTCAAACGATCGTTGTTCGTTTTAAATTATCAACAGAGCTACTTGGTTCCAGATAGTTTTTCTGTTTCATTCTCCTTATGATATGATAGCAGCCATTTCATCACTTTGTACTATTATAAGATTTGAATGAATCCTCTGCCAGCGGTTCTGTACCCTTTTTTTTTTTTTTTTTTTTTTACACAGTAATGTTTAAAATTGATCTATTGCTATGGGAATAAGTGGCTCTTAATTTGGCTTAGGTATGTGTCCTTCATACAGCAGTCAGATACATGTATACATGTTTGTATATTTTATTTGCATAATATCTGCAGTTTCCTGTACATATTGATCTCTTGAAGTCGCTCTCTTTCACATCTCCTCTCAACAACCAGCAGGCTTCAGTAAACCTGAATGGTTAGTCATTTATTCTTCATCAGATTGTAAACTGGAACTAAATACCAGTAATTTTCAAGAATACAAAAATAGCATATATGCATACTGGTCACCTGTATGGAGGACTTCTGCCTAAGTAAGTCTTAAGTGTCACTTATTCCAGGGGAATAGTACCTCTTTAAAATAGTAACAGTTGATGAGTGGGGAAAAAAAAACATGTGTCCATGAAGTTCAGCCCATGCCAGAAAAACACCCCTTTTGATCCAGAGGAAGGCAAAAAAACCCACTGAAGCCATTACCAATTAAGCCCCAAGTAGGAAAAAAAAATCTTCCTGACTCAAAATGACAGTCTGATAATTCCCTGGATCAACATCCTATCTGCATTTGAAGCCAACTGTCACCATTCGCAATATTGTTCTGTGCTAGATAAGTATCTTTTTTTTGAAAGCAGTTACATTATCTACAAGCACAGCATCTTGAAGCAAATAATTCCATAACTTTACTTACTTAACCCTTTGAGTGCCAGAGGGGTGTGCAACGCATTGCAAAGCAATGTGTTGCGTACCCCTCTGGCACTCAAAGGGTTTAAAAAAGCTGCCTTTGTTTTAGTTGAAAGTGTCTTTCCTCTAGTCTTAATAGATGACCTCTTGTTCTTTGATCCGCTCTGTGAGTAAATAGTTAATTGGAAAGATCTTTGTATTGACCTCAAATATACTTGTAAATGGTAACCATATCTCCTCTTAGATGTCTCACACATTTGCTAGTCTTTCTTTGTAACTCAGATCCTCCAATCCCTTTATCAGTTTTGTTGCGCATCTCTGCCCTTCATACAGTTCAGTATTTTTTTTTAAGAACTGCTGCCCAAAATTGTACTCCATATTCTACACAAGGCTTTACCGAGGATTTATAGAAATTATTTTCTACATTTATCTACATTAAACATCATCTGCCTCTTTTTTGCCCATTCACTCAGTTTATCCAGGTCTTTCTGCAAAGGAAAAAAACATCCTGCTCTGTATGTATTTCCTTACACAGCTTAATGTCATCAGCAAAGATTGAGACATTACTTCCAGTACCCCATCTAGATCATAATAAACAAGTTAAAGCATTGGGCCCAGGGATGAACCATGTGGCATCCCCACTTACAACTTTAGACCAAAAGGTACAGGGTCACTGTTAAAGGTGCCAGGTCACTACCAAAATGTAAAGGGTCACAGATAAAGGTGCCAGGTCACCTCCAAAAGGTAAAGGGTCGCTGATAATGGTGCCAGGTCACTACCAAAAGGTACAGGGTCACAGATAAAGGTGCCAGGTCACCACCAAAAGGTAAAGGGTCGCTGATAATGGTGCCAGGTCACCTCCAAAAGGTACAGGGTCACAGATAAAGGTGCCAGGTCACCACCAAAAGGTACAGGGTCACAGATAAAGGTGCCAGGTCACCACCAAAAGGCACAGGGTCACAGATAAATGTTACCACATAGCCACCAAAATATACAGTCATAGATAAAGGTGCCAGGTCACCACCAAAATGTACAGTCACAGATAAAGGTGCCAGGTCACCAACAAAAGGTAAAGGGTCTCTGATAAAGGTGCCAGGTCACCACCAAAAGGTACAAGGTCACTGATAATGGTGCCAGGTCACTACTACAGGGTCACAGATAAAGGTGCCAGGTCACCACCAAAAGGTACCAGGTCACTACTAAAGGGTCACAGATGAAGGTGCCAGGTCATTACCAAAAAGTCACTACTAAATATACTGACCTGGCTTACGATCAGCTCTGAGATCTCTAGTACATTGTCTCTGTGTATGCTGGGGACCTTTCTATAATCCAGATGGTTATTATAATATTGGGGAAGTGTATTCTGATAAATATTATTTTTTTTTCCATTCTTTTTCAGGGTTTCGGAAGCACTGGCAAAACTGGGACATTAACCAAAAAGCCTGGTATGTATAATTGCACAGCAGATTTAACCTTGTTTCTGTTTCTCGTGGGTCTGATTGGGGAACACTGTTAACATGAGGAGCAAATCTCCTCCCACCAGGAGACAGGGCACTTGGGGGGGGGAGCCTTTTGACTCTTCCCAACCTCTGTGGGCAGAGTAGGCAATTGCCTAGAGATCCAAATTCTGAGAGGCAGCGCTTCAGCTTTGCAGGCCACACCCACATTCTGAATTGTGGGTGTGGTCATATCATTCACAGTGTCCATGCAACAGTTTGCAATGTATGAGATAGATTTCTAGCAGCCAAGGGGTTAATTTTTATTATTATTATTATTTTTTTGTCCTTGTTATAGGACAAGGGATCAGTGGATGTGGGGTTGGGATCATGTGAGGAGCAGGGATGTGGCTATGGGTGGAGCTAAGGACGCTTAGCGTGTCTTGCCTTGGTTTGCCTGGGATGTAAACCCAGCTCTGACCTTACGGTGTTCTGCCTGGGATTCATTGTGCCCACTCTTGGATTGTCTGCAGTGGAGAGAGATCATTGCTTGATGGTGGTGCAAACCAGTAGCAGATAACTACACACAATTAACACTGTAAGGGCTCCATTGGTGCACAGAAAGTACTGGTGCATAGTATGGAACATGGACAATTTTGAAGGGTTTTTCTGGCTGAGTAAATCGGGTCCTGTCCACTACTGGGAAATGCTCCCTTCAAATGTGATTACTGCTCAAACTTATTTATTTTTTGTACGTATATTTATTTTTGGTGTTGTTTCCATGTCTTGCCGATTTAGGGCGCTGCTGTTACTACTTATGGATGTGTTTTGTTCCTGACAACAGTTCTCCATAGACTCCTGTAACTGCAGCGCCCCCTTGATTGGCTGGCTATGAAAGTACTGCACCAAAACCAAAAAATAAATATAGATAACTGGAAAATGAATAAATAAATTGTATGTCTGAATTGTAATAATGTTTGAATGAAGCATCTCCTAGCGGTTGGAGGAGCTCACATTGTTTTACTCGTCAAAAAACGACCTAAGGTACATAATTTCCCATGTCACTTTTTTAACCCTTTTAGTTCCAGAGAGATCTTCAATGCAGTTTACAATCTGAAAAAAATAAATGTCCCTTACCAGTTTTTCATGTCTGTTGAAGACTGTGATTTGCTGCCAGGTTGTGTAACCTAGTGCAGTTTTGCAGTATCTTGGGTGGGGTTCTCTTGAGAAGATTTTAACACCCCTAAGCTAGAAGGAGACTTCAATAGAAATCACTATATACACCAAACTTGAGATATAACACCAAAAAAAGTATATAGCTATATAGAGAGAGATATTTTACTTATCACTGTATGCCAAAGCAGGAGACTGTTAGAGGAAAAGTGATACCTTTATTGGCTAAGTAATGGCTATAGGATGCAAGCTTTCATGACCGCTTAGGTCTCTTCTTCAGGCATATTTTGAATGAAGGCTGAATACAAGGACAAGTGATAATCTCATGCAAATAGTTTACATTTAAATTCCACTGGAAGTGGATTCCGTATCACGATTGTCTTGTGTAAATCATTCACTAGGCTCCAGTATAGGTGTCTTTTTGTAGCAAAGTGGTACAAGATTTATTACCATTCTGCGCCAGTAAATTAGTGTGTAGAGATGCAGGCAAAGATGGCTAAATCTGTGGAATGTATGGTTTTTACCCCCAGAGCACCTGATCTGTGGCCTGACCCTTCCAAAGAATTTATGACATAGTAAACCTATTTTGGGCCATTTGGGTGCCAGAGGGGTGTGGAATACATTGCAAGCGATGGGTTTCACACCTCTCCTGCACTCAGTAATACATTCTGTAGACTTAGCCATCTTTGCCTGCATCTCTACACACTAATTTACTGGCGCAGAATGGTAATAAATCTTGTACCACTTCTCTACAAAAAATAATTTCCTGAAGCAGAAGGATGATAATTCTTGTACCACTTAGCCAGTAACAAAAGTATGCCCCTACTGGAGCCTAGAGATTGATTTACACAAGATAATGGTGATAAGGAATTAACTTGGAATTTAAATGTAAAAACAATTTTCATGAATGTATAACTTGCCAGAGAGGTGTGCAATGCATTGCAAGCGTTGGGTTGCACACTCTTCTGACATTTTTATGGAATAGTTCCCCTTTAAAAATAAGCTATTGCAGCCTGTAAAGTGACAGCCTGCCTTTTAGTAAATTCTGACCTCTGTATCTCCATGTTTCAGAAATTGCTCAGGTAACAACAGCCTACACTGCGACTGGCGCAGAGCAGCTCAGTTTGGCGCCAGGACAGCTGATACTCATTCTAAAGAAGAATTCTTCAGGCTGGTGGCAAGGGGAGCTTCAGGTAATCTTAATGGAGTGGTGGTCCTCTTAAAATAAATAAATAAATACATAAACAAATAAATCAGTTAAGTTTTATTATGTAAAACATCTGTTCTTGGCTTTTTAATGTAGAGTAAAATATGGATGTTTCCACTGTGAAGTGGTAGAGCTGTTCCTGTTCTATTCTGTGGAGAACTGGAGCCAGTGACTCACCTCTGCCAACTGTGTGGCCACCAGGTGGCACTGTTGCTAGCAGTTAAATATATATAAAAATCAATAGTTTGAACCATATTAACATTTGAATGAAGCAGCTATAAGCCATGGGTGTACTCTGGTTTTGCTTGTCAAGTTTCAAAGTTGAATTTTTTAGGGGCAATATCACAGTGGCCTGAAATTGTACAGTGGCGCTGTTGCTACACCATCCTATGGTGATTTATGGTCCAGGTACCAGAGCTGTCCATAGGATCATGTAGCAACAGCGCCACTGTACAATTTCAGGCCACTGTGATATTGCCCCTAAAAAATTCAACTTTGAAACTTAATAACTTTTGAATGAAACACCTTTCAGCAGTGGGAGTACTCTGGTTTTACTCAGGGGGATAAACCCTAAAACATATATATTTTTTACATTTTAAGTATTACTATCCCTTTAAATCTAACACTGGCTTTCACTTGATAGTGTGCTGACATTCCCACTTTTGTATTGGCAGGCGAGAGGGAAGAAGAGACAGAAAGGATGGTTCCCTGCTACCCATGTGAAATTACTGGGACCAAACAATGACAAGGCTGCTCCTGCATTCATTCCAGGTAGGCTGGTGATTGAAGGAAAAGGCTAGGGTTTTAAAAGAAGCATGCAGTGGACTGAACAAATGAAACTTTCCAAAGTAAAATCTTGTGTATGTCTTTATATCTGCTTCTGATTGCATAAAGATGTTGTCTCCTTATTGTTTTGCAAAGGTTTTATTTTTATATCCTAATCTTTTAATTGCAATGGACTAGGTGGTAGATGCACTAAGCGTAGATGAAGGGGAGATGATTCTTCTAGTCCCTATGTTATTCTATGGCGTCTATGTGCTAAGATCTCTTCAGCTTGAGACACAGGAGTGAACAGAGCTGTCCCACTGGAGGTTTATATCTCTACTAGTTGAAGAGTCCGTTACATGGGCCACAGTGCCACTGCCAGCCGGTCTCGGTGCAGTCATGCTCAGTAGAGACTGCCCGCGCCGCTGCTGATACAGTGCCAGCCGGTCGCGGGGCAGTCATGCGCAGTAGAGACTGCCTGCGCCGACTCTGATACAGAGCTGGACGCTCCTTCCAAGCACCCAGCTCTGTATCAGCCTTGTCATGGGCAGTCTCTACTGCACATGACTGCGTCGTTACACACATTTTAGCGAATTAATATATAGGATAGTTTATATCCCTTCAGGGCAGGGTAACCTGCAGATCTCCCACTGTTGTACTAGATCTCCCATCATCTTCACCCGGTCGTTGGTTAATGTGTGCAAATTTGCATTCTTCCTTTAAAGATCTAGTAAAACCTAGTAATACAACTTTTTTTTTTTTTTTTTTTTTTTTTTTTTTTTTTAACTAAAGGCCCGTTTGCCCTGATTTAAAGAATTAAAGAAACTTGTACATACTTTGTAATTCAATGTGTTCCTGAGAGGATAGGTCAGGGTTAGACAGCCTTTGACTTGCCTCTTGTTGAGACTATAACTCCTTTAATTCTCATCCCAGCCCAACCAGAACAGGAATGATGAAGCTGTAGTCTCCAACAACGGGTGATCCAGAAGTTGCTTACCTCCAGGCTCTGTGATATAGTTACATAATTAGGTTGAAAAAAGACACAAGTTCATCAATTGCAATAGAACTTCCCCAGAAATCCACGTTAAATAATCCTTCCCATCTCCAGGATGGATGTTTGACTTTACCAGATCAACCTCCTATTTAATCTATGGACATATCAGGCACAATGTTCAAAAAGTCACCATAATGAAAAGAATTGCTGGATCATGATTTGGTGGTTAAAGAACCGTATTTTCAGGAGTAATTCCACTGAAAATGTGTCAAACAATTAAAAGTGGCAGTAAGATGAGCCTGATTAATATTGCCCTTAAAGCAATAGTAATGTTTACCACACATACAGCAACTCCAATTAATCTTCACAGTATGTGGGTCATGTAGAGCTGTATTTTAATACCGTCCATTTAGTAGTTCAAGATTAATTCAATTCTAAAGGATCCCCCTCCCTCCCGTTTCACCTACGTCACGTTCCCTCACTAAGCTGGTTAGATGGAGCACAGCGAGGGACAATCTTCACTGAATAAAGGGGGGCAGGGTTTTCCTTATACTCTGTGCATGAAGATTGTCCCTCACTGTGCTCTGTCTGCTCCCAGGACCGGATCACACAACTGAGGGTAGGCGGCTAAGAGGTGGGTAAAAGGGGCAGCTGGGGGGATCCGTTAGAATAAAATTACTCTTGAACAACTACACGGACGTTATTGAACACAGAGCTAAATTTCCGATGCTCTGTGAAGATTATTCAGAGCAGCTGTGTTTAGGAAACATTACTATCCCTTTAAAAATTCTGATGTTAAAAAGGTCTCATATTTTCTTTAAAATAAAAATTTTCAAAGCAATACAGACTTTTTAACCAGTTAACACCAAGTTAGTTTTTCTCATTCCTATCTACTATTAGTACTTTAATTTGGCGTTTACAAGTTTAGACCATTTTTATTTTGTCGGTCAAAATGATGGAAATCAAACAAAGAAAAGACAGGGGAAAAAAAAAAAAAATAAATATATATATATATATATATATATATATATATATATATAATTTTTTTTTTTTTTCTTTTTTTTTTTTTTTCCTTCTGAAAATACCTTACAGTATGACTAGATTAAACCATGCACCTTTTAAAGGCTCATGCTTTTTCCTTTTGATGGAGGTTGCGGAATTGAATACAAAAAATTAGGGTAATATGTCTGAGAATTGACGGACCATGTATTCATACCAATTACACACAATTTCAGTTGCCACAGCTTTTTGAACGTCTCGCCTATATATCCTTTTCATCCAGAAATGCATCCAATCCTCTCTCAAATAAATCTGTTGTATAAATATGTAGCTACTAATTTGTTAGACTTAATTTCTGTATGGATTCAATGAGGGTGGTACATAGTTTAGGTGTTTTAAATATATTTTTTGAAAGAACTTAATAAAGTATAATTAATCTTTTTTAATGTGGGGCAGGAGTAGCCACTCCTGGTCCCTTATAAGCTACCACCAGTGCATGTTTTCAGGATATGTCGTCTTGAGTACAAGTGGATCCTCCGTTTCTCAGTCACTACGCTTGTTCCACCTCTATTAACCCCTTAAGGACCAGCGGTCCAGGGAAGTTACCTTCCCTTAAGGACCACTTTGATCCTTGCCGATGCGCCGGTACACGTGACCTGTTACGCGTACCGGCTCGCCGCTTTGAGGCCTAAGAGAGATCGCTCTAGTCTTGGAGAGATCAATTTTAGGCCCCATTTTTAATTACAGTGCTCCTGGTAGAGCGCTGTAAGTAAAAAGTACGTGACGTGCAATGATTGTCACTGGTCCTTAAGGGTATAAGGGCCATGACGGCCATAGCACGTCACGTAGTCCTTAAGGGGTTAAAACAGAAATATCCAGAAAACCTATAATGTTGGTTCCTAAAATGGATCGTGGTTGGCTATCCTTGCCTTAGGATGTTAACACTTTGTGTGATTACTTTCCTCTCTTCTCTAGTGTGTCAAGTTATAGCTATGTATGACTACATAGCAAACAATGAGGATGAACTTAATTTCAGCAAAGGCCAACTTATCAACGTTGTAAACAAAGATGATGCAGATTGGTGGCAAGGAGAGATCAGTGGGGTGACCGGACTCTTTCCTTCTAACTATGTCAAGATGACCACAGAATGTGACCCCAGCCAACAGTGTGAGTACAGATTCCATTTTATGTTGTGTGTGTGTGAGGGATTGTTTCTAGTTCAGAGACGAGAGCTGGATTTCCAAACTGATTTTCCTATACCCGTTGCCAGTGTCTCTTATCTTTTAACCCTTTGAGTGCCAGAGGGGTATCCAATGCATTATTTCCCAATGCATTGAATACACCTCTGGCACTCAAATGGTTAAAGGTTCATTACAGTTTTATTTACAAAAAAACATATTTTGTAGGACTTGTATGCTTAGTTACAGCTGAAATTGTGGCTGAGCTGTTACCACCATCCTGTGGAGAACTGTAGCCAGTGACTCACGTCTCAAAAAAATAAATAGACAAATTGTCTGGACATTAGGTGACACTGCTGCAAACTCTTCACACACACACACACACACACACACACACACACACACACACACACACACACACACACACACACACACACACACACACACACACACACACACACACACACACACACACACACACCAGTCTGAACAGTAATAATATTGGAACAGACCATCCTCCAGAAGTTTGAGTACTTGTTTTACTCACCATTGAAATCCCTAATACATAGAGTCTGTTGGGGTACCTCAGCTGGCAAATAGTGGTGTGAGTAGCAAACAACAGTTTGAGAATTATGAGTTTGCCTACACTGCAATAAATGCATAGTCATAAGATACTTGTTACTAGGTAGAAAACCAGCTCTAGCTCTGTGAATGAAAGTATGCAAAGTTGATCAGTTTAGCTGACTTGTAACATAGTAAATGAGGTTGAATAAAGACACAAGTACGTCAAGTTCAACCTTCTCCTCATACCCCAGTCACTGAGAATTTTATAGCTTTCCTGCTACCAAATAAGTTAGTCTTTATCAGACCTTCCTGATTTGCCTACTAATAAACAGTGTAACTCTGTACGTTCCCTTTTGTAAGAAATGTATCTAATCTTCTCTTAAATAAATCCATTGTATCTGCCATAACCACCTCCTTGGGCAATGAATTCCACAATTTAACAGACCTTACTGTAAAAAAAAAACCCTTCCTCTGCTGAAGTCTAAACCTCCTTTCCTCTAATTTTAAGGGGTGTCACCTGATCAGGCCTTGGAATAAACAGCTCACTGCAGAGATCCTTGTTTTGACCTCTCATATACTTGTACAATGTGATACGGTCTCATCTTAGTCGTCTTTTCTCTAGAGTAAATAAACCAAGTTTGTCTAGTCATTCCTCATACGTCAAGTCCTCCATTCCCTTAATTAATTTTGTTGCTCTTCGCTGTACCCTCTCTAGATCTAGTATATCCTTTTCAGAACTTGTAGATGTGTTTTTCATTTTGCTTCTATAGAAATAATCCTTTGTGACACACAAATGCTGAAAACTTATGAATAAGATATCATCACTATTCAGCTATATTGTACTAACACATCCAGTCCCAAAACTCTCAAGCACCACTAACAGGCTAGAGCTGGGAGGAGTGGTAAAGTTTTATTACGGGGAAAAAGTCTGTGTTGTTGAGCTTTTCTTGGTCAATACAAGAATACTGATCCTCCAGGGATATGCTTTATTCAAAGGTTTTTACAGCTCAAACAGTTTTTAAAATAGAACTGTTATTAATCATGCCACTTAGTGTTCAGTCTTCAATGTTTCCCTATTGCCTTCTATGGTATCTCTTTGAGCCTTAGACTACTCTCCATGGAAGATGTTCTTAATAGCCCTACCTCATTTCTAGCTGTAATAACTTTTGATCAAAGCATTTTCCAGCAGTGGGAGTGTGGTTGTTCTACTCTGCAGGAAAGCCTTGCAATATATAGTTTTCATAATGTGCCTTTAACCCATTGTTGACTGGAGGAGCATGCAAAGTAGATATTGTATGAATCACATTTGTTTCTTTTACATGTTAACCTCAATGTGCAAATCTTTCTGGTATTGTTAAATTTTAATGAGTGATCCTTGAGTTTCTTGGGTGGTCTAGACTTCTCCAATATCTCTAGGATCCAAGGGGTTAATATTTCTTCTGCAGTTTTAGCTATCTGCCCACTTTATCTACTCTGATATTGCCAAGTTCCAAATTAGAATGCTGGCCCCTGTGGTAGACACTGAGGCATGTGATGCCAATGGGAGGAAGGCATGACTAGGACCACCAGCAGCTCTGAAATATAACTTCTTGCGTACCTTGCTATGGCAAGAGAATCCTTATGGGCACTTTTGAATCTTGCCCTTGCCTCTTTATTCAAGCTATAGCATTTTCAATTAGCCCCAGATTTCATGTCTACGAAGGTGGACATAACCGTTCTTGGCAGGACTACTGGACTACGACTCTGCCCAATGCACATGGTCAGGTCATCTTCTGCATCTCATACACTCCTCCTGCTTCTCCAGTAGGTGGAGTCTGAGTGTAGTATTCCTGCTAGCAATTCTCATAACATGACCACCAGACTGACTGGATCTTTTATCTCTTGCAAGGGCAAAATTCTGAGGTCGGTAGAACTTTCTGATCATAGTTATATAAGTAGGGATTATTATTGTAGGTGTTAATGTTCTTTAATGTGAAAGTATCACCTGTCTATAGTCTCACCTCATCATTGACTACTATGTTGACAGGATTTGCATGAATGCTACTTTTTCCATTTATGCAAATGACATAATACTGGCTGGCATCAGGTTGCATGTATTAGAGAGAGCAGTGTGGAATGTTAGTATCTGGCTGCAGGTAGAGGCATGTAGGAGGGAGAACAGTGTGGAATGTTAGTATCTGGCTGCAGGGAGAGGCATGTAGGAGGGAGAACAGTGTGGAATGTTGGTATCTGGCTGTAGGGAGAGGCATGTAGGAGGGAGAGCAGTGTGGAATGTTAGTATCTGGCTACAGGGAGAGGCATGTAGGAGGGAGAGCAGTGTGGAATGTTAGTATCTGGCTGCAGGGAGAGGCATGTAGGAGGGAGAACAGTGTGGAATGTTGGTATCTGGCTGTAGGGAGAGGCATGTAGGAGGGAGAGCAGTGTGGAATGTTAGTATCTGGCTACAGGGAGAGGCATGTAGGAGGGAGAGCAGTGTGGAATCTGAGTATCTGGCTGCTGGGAGAGGCATGTAGGAGGGAGAGCAGTGTGGAATGTTAGTATCTGGCTACAGGGAGAGGCATGTAGGAGGGAGAGCAGTGTGGAATGGGAGTATCTGGCTGGCGTGTCAGCCAGTACTGTATAAACAGACAAATAAAGCAAGCTAAAAATCTCATAAATTATTGTTTTACATTCAAAACTGCCAACATAAACACAAATAATTTTGAAAGTTTTATAATAATCACATGAGTCAGTATATGGTGTCAGAGCCACTTTAATCGCTGGTGGAATCCTATTACATCACAACTCAATGCATTGGAAACATATCTCGCATGGAGCATTTAAAGTGATAGTAATAATTAAGATGTAAAAAAAAAAATGTTATAGGGTTTATGTCCCAAAATAAAACAAGGGTACTCCCACTGCTGAGAGATATTTTATTAAAAAAGTATAACAGCTCGAACTTGAATTTTTTAGGTGCAATATCACAGTGGCCTGAAAATTTACAGTGGCACTGTTGCTACACCATCCTATGGAGATTTATGGACTATAGACCAGAGCAGTCCATAGGATGGTGTAGCAACAGCGCCACTGTAACTTTTCAGGCCACTGTGCACCAAAAAATTGAAGTTTATGCTGTTATAATTTTTTAATAAAATATCTGTCAACAGTGAGAGTACCCTTGTCTTACTCAGGGGGATAAACCCTACAACATATATTTTTTTACATTTTAAGTATTACTATCCCTTTAAAACAGACCAGCCTCAGCAATGCAATAGTGTAACTAGTGTCCACTGATTCATTACTCTGACCTCACCGCTATCATGTCTGCTTCTCTACTTAGCTGGAGCAGAATGGAATTGGTGGGTCAGTGATAGTCTGACCCGCCTTCAGCTTTCCCCTGCCAGTGTTTGAGGATTACATTTACACAGTAACTCCTTGGAGTGTTATATATATATCCTTAGTATCCGAGGGGTTAATCAGCAGGGTTCAAAGCACCGTTTAAATTGGTTGGGCTTTTTATTTGTTTCTTATAGTGCAGCTGATTTTGTGTAGAATAACTCCGTCTATACCCTGTTTCCTGTGTACAGCCTCTCCATTCTGTATCTTGTGCTGTTCTCACTTTGGGGCAGAAGGTGGCGATGGTTTCATCCCTGGTGTGTTCTCTCTCTCTTGTTTTTAGGACACAGTGTTTTCTTCCTGTATGAAAGCCCTGCAGAGACCCACTATCCAAGTCTAACTAGAGCGCGGAGAGAGCCCTGGTCATTGGCTTCGTTTGAATGCTAATTCCACTTGAGTCGAGACGAGATCATCTTTAGCTTCAAATCATTCTACGCTTTTTTAATTACGTTTTTGTATATTGAAGGATAGTGGGTCTTTGTGGGGCCTTCATTGCTTCCAGCTTGCTTCTCTATTGTACTTCTATATGATAACCAAAATGCTTGTGAGCAAGGCAAAATGTAACCAGTGTACTGCTGGGGGGGACTTGTAATGCAATGGTCTGCATTGTGTTCCAGACCTCATTAGCAGGCTGGGTGGTACTTACAGCTTCTATTCCTATGGGGGTCTGGGCACACAAAGACCCACTATATGCACCTGTCACAATTATGTTAAAGGGATACTACTCCTATAGGAATAAGTGATTATCTGGGCCGTGTTCAACATGAGCAATTCTAGAGCAAACCAGTTTCAGTGTGTTGTGCACCCCTCTGACATGCAGAGGGTTAAAAGATGAGCCTCCTTTGCCTAGACAGGAGTCCTTCATACAGCAGTCTGGTATATCTGTTCATATGTAATTTTTTTCATTGTATCCGTGTTGTCTTTACATTTATCAGCTTTATGCTGCTTAGTGCTCTTTTGAAGGGTGACAGAACTGTAGACCCCTCCTACTACATCTGTGTTCCCATGTCCTGAACTGTCGTATCTTCTGTGTTCCCCAAGACCTTCAGATGAATATTATTGACTGACGCTCATGTGTGTTAGCCATTCACTGGATACTGTAAGAAGATGCTGCATGCTAGAGTTGGTGCATTAATTCAAGGTGATTGTTATTATACACGTGTAATGGACCATAGTCCAGCAACTTACCTTTCATGACTGGCGACATAACAGAACATCATCGCTGTGATGATGTCACCTTACCTCCCGGGATTGCAGATGCCCAAATAGGGAAGTGGCTAATGGGTGGGGCATTACAGAAAATTGTTTTAGGCTATTTCATGACCTATTGATACCTATTTGTATAACTAAATAAGTGACTTAGAGCAACACCAAAATATTTTATTTACACATCATTTATAAACACATATGCTGAAGTTAAAACAAACATTAATGTGAGTTTTCTGCTGTGGAGTAACGTGGTACACTTATATACACAACGCACCCTCTGATCTCCTAAACACAGGGACACCAGGGTGATACACTTATATACACAACGCACCCTCTGATCTCCTAAACACAGGGACACCAGGGTGATACACTTCTATACACACCACACAGTCTGATCTCCTAAACACGGGGACACCAGGGTGATACACTTCTATACACATCACACAGTCTGATCTCCTACACACAGGGACACCAGGGTGATACACTTCTATACACACCACACAGTCTGATCTCCTAAACACAGGGACACCAGGGTGATACACTTCTATACACACCACACAGTCTGATCTCCTAAACAAAGGGACACCAGGGTGATACACTTATATACACACCACACAGTCTGATCTCCTTAACAAAGGGACACCAGGGTGATACACTTATATACACACCACACAGTCTGATCTCCTAAACACAGGGACACCAGGGTGATACACTTCTATACACACCACACAGTCTGATCTCCTAAACACAGGGACACCAGTGTGATACACTTATATACACAACACACAGTCTGATCTCCTAAACACAGGGACACCAGGGTGATACACTTATATACACACCACACAGTCTGATCTCCTAAACACAGGGACACCAGGGTGATACACTTCTATACACACCACACAGTCTGATCTCCTAAACACAGGGACACCAGTGTGATACACTTATATACACAACACACAGTCTGATCTCCTAAACACAGGGACACCAGGGTGATACACATATACACACCACACGGTCTGATCTCCTAAACACAGGGACACCAGGGTGATACACTTCTATACACACCACACAGTCTGATCTCCTAAACACAGGGACACCAGAGTGATACACTTATATACACACCACACAGTCTGATCTCCTAAACACAGGGACACCAGGGTGATACACTTATATACACACCACACGATCTGATCTCCTGTTGACTGTTGTATGATGGATTCCTTCCTAGGTAAGTCTTTCTGTTACACACCATAATTATACAGATATACCTGCAGTGTTGTTAGTAGAAATTTCCCCCCGGGGGGGGGGGGGCAAAGCCATAATATGACCCCCAGGCCAGCCCATCCAGCCCCTTTGTTAATATGGAGGGGGTAGTTGTAGGGGAGGGAAACTGCCCCCCCCTTGCCCCCCTCTCCGGACGCCCATGTATACCTGACTTCTGTATTTTGGACATCTACCTAGGTAAATCCTTCTGTTTCACACAGTTATAATATAGATACACATGACTGCTGTATGATGGACTCCTACCTAGGCATGTCCTACTGTTACACACAATCATTATATAGATACACCTGACTTCTGAATGATAGACTCCCACCTACATACAGCAGTCATACTGTCCTTCTGTTACACTCAATATATATGTAGCTATACCTGACTGCTGTATGAAGTACATTTATCTAGGTAAGTCCTACTGTTACACACTGTCATTATATAGATACACCTGACTGCTGTATGAAGTACATTTATCTAGGTAAGTCCTACTGTTACACACTGTAATTATATAGATACACCTGACTGCTGTATGTAGGACATTTATCTAGGTAAGTCCTACTGTTAAACAAATGAAGATCCACTTATTTCTATAGGTATAGTTCCTGGACAATAAAGCACTTTGTAAGGTAAATATTACAGATTCAGTAGAATCATAGTGTATTACAGTCCACTCAAATGACATGTTAATTTTATTAGCTATTCAGAGTCTGCACCAATTGCAAGACAGTTACTTAGTGGAGCTTCATATGTACTATTGTAAGTGGATTTGATGGATGCAATTGGATTAAAGCTGAAGTAGGCAATGTGAGGCCTTTCAGGTGTCAGCCTACAACTCTAATCATCCTCAGCCAACTGTAGATGATGGGGGATTGTATCCCGACAATATGGTTGGCCAGTGGTTGTAGCATAAATAAAATTTCATTGCGCTGTTATGTACACGGTGAGGCTGAGTTACTAAGAAAAATTCTGGTGCAAACCAACTGCAACATAGGGGAAAAAGTAAAATGTTACATTGATTTAAATAGGGCTTTTAACTCCTTGAATGTTAGGTCACCAGCGTATTGCTTTGCAATGTATTGGAGACCTCTCTAACATTCAAGGGGTTAAAAGCCCCATTTAAATCAGTGGTAACATAGAAAAGTTTTATTTGATCCATTTGTTGCAGTTGGTTCGCTCCAGAATGGTACTTTTTTTTTTTTTTTTTTTGTTAGTACATCAGCCTCAGGGAGCCCGATGTACTAAGAAAACGGGGGGAATTCTGGGGTAAGACTGCAATATGGGAGATAATACCGATTGCACTAAGCACCTTATTCTTCATGCTAAAGAGGTGCAGGTCAGGGGCAAACCAACAGCACCTCGAGGGGGCATAAAAATTCCCATCCTATAATATAAAAGGCCAGAACGTTTGTCCGATGCAGTCATGTGCAGTAGAGACTGCTGGGAGCATTCTGTGCGTTCGGGCAGTCTCTACTGCGCACGACTGCATTGCGTGCTCTGCCAGTGAGGCTGTGGCAGTACACAGAGCAGGACCGGCCTCTTTCCCTCACCGGACCTTGACCCTTGTACACTGGCTTTTACACTAGTTGACTTATATTGGGGTTTTAATCCCTTGAATGTTCGAGAGGTCATCAGTGCATTGCTTTGCTTTGCGTTCTGTTGGAGACCTCTCTTGCATTCCATGTGTTAAGTCATTGAGAATTCTGCCAAGTTTTAGTTTCACACCTACAGTTGCAGATGGTTTAGTCTGAATTGCACCTCTTTCTCTAGATGAATAAGGCCCTGATTGTTTCTATCATATGACCCACCCAATCCGGTTGCAAGATGAATGTATGTACTAATCTGATTGACTGCAAATTGTGCATGGCAGGAGGGACCAAATGCTTTATGCAGGTGGCTGAAGAGGATCATTTCTGGATTAAACCAATTGCACATAGAGGGCAAATAAAATTACCAAAATCCTGTTAGTTTAAAGTGGGGCATTTAACCTCTCGAATACTAGAGAGTTCTCAATGGATTGAGATGCAATGCTTTGGAGACCTCTCCAGTGTTCGAAGAGTTAAAAAGCCCCATTTACATATGTGGGAATTTTTGCTTTTGTCCCCTATGGTGCAGTTGGTTTGCCCCATACTTGTTCCAGTTCCCCTTTGTACACCTGCCATGAATATTCTGTATTCTTGTACACAATCCTCAATCTTGCATATTTCTCATTTGTAGTTTTTTTTTGCAAAGTGATATTTAGCACCTCTATTAACCCTTGAAGGACCAGAGTGGTGTACCGTACATTGCAGAGCAATGTGTTGCTCTCCCATCTGGCCTTTTAAAAGGGTTAAGTGCAATCATTTGTTATGCTTCATATGCTTTAAATCAATGTGTCTTTGCCAAAATTGCACTCTTATGTATATATAATTAGCAATTGCCGTGCCGATCAAAGCTTTTTCTGTATTCAGAGGAACCGGATTCATTTCTATTGCGTTTAAATGTTGCGGTGTTTCTGACCTGTTCTTGAATAAGTGATCTGAGTAACATTGAAGGATGTCCATTTAACTCTTTGAGTGGCAGAGGGGTGTTGGACACCCCTCTGGCACTCAAAGGGTTAAAAGGACCAGGGGGGGTGACGCATTGCAAAGCAATTTGTTACACACCCCTTTGGTCTTTAATGGGTTAAGGTTATGATCAGTAGAATTCTGTTTGGTCACTCTAGCCTTAGATCTGCTTTTCACCTAAAGAGAACGTTAATTCCGCATCATTCTGATAGATTAGCGGATAATTTTCTTCATGAGGAAAAAAAGTGATCTACACAACTGCTACATTTCTTTGCTGTTTTATGTTTAATAACTGTTTTTATATCAGTGTATTTAGTGATTTGCAATCTGCAGCTTTCCTGCTGTTATTGCATTACAGCTTCTAGCTGCAGTCCAAAAACACGTACCATTCTTTTCAAAGGATTTCATTCAAGGATCCATTTTGTGATGAAAAAATACATATTGTAGGGATTTTCCTTGTGGTAGAGGATACATTCAAAAGTTATTATAGTTCAAACTGTTGCAAGTTGGAGTTGTTTGTATCACATTCTATGGAGAGTTGGATCCTAAGGCTTAGCCCTCCAATAGACTGTAATAGAAAAATAATTACCACCTTCTGGTGCTGTTACTTATATGTTAATTAAAATAACTACAGTCTGAGCTGTATTAACTTTTGATTGAAGCAACTCACAGCAGGGAAAGACTAACTTTGTTTACTTAGCTGTGAAAGACCTACAGTGCATATATTTCTTTTAATAACAGATTTTGCTGCTGTATTAACTCTGCGTCTGTGTTCTCACCAGAATGTTAACCCTTTGGGTGCCAGAGCATTGCTAAGCAATTACCCCTCTGGCACTCAAAGGGTTGTCATCAGCTGGTTCAGATGCAAGAGCCGAACATAAACAGCGAGGTTCCTGTTGTACATCACCCAAATAGATTTGATTTTTTTTTTTTATTTTTTTTTTTTAATTTACATTTAATGAGAACTGACACCTCATAATCATAATTCCCAACATGCACCTGCACACGCTGCAACCACCACAACTTACATTACAATGGCCAGAAACTCCTAATGGCCTCCCTCCGTTTTACTGTGTCTCTTTGTCTAAGAGGTAGCGTCATCAGTCAGACCTGGATGGTAACATGACTTTTACCTACAGGACCGCAGGGGGCAAACTCTGCCCAGTACATAGTAATCTTAACTTTTTAAGTACCAGACAGGACTGCAGTGCATTCTTTGCGGTTCTTACGCACCCTGCTGGTCCTTAAAGGGGATGTATCACCTTATAAAACATTTTCTTACTATCTTCTAGCTTTGCCAGTCATCATAATGTAGCATGCTGAATCACCCGCAAAGCTCTTGTTCACTGCCTAATTCTCCTCCCACCTCCCTCCCAGCTGCCTCACGGAGCACGTTCACGCTTCCCTTCAGTGTGGTTTGAATGGCTTCTATCGTTATAGAAAGCTCTGGTTAGCATAATACTGAGGTCGCAACCTCAGTATAATGCTAACCGGAGTTTAGCTGGGAGGAGAAAAAGAGCTGTACTGTGCCCATTATGTAGAATTGCACAGCACAGAAGATACAATACCTTTAAAAGTTCTTGCCTTTAAAACAGCTTTCCTAATACTACTTTATTAACAAAACCTATGGTAAAAAAATTATAAGGTGATACATCCACTTTAAAGGGTTAAGTAGACAGAAACACTGCTTCAGTTTGGAAAAAAAAAAAAAAAAAAACCAGCCCTTTTTTTTTTTGTTTAACCCCTTGAGTGCTCTCTGGCACTCAAAGGGTTAAATGTATTTACAGCAGTTTGCACAAACTGTGCAATCACATTATATACACAGTAAAACACTACAAAAAATTGTGCTGATTAAAATAGTGAATTAAACATAATTATGTTAAAAATACGACCATTAGTACTTATTTTAAAAAATAAAAAAAATCTGGAAAATAGGTTTTCATTTAAAAAAAAAAAAACAAATTATTGTAGATTCAGTGAATGCTCCTTATGAAGCAAGTAAAATAGCAACTATTTTCTCCTTTTAGTTGTACAAGGTGTTAAAGGAAAACTACCTTCCTAATAATAACCTCTCGTAATGTACTGTGAGCAGAAAATACTAGTGAACTCTGCCATTTTGCTTTTGGTCAAGAGAAAGTATCTTCAATCAGTCCTAGATGTCATGTCAACTCTCCCTCCCAAATGCCACTTCCTACTAGGACGTACTGGCTAATTTTTATAAACTGACAAATAAATTAAGCTAAATATCAAACTATCCTATGTAATAATTCATTAATGTAAGTTTGTCAGAAGCTGTCATGCTCAGTACAGACTGCTGGAGCCACTGCTGATAATGGAGCGGGGCTCCAAATTCAGACCGTAGTAGGTGCGCAGAGAGGACTGTGGTCTGAATTAGGAGCACCCCGCTCCGTTATCAGCCGTGGCTCCAGCAGTCTCTGCTGTGCATGACCGCACCACAGCCGTTGCTGCCTGGCACTGTGGCCCGTGTACACGGGCTGTTCAACTAGTAGTCTAAATTTTAAAAAATGGCTAACGTAACATTACACTAAAGTTTTAGCTCAACTTTAATTCTGTTTCTTTAATTCTGCTTTTCTTGTAGAGTAAAACAAGGGTTCTCTCACAGAGCTTTGTTCTCTGATTTAGTCAGATAAAGCTGCAGAATTACATGTCCATAAAATCTCCTCTCTCCCCCTTTGTAGGTTGCTAAAACCAGTTTCCAGCAGAGGGGTGGAATAAATTTAATGAGGAGGGGATTGATCCTGCAAATATTTTCAAGAAGGAAGCTCCCACCAAGGTGGGAAGATGGAAAGATAACGTTCCCTCTTTAAGGGATTAAACTAAACTGTAGACATCACATTCCTGTTAACATCCAAGCTGTGCATATGATGGAGCAAAAGAGAAAATTGTTTTCCAGATTAATTAGATGTTAGGGCCTAAATGAATATTTAGCATTCTTACACTAGAATAAAGCCGATCATATGATGGGTTCCATCGAAACCAATTGTCCAGGCAAAATTAAAGATGTAATTTAAAAAAAAAAAAAAAAAGTCACAAATTGGCATCCTGTTACTTGTGATTTTTTTCTCCATGGCAACATGATGGGGGAATGTGCAGGGGCTTGGTGAATCTTGCACCCCCCCTCCAAGCAAACACATTTTTTTACAAGGACCGGTGACGATCATAGCACATACATTTTACTTACAGCGTTCCTCTGTGAGTGCTGTAAGTAAAAAACGGGGTCTGAAATTGACCGCTTCAAGACTGGAGACCCCAAAGCAGCACGCCGTGTAACAGGTCACGTGTACCTCCGCTTCAGATAGGACCAAAGCAGTCCTTAAGGTGTTTAATATATAAATATATCATTCAATCATGTATGTAAACATTTCAGGAATATAACTAGAATCACTTTAAAGGCACAGTAGCACACAGGTCCAGATTTCTCAATAGGCAGAGTAGGCAACTGCCTAGTGCCCTTATTTAACCTCTTAGTTACTAGAGAGATCTCCAGTGCATTGAGGGGCGATGCGTTGGTGATCTCTCTAGCAACCAAGGGGTTCAAGTTTTTTTTTTCTTCTTACTTGTTTATATGCCAAGGGTATTTTCTGTGCCAGGAGACAGTGGCTGGAACTGGGGGTGGAGTCATGTGAGGAGTGGGGGTGTGGCCATGGGTGGAGTTAAGGACACCTAGAGTGCCTTGACTGGGGATGCCTGGGATGTAAATTCAGCCCTGTTGTTGTGTTATAAATGTAAATATCACACACTCTAAGCTAGAAAAATAAATCCTTATGTAATGTTGGATCTCTGAAATGTAAAACTAAGCTCTGATTTGTAATCTGTAGATAGACTCTTCTGTACAGTCAGATTAGGTGCAGTTTGGGATGAATAATAAGGATTAAGTGAACACCAACACTTCCTCACTTTTCTGATTCTGGGCAAAAGATTCTAATGGCCTCTATGAACCAGTTCTGTGTGCATGGATTCCCCAAAATTAACCTTTTGTTAGTAGCGGATATCACATCCACGAGGCCTGATTCTTTGTTTCAGGATTCCAAATTTCTCCCTTTGACTAGTTCTTCAGGAGGAAGGAAACCTTTAGTGGGAAGAGTTTGGAGTCCAGACATGCTACTAAAAAAAATTGTCTGCCTCAATAGACCTGGTATCCAGTAGTAATCATATCTGGGATCTCTCCACATCTGAGCCGGAGACTCCATATTTTATATTTAATTACTGCATCTCCGGGGACAGAAGCTGATTTTCAGGGCTCAGCACATTCTCTTGTAACTCCGCCCACTTCGCTGCCAGTTCTGGTCACAATCCACCCTGCTCTTCCCACTCTCCACCCATTTTATGGGCAAACCCTGCCTCCCCACCCTAGTTAAGCCCCACCCACTTATCACACTCCCGCCCCTAAACCTGAGTGGACCTCCGGAGACTTGGGATAAGAAGGTTCCCAGCTATGACTGTAAGTAAAGAGTCATCTACAGCTCACATACAGTTGATTCATAGTGGTCATTAGTGTTTTCTGGAAATAGAGCTTATTAATAGGAATTGTTGGTACTGCTTTAAGCCTTTTAAGGACCAGAGGGAATTGCAAAGAAAGGGGATGTACCCTTCAATGGTCCTCAAGGGGTTAAAGGGATAGTAATACTGAAATATTACTAATCCCCAGATTGTAGCTAAGGTAAAAATAATTTAATTGCCCCCAGGTTCATCTCTCAAACCTTTCTGGTTTGAGAGAGAACCGAATGCAAAGTTCCCCCCTCCCTCCCCCTTCCCTGAAGTCAACGTTGTACTGGTTGCAGGGGTATCCTGTTTTATTTTTCGTCAGGCGGCTCTGCAGCTGAGCTGAGATCGCGTTAGTGAAAAATAATTATTTCACTGAAACGGTCTTCTACATGTGCTTAAATGAGGGCCTTCAAAATGGTAGAGGTCTGCAGCACTCTAGACACATCTCTAGTATTCAAGTCAAAATCCCAATTTAAATCAATGAGAAATAGTATTTGACCGATATGGTAGAGCTGTCTTGCTCTAGAATTGCTCTTCCCTTTCATGCAAAAGGCCTCAAGAGTGTTAACTTGTACAGCATAGTTTGAACCCCCCCTGTGTGTTAACCAGTTACCGTATTTCCTAGAATACATCTGGATTTGATTTGGGGGAGGCATGTCCACTCAAGGCAATTCTTAACTCCTGCTGCTCCTGTTAATAATGTCCAAATTTTCTTTTAATAGAATTGCAGAGTCTAAAAAAAGATTATCATTGCCACAAACCCCATCTCTCAAACCGCTATGGTTTAAGAGATATTGGCAATGAAAGTTCCCTCCTTCCTGGACCGGGATCTCCTGTTGTCAATTAGAGCGCTGATGTCAGGAGAAGTGGAGGGAGGGGAGAACTTTCATTGGCAATATCTTTCAAACCATAGCGGTTTGAGAGATGGGGTTTGTGGCAATGATAATCTTTTTTTAGCTTCTACAAATCTATTAAAAGAACATTTTGGACTTTACTAACACTTTAATTCTGCATTGTACAGTATTTGCCATAATGTTACCTTACTACATAGTGTTGCACAATATAAATGTGTTATGGCTACACTGAACAAATAATAATATAGCACATTGCTTCTCTGTATTTTATTTCCACAACATTCCAGTATTCCTCTTTACTGTAACTCACTAATACCAAGTGGGACTGTATATCCTTTCCCTGGCCAATCTTCTCTTTCTGGACTACAACTCCCACCATCTGCAGCTGGCTGTTGGACAGATGGGAATTGTAGTCCAACAACGGTAGGTTGGGACACATTTTGTCTATGATCTGAGTCTCGGAGTTAGCCCAGATGACCTCAAGGGTCTGTTTTCATATCTTCAAACAGAGGATCTGTTGTATTTTGGGGCTGCACAGTGAAACAATCAGTAAAATAACATCTAAAGGATTTAAGATGCTATTTATGACTTATTTTCCAGTAGATTATTATCCCCAGAAAAAAATAAAACATTATTGTAATGAAAATAGGGACATGGATTGAGGCTTAAGCAAACTTACTCCTTTAATAGAAACTGCTGTATTAAAAAAATCCTATTGAATAAATTTCTAATTGCTTATTCTATAAATAGTAATGGGTTTTTCATTCATAACAGTGTTAATTATCAAATAGTGCAACTGCTATTAATATCCCCCCTCACAATCCTTAACCTGATGTCGGCCTATTCTCCAAGGAAAGGGGTGGACCCATGTGACTGAGTTGTTGCCATGACCACTAATCACACAGTTATTTGTCTCTGTTTGAGTAGTTTTAATGCTACCTGTGCATTACTGAATGAGTTTTAGTCGGTGTTCAGAACACATTAAAACAATGCACAGAGACAAATGTTTCCATGTGAAAGAGAGAGAGAGGCAGGCAGTGTGGGTTGCCATGGCAACTGGTCGATTGATTGTTTAACTCAGAGTTGCTCTAGATTATAGCTCCCATAATATCTGGGAAGCAGCTGGCTAGCCGACAGTAATGGAATTGTAGTCCTCAGTAGCTGAAGAACCTCAGGTTGCCCAAAGCTGGTTTATCCAGTTTTCTGGAAAACAGCCTGTAATTAGGGAAAGGCTTGGGAGTGAGTATTAACATGTATAATTGACATCAGTCATGCATTTACAGAGCATTAAAACATATTGCTATCTGTTTAAATTGTGAACACTACTATACACACAGATTAGTGCATATTTCCCTGTGCAATTACACTAGACAGGCAGTATATCTACTAGTCTGATTTCTGTGATTCCAGATATAACGTGAATGCCGCCCTCAGTCGACTCTTGTCGCATCAGACATAGTATCACCTGATATTTGGGGTTTGTTTTTTCTCTAACAACAAGTATTCGTGTTACAGGATCACGTTTCTCATTTATATTTTTGTTTGGGGGGGCATCTATAGAAACTCTTCTTAAAAATAAAAGTTTGCACTTTAAATACAATCCTTCCCATTGTTTTCATAGAGCGCAGTTAACCCTTTGAGTGCTAGATAATGTGTTGCCTACCCCTCTGGCACTCAGAGTGTTAAAGGAGAATAAGCACCTCTTTAAAATAAATCCCATTTGCCTTACTATGGCCAGAAAATCCTAATGACCCCTGTGGATATTGTCCTTAAGCCATGAAGGCAGACATGACAGTTGCTGGCAGGGTGCATGGGCCTGCTTCATTTTTAAAGACCGGCGGTGTGTTCAGCGCACTGCGAAGCCATGCATTGCATATACACCGCTTGTTCTTAACGGGCCAAGCTTACCGTGTGCATCAAGTAGAGCTTGGGGTCCTGCGGTCATGCTACAGAATGATGGGAGAGATGCACTAAGTTGTGATAAACAGGTGATAAAGTGGAGATGACTTCTCCAGTGTTCTAAATGCTCCAAGTCCTATGTTGTTCTATGGCGCCTATGCACTAAGATCTCTCAAGTTAGTGATGTCTTAGTGCATTGAGTCTATAGAATAACATAAGACTGTCACACTGGAGAAGTCCTCCCCACTGTATCACTTCTTTATGATGTCTTAGTGCTTCACCCCTGTTATCTCCATCTCCACGGGCATGAAGATCTCTTGAACAAAGGTAAAATTTGTAGATGCCATTAGGATTTTCTGACCATAGTTAAGTTGGTGGCTACAGTTGCGAGGTGTTAGTTGTCCTTTAAGTATTTACAGTATTACAAAAAAAAAAAACCCAAAAAATTGCCTGTTTGTCTACCAGATATAATATTGACAAGAATGTAATTGGACATTATTCCTGATAAACTTTGTGCAGTCCAGTTCCATTGTTACATAACCCTGGCTGTGTAAACAGTTCTTATGTCAGCCTCTGTTAGAGATATTCCAAATCAAAAAACTAAAATGTGTACTCGAATGGCAAACACCCCTACCCCAAAAAAAAACAAAAATTGGTATGTCGTCAATCAATCCAGATATAATCTGTCAGGCTGGCAATGCTTCAGTGTGTTGGATATCGTTAGTGATGCTTCAGTTGCCTTAAATTCTGTTTAAATATGGGTACAAATGTTTAATATTTGGGGGTTATTAGCCCTTTGAGTGCCAGAGGGGTACACAACGCATTGCTTTTACAATGTGTTGCGTACCCCTCTGGCACTCAAAGGGTTAAAATCATGCACTTGTGGTTGTTCTTGGCATGGGGTGGTTTTGCATTTTGCTGTATGAGAGAATATATTGACATGTAACTATGCAAATATGTTTATTAAAGAGCTGTTTAATTGTGGATGATCCATGGTTTGCTTGTTTTATTTAACTACACTTTTGTATGTTATGGTTCTGTTTTTAACTCTTTGGATGCAAGAAACTTCTCCAACCCATAGCTTAGTAGTAGCAATACTTTTTGAGATGTTTTCTAACATCTAATGGGTTAAAATGTTTAACCCTTTATGGGCCAGAGGAGTGTGCATCGCTGCTTATTGCAGTGCACATCCCATTTTGGTCCAAATGGTTCAAAGAAAAAGAAAGAAAACCTGTTCAAATGGAGAAGCATCAAAACATTTTTACTCCAGAACACATTAATGAATAGAGTTTTCAGAACTGTTCTCTTATTTGCTGTATTCCGAACATCTGCATATGTCATTATAGATTTTCTGATCAAGGACTGTAGCTGTAGTCTTGTTCTGGTAGACTTTAACCCCTTAAGGACCAGCCACGCATGCACACGGCGGTCACTTAAGGACCACAGAGTTTTGTGTGTGGGGGGGGGGTTGTTTGTTTTTTTTTTGTTTCCAGTTCCGGACTCCCCGAACGGAGTGCAGCTGCGGAGGGAACCCGGAATTCCATGACGGTCATAGTACGTCATGGGTCATTAAGTCAGATCTACCCATGACGTACTATGACTGTCAAGGATCATTAAGGGGTTAAAGGGATGGTAATACTTGAATTTTACTATACTGCATCTTGTAGCCCTTAAAAAAACAAATTAAATGCCCCGAGTGCCATCTCTCAAACCTTTATGGTTTGAGAGATATTCACATTCAGAGTTCCTCCCTCCCTGACGTCAGCGCTGTAGCAGGGGAATCCGGTCCCTGGGCAAGCGGAGGCTCTTCAGCAGAGCCGAGATAGTATTAATTAAAAAAAGAAGTCCTTCACTGAAACGATCTTCTACTTGTGCTTGCAAACCAAGCACACATATAAGACCGTTCCAGTGAAGGATTTCGTTTGCAATAACACGATCTCCGCTCTGCTGAAGAGCCTCCGCTTGCCCAAGGACCGGATTCCCCTGCAGTCAGCTAGAGCACTGACATTGGGGAGGGAGGAACTTTGAAAGCGGATATCTGTCAAACCATAAACCATTTAATTTGTTTTTTTATGGGCTACAAGATGCAGTATAGTAAAATTTAAGTATCGTTTGAGTATCGTTCTATAAATGATTATTTGGGGACTCTTAATTTGGAGTGATAGTTTAAATGCTTTAAAGATCATTCATATAATAGCTTGGGGTTAGAATTTTGTGGTTTGTGTTTATTCTATTATTACACACCCACTTTCATGATTGGTGTAACAGGTTCCACCACTATAGGATTCTGAATATTCATATACAATAACTACATGCATACTGCATATTTGAGTGAAAGGAACACAAGTGGGGAGCACACTTTGCCTAGTCATATGATTATTATCATCAATCATTTATTTTGTCAACCTGATGTACATGAATGTGATGTCTGTGTAGCTACTGCCAGACGAAATATACCACCCGAGAATTATTAAACCTCTCCCCCACTCAAGTGTACAATGCACTTCATTCCAGAAAAAAAGACCCTGGTAAAACATGACAAAATAAACTGTATAATTTAATGTGGATAAAACACCATGTATATACTTTTCTCTGACGTCCAATGCGGGTTACTGGTAACTCTGGGTAGGAAATCTGCCCCTTTAAGTAGGCAGGAACAATTCTAGAATTGTATGCAGGGGGTGGAGCCTACCTTCCCTCCTTGGCTGCAGCTAGCCAACTAGCTCCAGACAGATTTGTTCCTTGGTGAAGATAACACAGGCAAGAGAACAGTTCTGCTATAGTTTTAGAAACTTTTTTATTTTTCTGTTAGAAATGGAATACCACCATTAGCCCTTAGATGTGGCTGGCTCAGTACCCAGGTGCTTTTTGTGGACCTTAAGCCCTGGGGGGAAAATCTTGGCTACAAGTTCTTTCCTAAGGAGTTTCCCACCGAGGCTTCTTCTTTAAACATGGTAATCTGAAGACAGAAGATCTGCAGGAAAGATGAGCAACCCTTTTAGTGCTGCAGGTCCACATGTCCCACAGTGCCCCTCCGCACAGAGGTTTTTTTCATTTGGCGTTCCTATTGCACACTCCTGCACTCTTTGGGTCTATCTGTATGTCTGTTGGCAGGTTTATATGGTATTTAACCTTTTAGCTTCTGGTATGGCATTCATTTGGGGGGTTTTCTGACACTTTTCCTACTGGTTCAGTGTTTTTTGGGTATCCTAACATGTTTTAGTAATGTTTCATGTCTTTTTATATTACACTTTCAATATTGTAAAATTTAAGTAAAGGCGTGCTTTACCGCATAGGCGCCATTGCTCCATTCACTCCTATGGGACTGTACAGTTTGGGACATATCTCTGCAATCATTTAACCTAGCAACTTCAGAGATGGCTCATTTTACTTGTCTGGCCTTGCTCTATCATCCAGTTCATGTTTCTAGTCGGTTGGGGGCCTCAGGGGGCTTCGGGCACTGTTTGGGTACTTTTTCTGTGAAAACTACATTTCCCATGAGAGCTTGCTTCACGTGCTCATTTCTGAATGGCTCCCGCTACGCCAGCCATTTTGTGCTATTTCCAGAATGAGTATCCTACACAGGGCTTGGACTCTCCTTCTCTCCTCTGCTGATTAACCCTTCGCATGCCAGATAAGTCTATTTTAGCGATTTCTGGGGTGAAACTGTAATCATACACACTGTAATTGGGTGATTTCTTATACAATAAGGTTATTGACACTGTGAGAATTTCTATACCATTGGAGCTTGGGGCCAGACCTAAGAATAAGGATGCTGGGGTCTCTGTATCCCCTATTGCTCATTGCTCTTCCTGTTATTCAGGGTTACCTAGAGAATTCTCAGGTCATTTATGTCCAGCATGTTCTGATGTCCCTGAGAGTCTCCCAGGGACCTCTAGCCATGCATCAGAGCCAGTTTGGGTGCAAGAGTTCAAGGCTGCTATTAGGGACCTTAGGTCCACTTTGCAACTCTTTCCATCCCAGTTACAGGTGGTCTTTCATTCTTGGCAGACCCCCTCTTTCATCAAGTCTTCCCTTCCAAAGCCTCAGGTTGTACCTGATGTGTCAGATTCCTCTGAGGAGGAACTGTTGGTGGATTCAGATGCCGAGGAATGTTCAGGTTTTTGGGGACCCTTTTGCGGCAGATCCTGAGCCCTCGGCTGAGGGCCCGATCAGGGCTGTTTTAAATACCCTAAACATTCCCTTAGTGCAGGAGGTTCCTTCGGACCCTTCTCATGTGTTTCAAGAGCCTAAAAAGCCCCTTACTTGCTTTCCACCTAACCCCACTCTTGTCCGCCTTGTGTCTGAAGAGTGGAAGACTCCGGGCAGGAAACCTTCTGTCTCCAAGAAATTTCCTAAGCTTTATCCCTTTTCTGAGGCAGCGCTTGTTAAGAGGGTTCATACTCCTAAAGTGGATGCTCCTATCTCCAGGCTATCCAAGTCCACTGCTTTGCCAGTGTCTAATGCATCTGAGCTAAAGGACTGGACTGACAAGAAACTTGAGGTCTCCCTCAAGTCCATCTTTTCTTCCCGATGTCAAGATTTTCTTCCAGGGCGTTGCTCATACTCGTCCTGTTTTCCAGTCTCTCGCTCCTCAGTGCCATCTTAACTTGGTTTTGGGCATCCTTCAACACCGTCCCTTTGAGTCCTTGACTACTATTCCTCTATTCCTGCTGATGTGGAAAATGGCCTTTCTCCTGGCGATCGTGTCTGTTTGACGTGTTGTGGAGTTGCATGCTCTGTCTTGTAGCCCACCCTTTTTGGTGTTTCACAAAGACAAGATGGTGCTTTGCACTTCTCAGGAGTTTCTCCCGAAGGTGGTTTCTGAGTTGCACATTAATCAGGAGATTGGGGTGCTGCCTTTCTGCCCTGACCCTACTTCTGACAAGGAGAGGGATCTCCACTTGTTAGACGTGGTGCATTGTCTCAAGTTTTATGTACATCGCACTGAGTCTGTTCGACAGTCTGACGCGCTGGTCATCATTCCTGAGGGCCCCAGGGCAGGGAGATCCACATCCAAAGTGACCATTGCGTCTTGGATTAAGTCCACTATTTGTAAGGCTTACGAGCTAAGGAATCCCTTTTGGGTCACGGCTCATTCTACAAGATCCATTGGGGCTTCTTGGGCTTACAACAATCAGGCCTCAGCTGATCAGTTGAGCAAGGCTGCCACTTGGTCGTCTGTGCACACCTTTTCGAAGCACTACTGTGTTGATGTGCTGGCATCGGCTGACACCAGCATTGGGAGGAAGATCCTGGAGGCAGTCTTACCTGTCTAGGATCTTCTTGATTTTTCACTTTTTAGCCCTGTTGGCAATAGTTCAGTGTGCTGTGTAACAGTTGGGGTGTTACCCCTGTTCAGTGTCTGTTGACACATCATGGTTTTGTTGGGCTATCTCTGATCTGATGGCTTATATCTGCTTTGGTGACTTTGGGGGCCTTGTGCCTGGTCCTTGCCTTACTTACCGCCTCTGGGAAACTCAATGGTCAGACATCCCAGAGTTACCAGTAACCTGTATTGGACGACAGAGAAAAGAGGATTTTAGCCTTACCTGTTAAATCCTTTTCTCTTAGTCCATACAGGTTACTGTTTTCCCACCCTGTCAGGGGACCATGCTTGGCTCTCCTGTGGCAGAACGTGGGGGTCCTTCCGGTTCATGCTCACAGGAGTCTTCTTTCCCTTCTACTATCTAGTCAATAGTTAGTGTCTCAAATCTTTCTGGAGCTGGTTGGCTAGCTCGAGGGAAGGTAGGCTCCACCCCCTGCATACAATTCTAGAATTGTTCCTTCCTACTTAAAGGGACGGATCGCCTACCCAGAGTTACCAGTAACCTGTATGGACTAAGAGAAAAGGATTTAAGAAGTAAGACTAAAATCCTCTTTTTTTCCCACACTTGTCTGTATGGGAGCAGTTTGATATCCCCTTCACGTTTGAACAGTCATAGGGCATACTGTGAATAGGCTTTCTTTGTACATACATCATATTTACTCTGTATTGTGGTGAGACATCAGAAGGGGACCCCCTTCCCTTTTCTCCTTTCTTTTTGGTACTGCATTTTTGTCTTGATATTGGCTCCTGAATGAACTATAGTGCATTTCAGTAAACCAACTTTTTAACACTGTGTACCATTGAATGCCAGACATGAATTTCTGTCTGATAAAACAGCACTTACACATCTTTTCCATTTAAAAAACAGGTGGAATATTTTTAGGTCATTTTTCATCTGTATCAGACCCCAAGAAATACTGTATTTGTCCTGATATAGGGCAATCCTGAACGTTAGGTAATTCTTTTCTCTCTCTCAACACACACACACACGCACAAATACCTCTGATAGTGATCCTGTTAATTGAAAGACAGGTCCTGGCATGACCTGAAAAGCACATAGAGATGGAAGGAAGCAGGCGGCAAATATAAACATGCCACCTGCCAGACACATATTATACAAGGCTGCAACCTGCATTTGAGATACATAGCTACATCTCATACAGGGCTGATTGCCGGATTGGACCTTCTACTGATTCAAAGGACCGCCCAAATAAGTGACCTAAAATGCTGAAAAAAACTCTTATATTCAGGCAAATATGGAAAGCTTCTGAGCACTTTACAAGACACTTGAGTGCTGTTTTGATACATATCGGTATCATTCAGATTTCGGGGCACCCAGGCAACTTTGTTTTATCAAGTGTGTGTACTTTCACTTATATTTCTCCTGTCTTTCTTTCTGCCTGTGTTTCCTATTTTTCTTCCAAGGCTTACCATAGGGTATGGACTATCTTTCACAAACGGTGCACAGACAAGAATGTGTCCTTGCAAGACTTTGACCGTCCCTTGGAGTTATCAAGGGACTCAGTTTGAGCTCTCTTAAGGTTCAGATTTTGGCACTCTCCGTTTTTCTTCTGAGATGCTTTGTGACTATTCCAGATGTCAAGGGTTTTTTCAAGGAGTGGGTCATGCTTTCCCTTACTTCAAGGCTCTCACTCCACCATGGGACCTTAACTGGGTTCTGGGTGTTTTGCAGAGTCCTCCTTTCGAGCTCCTTATGCCAGTTAATGCTCAAAATGGTTTTCCTCTTGGCAGTGGTTTCAGTGCAGAAGATATAAGAAATAAATCAGATAATAAAAATTGAGTACATTCACGGGTCTCTGGATCTTTCTACAGGGAAATTAACTCCTCCACACTGGACAATGTCCAACAGGAAATACTGTCCTATATATTTCAAATCAGCTGGTTCCTGCTCTTAATGGTCCAACCACTCCACCACCTACACAAAACGGAATCTATAAATTGTGAGCCAAATAGGGCAGGATCTAATCACTAAAAATAAAATACACTATATAGTCAGAAGAAATTGTAAAAAATGTAAATCAAAAACTCAGAACACTCTCTTGTGCTGTGAGTAGCTGAGTTACACTCTGTCCTATAAGCCTCCCTTCCTGGTGTTTCATCAGGATAAGGTGGTACTTTGTACCTCTTAGGAGTATCTTCCCAAGGTGGTCTCTGAGTTTCACATCAAACAGGAAATTGTGATACCTTCCTTTTGTCCTGACCCTGTGTCTTATAAGGAGAGGGAGCTTCGTCTGCTGGACATGGTGCATTGCATTTTGCAAGACTCTATAGTTGTCCTTGCTGAGTGTCCTAGAGCGGGTCAGGCTGCTTCCAAGGTCACCACTGCATCATGGATCATAGATACCATACATCAGGCATATGAAATCCTTAAGAAACCTGTTCCCTTTAAGCTCAAAGCACACTCCACCATGTCTGTGGGTGACTCTTGGGCGTACAAGAATCAGGCTTCAGCTGAACAGCTATGCAAGGCAGCGATCTGGTCGTTCTTGCATACTTTCACAAAACACTACAGTGTCAATGTTCTGACCTCGGCTGAGGCCATCTTTGGCAGGAAGGTCCTGCATGCGGCTCTGCCTGTCTGGGGACCCGTACACTTTGTTCTGCCACGTTGTTTAGTATATTGAGCCCTCTTGGCTTTTTTTCTTGTGTGCTGCGTGAGTTCAGTGTCCATTGACACCTTACTTCGTGGGTTACTCAGATACTGGTTAGTCCTTGGGAACTCGGTATTATGTGGACTTGTGTGAGGTCTTCTTTTTTCCCCCTCCTCTGGGAGCTTAGTGTTGGTATATCCCCATGGTACCTGTGTTCCATATTAGATGTAAGAGGAAATAGGATTTTAGTGTTCTTACCTGTTAAATCCTTTCCTCTGTAGTACATATGGATCACAGGTCTCCCACCCAGAGAAAGGTACTATATTTGCCTTGCCTTCCTGGGCAGAGGAGTCCTTTTTAGAGTATTTCCTCTTAGGATATTTTCTTCTTCTCTTCCCTGCTTACTTTACTTGTGTTGCCACATAGATTCTGGGAGTTCATAGTGGGGGTAGGGTTGGAGGAGGAGGGAGGTCTCCACCTTGCCTTTAGGATGTCTCTGGCACTCTGAGGATTAAATTAAAAGTTGCATATTCTTTCACTCAAAGGGTTAAACAAATTAAGTCACGTTTTCCTGAGGTATATTTCCCTTCAGTTTACTAGGGATTCAAACAGGTTAGGCCAAGACTTCTGAGAGAGAAGGAAATAATCCAGTGTCTCCTTGAAATGGCTGCCGTAGATACAGACACTTATCACACGTTAAAAGATTCCTTTTTAACATCTCCCAACATACAGCCTGGTAAACCTTGTAACTCACGCAGAATACAATCCCACTTAGCTGACAGGAAGAGATGACAGCGACCGTTGTATTTCCGTCTTCTCCCCTTCAGCTCCGCTTGGTTCATATTCTGTTAATTAAGAATGAATGCTGAATTGGTTGATGATTTGCTTCGTTGTTGCTGAATTGGTTGATGATTTGCTTGGTTTTTGTAAATGTCTAGTTAGGCTATAGTTATATAAGCCTTTCCATGCATTAAGAAATATTAGGCTTCCCCACTGTGTGGTGACTGTTATGTATGTCTCATGAAACACACTGTACTCTTCTACTGCCTTAACCCTTATTGACTGTGTTGGATTACAGGTACTGTACCTTCATTAGACAGGTGAAACAACACCACAGATAGAGGAGGTTATTCTGGACGGAATAAGTCTGAGGGTTTTTTTGTTTGTTCTGTTTTAATTGAATGGATAAATAGACAGATTTGATGGGCCACATTATTGTTTGCTTCCAAATTCTATTTTTCTATGGGTAAGAGAAACGCAATTCAGGTGAACCCAGCTGCACTGTGGGGTACTAATGAAAATTCCTAGTTATTTAAATGGAACTTTTTTTTTTTTTTTTTTTTTTTGTGAAACTGTTTTATTGATTTTCAACATAAAAACATACGAAAACAAAGGAAGGGGAGAGATAGTTATGACCATGAGCGGTTACAACCATGCCAGTACATGGAAGTGTTAGAAAATATAGTCATGTAGACACTAGATGGTGCATAATTTTTAAAGATGCGAGGAGGTGGCGTGTGGGGAGAGTGTCATACATGAGAGAGAGACACTGCTATTACTGGCTCATGGGGGATAAAAGAGAAGCAGCCTCCTTATCAAGGTATTCAAAACGTGGGGGAGAAAAAAATGAAGGGGGGAGGAAAAGGAAGAATGAGGACAAGGGAAAACAAGTACTAAACAGACGTCTCGTTTGAGTCAATCAGATTAAAAAAGGAGGTCTGGACTGTGAATAGACCACCGGATTGGAGAAGGGAAAGGGGGATATTTAGAGTAAAGGAGTAAGAGTAATAAACCAATCATAAGTTAGGCGTTAGTAGGTGGCAAGGAGAAAGGTAGTGGTTCGCAGAGCTCTCGCTCATCCATCCATCCATTTAGTGTAACTAAAGCACCAATAAAATGGATCCCATTGGTTGCAGATGTGGACAAACCTTTCATCCAGGAACTTCCTGTCTCATAGTGCAATAGCCCAATGTAATGTGGTGAGATGAAGTACCCTAGACCAACAGTGGGTGAACAAGGCAGTATTAAATGAAACCTTTAACCCCTTTTAACACATTGAATGCTAGAGAGGTATCCAATGCATTGCTCTAGCATTCAACATGTTAAAACACCAATTAAATCCGTGTGACTTTTGGGAATTTTCATTTGTCACCTATAGTTAAATATTAAATTAGTTTTAATAAGGATACAAGTCCATCAAGTTCAGACTTTGCAATAGTATACCCCAGAAATTAGAATTAACTACTGTTTCCATAATCCATAATGGGGATTTGTTTAATTATCAAAATAACTGCCTATTAATAGTATACAGCCACTTTGCCCTTTCTTCTAGAAATGCATAAATCCTCTTACATGTATCCACTGCATCTGCCATCCCCAGGTCCCTAGTTAAAGAATTCCATTTGCAGGTTTTACTGTAAAGAATCCATTCTTCTGCATAGTTACATAATGCAGTTGGTTTGTTCCAGAACTGCACCATCTTCTGAATATGACTCTGTGTTTTTATCGGGTTCTGCTGTTACAGAATCCCCATTTGTTTTCTCTTACTTGGCTCACTGTACACTATATCTAACAGTACATTGTGTTAGAACATCGAGTATTCTTAGAAGAGCAAGAGCGTTTAAGGGATGACTGTGAAGTCTCACGTTGCTACATTGTCTTCCTATATTTGTATCTCTAGTTGTTCAGTTCATTTTCTGTGTACCTGCCTGTCTGACAGGTGAAGCTGAATCATTGTCCTGTTATGTACTATCTCTTGCATAATGCCTGCATGCCAATCCTAGCGGCATTCCTATGATGAAAGCTGTTTTTTTCTGTCAGGCTAGAGTAGCACTTGGGGTTTAAAGACTCCAGACTAAGTAGACTATACAATGAAGCAGATGTTCTGTATTATGGTGGAAGAAGACAGCGATGAGATGTATCACAAAGTGAGGAATTCTCTATCTAACCCGATGATCTTGAAAGAGAGGGAGGCTCTTCGCCTATTATCTCAGGAAGTAAGTGGAAAGATGCTCGGTTCAGTAACAGACCTGGACAGATGTAAGTACACACCTGACTTGTATGGTATTGATTACTCTGTTGGTAGCTCAGTGGCGGGCAACCTGAGGCCAACCTGTGGAGGATTACAATTCCCATCCTCCCCTGATAATGGTTGGCAGGGGATGATGGGATTTGTAGTCCTTGAGGGCTAGAGGTGCTTACTTAGGTTGTCCATCTCTGGACTAGGTGATCGTATTTTCTGACACCTTTTAGTTACTGAGTAGGTCTAGGTTTGCCAGTTTTTGACATGACAGCAGGTGGGGACCAAGTCTCCCATCTTTCCCATACAGACAAGAGCTGGCTGGGGCTGATGGGAGTTCCAGTCCCCAGTAGCTGGAATGATAAAAGTTGCCTACCATTGCAATAGGTTTTCATCAAGTACAGGGCTTTATGTATAAATGAACTTTAGTTCAACCATCAGGTTCTCAATGTACTGAAATAATTATCATCTACATCTGTCTGGACATGTGGCACTCAGAGTTAAAAGAATGTTATATAGGTGCCATGTATGCAGCTCAGTAAGTTAACCCTTTGAATGCCAAAGGTGTATGGAATGCATTGCTTTGGCACTCAGGGGATTAAATGATGCTTTATTCAATTAAGGAAAAAAGAAACCGGCTTATCTAGTTCTGTAATAGAGTTCTAAGCCTATACAAATATCCACATTTCTATAATAGTAAGTTACCCAAAAAATAACAACAAACATTTTTATGAGAAAATATATATGATTACAATTTTCCTCCTGAGTAAAACAAACTAACCTCCACTTCTGGGTGATTTTTTGGTCAAAATTTATTACACTCAAATGTGTATATGTATGTGTGTGTGTGTGTGTATATATAATTTAACATAAGCAAACTGTTAGCAACAGTGCTAACTAGTGTCCAGTTTTAAATGGGATACTTTTTGGTTTTAGGTAAGTTGTTTAAAGGAGCAGTAAACTTTTCACGAAAAAAAATGTTTTGGGGGCTTCCCCTGGTGGATAAAACAGGAGTAATCTACTACTTCTGGGTGATTTTTTTCACTCAAAGGTTATTGAAAATCAGGTTTAATGCTTTTTAAATGAGAAGTAGCCAATTCTGGTCTTCAAGAGCTACCAACAGTGCAGTGATTTTTATAATGCCCCTGCTTTTCTTACAGGTGAGTCAGTCAGTGGCTCCATTGCTTTAATTGATCTACCTGTACTGAAGTAAGGATATCCTGAAAACATGCATTGTTGATATCACTTAAGGGCCAGGGTGGACCACCCGTGTTTTAAATCAATCTGTTAACCGCGCAATCTAATGTCCCTTTAAAGGGCAGCTTGTGTGTTTTAATTCATTCTGCGTAAAGCTTGAAGGGATAGTAATACTTAAAAATTACTATCCCGTATCTTGTAGCCAGTAAAAAACTGAGTTAAATGAGCCCAGTGGCATCTCTCAAACCTTTATGGTTTGAGAGATATCCGTTTTCAAAGTTCCCCCTCCCCTGACGTCAGCGTTCTAGCTGACTACAGGGGAATCCGGTCCACGGACCAGTGGAGGCTCTTCAGCAGCGCCGAGATCACATTATGGAAGAAGAAACCCTTCACTGAAATGGTCTTCTACATGTGTCCGGGGAGAAGTAACTTTGAAAGCTGATATCTCTCAAATCATAAAGGTTTGAGCGATGCCGCAGGGCTCATTTAACTCCATTTTTTACTGGCTACAAGATACATTATAAATTTTAAGTATTACTATCCCTTTAAGTCTTAAACTACAGCTTGTCATAGCAAGTGACAAGAACAGCATTACACGATGATCACAATAGAAATGAATTAAAATTCAATGTGAAGCGTAATACATTTTGAGAAACTCCAAATCTTCCATTATTTAGAATGTGTGCTTTAGCCAGTTGGGGATTTTTAATCTGTAATAATGCATCACCTGCAAGCCATTTTTTATTTGGTTTCTATATTTCTTCCAAAGATTTTTGCTTTCTCAGTACCTTGGCCCATGCACTTAACCCTTTGAGTGCCACAGGGGCACACTGCAATGCGTTCTGTACCCCTCTGGCACTCAAAGGGTTAAGGACCACGGGGGGGGGGTTTCCTTGGTGATCTGGTTCAAGGCTCTCTGAACAGCGTATAGCCGCGCGGGGAGCCCTGAATTCCATGACGTGCCAGGACCGTTGTGGGCCCTTATGGCAAGTATACCCATGACGGTCCTGGCGCGTCATGGGTCCTTCAGTGGTTAAATAATACCATAAAAAAAGGGAGCAACCTTAACCCTCTGAGTGCCAGAGGAGGTACACAACACATTGCAAAACAATGCGTTGCATACCCCTCAAGCACTCGAAGGGTTAACATATCATATAATAGTTCGCTAGGATGTTTGTCAGAAGCCAGTATGCACAGTAGAGACTGCCGGAACGCACAGAATGCTGGGAGTTCTGTGTTGGGAGCATTCTGTGCGGAATGCTGGGAGTTCTGTGCTGGGAGCATTCTGTGCGGAATGCTGGGAGTTCTATGCTTGGAGCATTCTGTGCGGAATGCTGGAAGTTCTGTGCTGGGAGCATTCTGTGCTTTCGGCCAGTCTCTACAGTGCATGACTGCGTCAGTGGCAGGATGCAGAACAGGACTGGCCTCTTAACATCACCTGGACTTTGGCCCGTGTACACGGGCTTTTACACTAGTTCTTTTGTAATGCTGGAGCCTTGAGATCTGTCTTTCCACTAGGATGCTGCTTTGTTTTCTTTACATTTATGGTTATTAGATTTTTGAAGGTTACCTAATTCCAAATATTTTGGAATGTTTTTAGTATAACTGAATGCTGGATGCATTTTCCACAAGAATCAAAAGAATACCTTGCAAACATATATAGGGATTAAAAAAATAGGAAATATTCATTATTGGGAAAAAAACATATATTGTAGGAATTTTCCTTCTGAGTAAAACAAGGGTACTCCGACTACTGGGATATACCTATCCCAGAGTTATAGTTCAAAATGTTTTGTTTTTTTTCTGTGTTTCCATGTGCAGTACCATCTGGTGTGCAGACAAGTATTCTGTTGTATTCTATGAGAGAGGTGAGTCACTGACTACAGTTCTTCAGAGTGTGATAGGAACAGCTCCTGCACGTTCATCACCTCTGCAGCACATGTGCCCTTGTTGCCCTATATTTTTCATAATAAAACTTTTACTGATCCTTTAAAACACCGAAACATAGAATTTGACAGCAGATAATAACCTATTGGTCCATCTACCCTGCCATTTATCTACCTAATTAGAAAGCTCAGATATTTGATCCTTTAGAATAGTCATATTTAGCCCAGTGGTTCCTAAAATGATAGTAAAATTGGGTATTTATTTTTACAGTTTTTTTTATTTTAATCTTAAGTGTCCTCTCTGTTGAGGAAGGACCTGTTAAAATAGAAACATAGAATTTGACAGCAAAGAAGAACCATTCTGCCCATCTAGTTGCCCATATTCCTACTGTAAAAACCTCAAACCTTATTTGGTCCTTGGTCTTTTCTTACGTTAAGGACAGCCTTATGCGTATCCCATGCATGTGTAAATTCTGTCACTGTATTAACTTCATCCACTTCTGCTGGTAGGCTATTCCACTTATCTACTACCCTCTCAGTGAAGTAAAACTTTCTTACATTACATCTAAACCTGTGTCCCTCTAGTTTTAGACTATGACCTCTAGTCCTAACATTTTTACTCCTTTGAAATGTACTTACCTCCTGCACTTTGTTGAATCCCTTCATGTATTTGAATGTTTCTATCATATCCCCTCTCTCTTCTCTCCTCTAAGCTATACATGTTCAGATCCTTTAGTCTATCCTGATATTTATTTTCCTGTAAACCAGTCACCATTTTAGTAGCCCTTCTCTGAATTTTCTCTAGAGTATCTATATCCTTCTGCAGATGGGGTCTCTGGTACAGTACACAATACTCTAGGTGAGGTCTAACTATAGATCTGTAGAGTGGCATGACCACTTCCCTTTTTCTGCTACTAATGCCCCTAGCTATACAGCCAGCACCCTGCTGCTTTATTACATTGCCTTTAAGTCATTAGAAATAATTACTCCCAAATTCCTTTCCTCTGTCTTTGACAGCACAGTACCTTTAATAGTATATTTCTCCTTTGGATTTTTATGTCCCAAGTGCATTATTTTACATTTATCAATGTTAAACTGCATTTGCCACACTCTTGTCCATTCTTCTAATTTACCTAAATCATTTGTCATTTGGCTAGTTCCCCCTGGAATGTCTACTGTATTGCAGATCTTGGTATCATCTGCAAAAAGGCAAATCTTACATTGACCGTGTAAGTAGGGATGGAGATAAAATGTACCACTGTCTGTGCAATAGAAAAGATTGCAGGATGGTGCTCTTGGGAAGTTCTTCCTTCTGTGTGTGGCCATGGTATTGTACACTGCATACACATCTCTCCCTACATGTGGTGCTATTCATGTCTGGGAGATTTCTCTGTACTGCCCTCTGCTGTCTTCACTGGCCTTAGCAGCTCTCCTGAATACACACCGTTCTGCTCACATTGGGCGTCGGGATGCGTTATGCCGTGTTTGTGTATTTATGAATTAAATCTGCTGGCCAGAACTCCATTTACACACACCCTGTATAAACATAGGCTTGCAGCTTACCCATTTCCATTAATCCCTTGGATAGTAGAGACAGTTCTCCCTCCCTCCCTTTACAGTGTTAACACAGGTTAGTCTGGTGAGGGTTTACCTGGTAAGGGACTATGAAGGTGTGATAAGAGCCTTCCTTCATAGCACCTCTATTGCAGCTCTGCATGCAGAGAAGGAGGCAATTCTGCTCCTTCCACAAACTCCCCTATTATTACAGCTGTTGTCAATTCATATCAGACAACATCCCCATTCCAATACTAAACTGGAGGGTGCATGCCACTCTCATTGCTTTATATTTATTACTAGTGTAAAAGCCTGTGTACACAGGCCAAGGTCCGTGTAATGTTAACCCTTTGAGTGCCAGAGGAGTACCCCTCTGGCACTCAGAGTTAAGAGGCCGCTACCTCACTGCTCCACGCGATGCAGTCTTGCGTCACCTCACTTATGATGCAATCATGTGTAGTAGAGACTGCCCCAACGCGGCCAGTCTCTGCTGCGCATGACTGCATCGTGACAAACATCCTAGCGAATTATATAGGATCTAGGATTAGGCCCTCTGGAATTAGATGACATTAGGTGCTCCGAGACTTTATAAGATTTACGGGTTTAGTCTCCTTGCTGCTGAGTCAGCCAACTCCAGTTCTGCTCTGGACTAAATATCCTCTCTCTCTCTCCCTCTCTCATCAGCAGGAGGTAACAAGCTATTCTTTTATCACCTTGCAAACTCTAAATAAAATAAAAGGAAAAAAAGAGTGCTTCGACCATTATCATATAGCTGTATGCATCACACTCCTATGTAAACATGATTTGGGGGGTGCCGAGCCCATGACATCTGTTTGGAGGGCTATCATGAATTACTTACATTCCTCAAATACACTCTAACTGCCCCTCACTCATTACCCTCCAGGTTACAACACACTGCAGGGCCCCAAGCATTGCAGGTAACCTCTTCCTCTGATATCCCCTCCCTCGCTGTTAGTACAGAATGTGATTCACAATCCACTCTTCCTTCACCCCTTCCCGCAATACAGCAGTGTCCCAGTGTGGGATGGGAGTGTGATACATGATCCCGTGCTCTCCACTCATCTGCCCTGTCACCTGATCACCTAGGATTAGTGCATTCATTAATCTAATAGGTTTGTGGGTGATCCTTCTAGACGCACGGGAATGTAATCAATAGGCTGTAGGACATACATGAGACATCAACCTGACGGAATGTGCTCTTCCATTGTGACATCACCATATGCAAAATGTTAGTTACTATAATTAAGACTACATTCTTTACTAATTACCATCAAGTACATTATCACAGAAAATACTACATGTTGTGGGATTCATAGGAACACCTTCCAGATATTTGTTGTGTGTGCTCAATGCACTATATGCACAAATAAAAATGGAGCAATTCTTGGACAATCTAATTGAGCCATAGGAAACAGAAATTCCCCAAATAGGGCTTTAACACCTTAAATGCTATGGAGGGATCCAGTATATTAATATCTTGAGGATGTGATCTGTACATGGTACTCTAGGTGCAGCCCATCTAGTAATCTTCCCCTCTCTCCCTGCTGTTATTGCCTCCTTCCAATATAACCTAGTATCCTGTTAAATTTTTCCACTGCTTTACTGCATTGCTTTCATACCTTTAAGGAGAATTATACCATTGAAATATGTAGCTCTCTATGTGTTTAATAGAATTTTTGCTTCATACTGTGGTCTGTTTTATGTGTATTTAGATTCTCATGACCCTTTAAAATATCTCTCACTCTCTCATGAGAGGTAGAAACTAAATAAAGTCCTAAAACCGTACACACATTGAGACACTTACTGATACAGGTGTCGTTACCCTTTAACATAATCCGAAATAATAACATCCAAATCCTTTCCTGCTGCTTTTGTTAGCAACATTTTATTTATTAGGGTAGGGGCCTATAGACATTATTTTGTGCTATTTCATTAAACTTTACATCCCCATACTATTGTCTGTTTTTAATTTTACTAGATAATCTATTAATTTGTTCACTCCTGAAATGAAAGGCTCTAGCACCATCCCCTTGGCCCTCCATTGGTAACAAATCTTTCCTCTGAATATGAAAAACTGTTGGTTGCCCTTCAATCAATAACAAATCCAATCAATATTTGAGTACAGTCCTAAAACCTGCATCTTATGAAACTGCTTCCTGTTTGGAACAGAGACAAAACCTGTACTAAATTCCAATTAAGCTTCTTCTACCCTACCCTTACCTATTGTTTTAGTAACATAATTAAAAAAAAAAAAAAAAAAAAGTCAGCTATTTGTTTGTCTGGATCTTGCTGTTTAAATTCATACCATTGATTTTCCTAGTCATTACACCTCAGACATTCATTGTTTCTTTCTTTCAGCAGCATGCTAATTATTTCCCAACTACAAGTGTCATACTCACAGACCTGTAGTTCTCAGAGTCTTTCCTGTTTTCCTTTTTTATGAACTGGTGTTACATTGGTCACTCCGAACCACTCAATACTGACTAGTTACTGAGCTAAAGATGCTGTAGGCACAGACCTAATCTCTTTTAAATAGGCAGTAAACGGTCTGGGGAAGGGGTATTCTAAGTGGAGGAAGTTATCTTACAGCAGGCTTAACAACCATGCAGCCCACATGCTAGCTTATTAGACTGCCCCCCCCCCACTGCATGCATTGTCCATGTGATCCTTTATATAGAGTTCATTGCACTGTTTTGCTAAAATTATAGTGGTAGAGTTGACCCACATGTTCCTCTGCAAAAATGGCTTGGTGCTGGCAGAGGAACATGCGGGTCAGCTCCACCTCTATCATTTTATCAAATCGGTGCTGCGGATTTTGTATAAAGGAACACCTGGATGATGACCATGTCGGTGCTGCAGGATAGTTCTCTGTGGTGCTAGTCTCCCCTGTATGAAGGCAATCCACCAGATTGATTGCCATTATACTTTTAAGTGGCTGTGTCATGACTTCTGTAAACTGACAGAACCACCCGGAAGTATCAGGAGAGTGGTCATAAAGTCAGTATATCGGTTCCATATGTGAGGAGACCAGTATCACAGAGGGATGGAGTGTATGTGTGGTTCTGTTATTACCAGAGGGACAGTGGAATAAGCCTGGGCTCTCAGACAGGGTGTTTGGTTATGTGGCTTCTAGCAGCCAGTGGAACAAGGCTGAGGTGACGGACATTATGTATATACTTCTGTGACTACCAATGGAACAGTGCCGGGGTGTCCCACAGTGTATGTGTGGTTCTTTGAGTGTCAGAGTAACAAGGAAGAGGTGTCAGGCAGAGTATACATGTTTGGTAGCAGCAAAGAACATCATAGTTCCCGACACTTATATTCATCTATATCTATCTGTATATCTACCTCTTTTTCTTTCTAAAGAAAAGTATGTTTAAAATTATTTATGTGGGCTTTAAGTTCTAACATTAGAATAAATACAAATAAACATTAATCGATAAAAAGTAAGAAGGATTTCTTGTGTTTCCAAAATGCAATCTTCTGAGAGGTCTTGAAGAATACAAGTTTGTTTCCCAACCCTCTCCTTAAGGCATCCAGCCATTCCATGCACTGTTTCATTCTATAGACTGTATTTGTTAACTTCTATCACCAGCACAGTTGATTCAACTTAATGAGGAATTTATCAGTTGAACCTGGTGTGCTAGTCGTGGAATTTAACAAATACAGTACATTGAATGGCTGGGATGACTCGAGGAGAGGTTCGGAAATGGCTAAGATAAAACCGTTTGACAGGCATAAAATCATCGTTTTTCATCAACAAGACAATTCTCAGAGAGCAATAGCCCACCTAACTAGATTTTTAAGATCTGGTGTTCAAGTTGTCATAAAGACATTTTAAGAAACTGGGAAGCTGAACACAGGAAACGCATTAAAAGACCCAAAAAGCTGTCTGCCTCTAAAGACCCTTACTTAAAGGTTCTTGAGGTACAGAAGGAAATCAAGTGAAGTGTTTGCTCAGCAATTAGCAGAGACATTTGCATCAAAATACATGCTTTGACCCTGAGAAGAAGTCTTGCAAGAATGGGTCTTGTAGGGCAGGTTGCAGCTAAGAAAACTTTCCTGTGGAAATGCAACAAGCAGAGAGACTGCAGTACACAAAAAAAACATAGTGTGGAGTGACAACCAGTGCCAAAGCCATGGAGAGAGAAGTTCAAACTTGAAATCTTTGGTTCGCAAAGTCTTCAATATGACAGAAGAACTGGAGAGAAATACATGGATACTGGTCTGCAGGCTTATGTGAAACACGATGGTGGCTCTGTCATGGTCTGCAGGTGCATTTCAGCCAGCGATGTAGGAGATCTGGTCAAAACCCATTGACTTATAAATGCTGAGACTTCTAAGCAGATCTTGATTTATCATGCTATACCTTCTGGAAAAAGTCTGGGGAAAAAATGTAATCTTTCAGAACGATATCGACCCCTCCGCAATCACAATTAAGATCTCTGCAGATGGAACACTCACAGAATTAGACTGGCCACCTCAGAGCCCTCAACTCAACTTAACTGAAGAACTGTGGGAGGATCGCTTGAACATGGAAAAGAACAAAAAGCAGCCAAAGTCAAAAGAAGAGTTATGGCAAATCCTGCAAGAAGCCTTGAAGAATTTTATACACGCCTACCTGAAAAAATTGCACATCTGTCTTTCTTTTTTTTTTCTTTTTTTTATTAATATATGTTTTTTTTTTAGTTTTTCAAAGAGTTTTAACAAAAGTACAGACACATACAGCAAGGTGACAGGCAAAGACTGCAATACGCATCACCTCAATAAATATATGTTTGTTAGCACTATGGCACAAATACCCGGAGAACCGGGTCTGTAAGTGGCAGATAAAAATGGGGGAGATGAGCCAAGAAAGAAAAGGGAGGAAATAGAAAGAAGGAAGAGAGCAGAAAGAGTGAGATAAAAAGACAGAAAGAAAGGTAGATCCCGGCCAGGCGCAAAGGAGGCATAAAGAACAAGGACACCCTCAAGGCATGTCCTCACCTAACTGTCGTCAGAAGTCCTCTCCTCTCAAAAACTCATCCCAATGAAACCAACGTGTAGCATGGGACAGCCCCTTGCCCTGAGAATCAGGTCCTCTGCGGATCACACAGACTGAACAGAGGCCACTCAGTCCCAGTATGAGGGTGCGTTGGTTTGCTTCCAGAACCGGGGGATCAGCCCCTTGGCAGCATTTATCAAGTGTATTGTTAATGATCATTTCTAACTTTGAGTAGGGTGTGTGGTGTGATGCAAAAGAAGAGTCATAGGGGCCAAAGGAAGGTCGGGGTCCGCCACTACCCTGATCGTCTCCACCACTGCATTCCAGCAGGGTTGCAGCAGAAGACAAGACCACCAAATGTGTAGAAAATCGCCCCTGTGCAAAAGGCATCTCCAGCAAATATCCAGAACTGCCGGGTACAGCCTATGTAGTAAAGCGGGTACGCGATACCACCTAGTCAAAAGATTGTAGCCATTTTCTTGAATTCTAGATGACACAGAGCACTTGTGAACTAGCGTGGATATCTTAGACCATTGCTGGTCTATCGGAAAGACATTGCAATCCACCTCTGAAGAACAAACATAATGCGGCTTAGAGGAATGTGACATAGAGAGCATAAGTCTATACAGGGTAGAGACCAACCTGTGTGGCGGGTCAGGGGAGGAGCAAAAATCCTCCAAAGGTATCCTGGGGTGGAGTGCAGAGGGGTTACCGGCAAGGAACGCACAAAATGGGCTAACTGTAAGTAGAGATAAGGGACAGACGGGTGGCAACACCTGTCATCCAACAAAGTCTGTAAAGGCAGGAGCTTACCATTATGTACCACATTGTGCATCCTAAGAATAGTTACCTTGGCAGGACATAATCTCTCCAGAACACATCTCGACAATCCAGGGGGGTAAATCCAAGTTGTAGACCAGGGAAAGAAGAGGGGAAGGACTGCCAAGAAGCCCCGGGATGAAGGCGATATGCCTCCACATCCGGAGAGTGTGGGGGATCAAAGGATGGGAAGTATCAGAAAGTATTCGCTGATCAACAGCTACCCAAGCCGCCACCTGAGCGGGGACCAGGTTTGACTCCTGTTCAAGCTGGATCTATAACTTATCCGAGGGGGCAGTCCATTCCACCACCCAAGCTAATAAAGCCATGTTCCCTACGACACAGTAAATCAGATTAACCCAGCCACCTGCCCCTTGGCACATCTGTCTTTCAAAGCTAATTTCTTCAATTTTGCATTCTAAGGGAGTCCACACAAAACACTGACTTCATTGTTATTTAGTGTTTTTTTTTTCTTTTTTCAAACAAATAAAGCACTATTCTCTTCATTCCATCTGCTAAATTACACCAGAGCTTCCACTGTCACTACTTGGATAGGAAGAAGAACTGCTGGTTTTTCCATTGAAGCCCCAGCTTGGCAAATTTGCTGACACTGGGCTTCAATGGCAACTACAGAGATGTCCCAAAAGCACTGAGTCAAGCTCTGACTTCACCCAGCCCTGCAGATAATAGAGTTCTGCAAGAGGAATGAAAAGAGTGTAGCTTCCTACACTTATAAGGTCCATTCCCTGAACTGACCTTTACTATCCCTAATATACCTGGATGATCCTCAGCTTGTCCACACCTCTCTACATATATTTACCCATTTCAGACTTTCCTCTTAGGAAGCCTTCTTCAGTTTGTCTCCTTTTACTCTACTAAACTGAAATAGTCGCCGGAAGGCACAATTAAAGAAGGAAAAGTCTGCAAGTAATATAATATATACTAATAAAATAAAACAAGTTAAAACCTAAATCACATAGCTACCTGTAACTAAACAGTCAACAGCCAATAAAAAATTAATACTTATAAAGTATAAAGTATCCTCTGCATTCTTTCTTTAACTCAGGAAATGTTCCTAGTTATTAAAGTGTGACTAAGAACTGTGCTGCAGGTAACATGTGTCTGCTCCTGCTGTTGGGAAGAGCGTTGTGTAAGATGCAGCTTCCAGATATGACAGGGGATCAGTTATGTAATGGAAGGCAGATTCTGGGAAGGTGACGATGGATGCTTAATTTAAAGTACGCTGTAATATTATGGAAGATGGAATTGTTTGTGTAACCGTATACTTTCATGTGGGGGGGGGTGACTCGCACCACTTAACACCATAATTAATATATGTATTAATATAAAGGAAAAGGACATGCTCTCGATATAGGAAATGCTCAGGTACTCAATGCAAGAAAATGCAAAGAATATACAAAAAATCTGATCTCACAGGACTTTTGAGAAGAAAAAAATAACATTTATTATAGGACATTTCGATCCCTGCTGGGATCTTTATCAAGACATCCCAGCAGGGAACGAAATGTTGACCTATAATAATTATTTTTTCTTTTCAAAAGTCCTGTGAGTGCCTTTTTTTGTATACTCTATATAATTTAAAGGGATAGTAATGTTTCATAATAAAAGCAGCTCTAATTAATCTTCATAGTATTTGGACCTTGGAGAATGTTATTTCAATTCTGTCAGAGTTGTAGTTCAAGAGTAATTCAATGACAAAATATCCCTCTCCCGCCCCTTTTACTGATGTAACACTGTTCAGCCAGAGCAGAAGGGAGGTGCCCAGGTAGACTGCAGAGAGGGACAATCTTCAATTAAGATAAGGGGAAAAACCTGAAAAACTTGTCAAGGGGGGCAGGGCTTTCATTGTTCTCATAGGAAGAAGATTACCCCCTGCTGTTATCTGTCTGGTCTATGGACTGGATTCCACATCTGAGAAGAGATGGCTTACACTAGGTAAAAGGGGCAGGAGGGGGAAACTTTGCTTGTGAATATCTCTCAAACCATAAAGGTTTGAGAGATAAGACTTATATCGTTCTTCGTGTTTTTTTAAAGCCTACAAAATAAAATAAAGTTAAAACAAAGTATTACTATCCCTTGTATTTGAATACATATAAAACGACATTTTAGTGCAAGCTATTTAGAGAAATAAGATCCACCTAACGAGTTTCATATTAAAACTTATTCATAGGCCATGAATAAGTTTTAATATGAAACGCATTAGGCGGTTTGTATCTCTCTAAATAACTGGCACTAAAACTTTGGTTTTATGTGTATTCAATAAAGAATGATTCTTTTAAGATGGTGATGGGTGATTTCTTGGGTTGCTGATCGCTAGGGTCCGTTTGAGCACTCTTTCAAGGTGTCTTCAACTTGTCTTATAGGGGTGACATTAGAATCCCTATTGAATCAAATGGGAAAGCTAGCTAGGTATGCAGCCCCTTATGCGTTAATGCTTTGGAGGCATCTTTATCATGCAAGGAGCTAAAAGCCCCATTTAAAGTAATGAGAATATTGAAAATATTTGTCACCTATGGGGCACATGGTTCATGCCAGAACTGCACCAGTTTCCTTCTGAAAATACGACCCATAATTTAGTACCTGTGCATTCTAACGGGTTATGTTCAGTGCGTTCCGACTGCATTCAGGATTTCGAAGGAAGAAGCCATAAAAGTAAGACTAACTTGTAATGTTTTCCCCCAGGGTGCGCCGACCTCCAGTCTCTGGATACCATGCAGCCCATGGAGAGGAAAAGGCAGGGCTATATCCATGAGTTGATTCAGACAGAAGAGAGGTACATGGAAGATCTCCAGCTTGTGATCGAGGTAAGTTGTAGCACTGTGTGGGTACAAAGGGACTTTAACTTTTTTGTCACATTCCTGATCGAAAATTGGACCTTAAAAAGCAACAAATATGAAAAATATATTCATATGTTACAATATAAACTTTTACTAGTTAATTGCAGCTACTCCCTGCTCTTTAAATAGCAATATTATAGCATAGGTCTGTCCCAACATCTTGTACCTACAAGAGCAGAAGCTGCCAGCGGCAGCAAAATTTTTATTGGCTGTGCAGGTGGGTGTGATGTCATAAGAGCCAATAGGAAACATCAGCTATCTTTCTGGAGCTCACAGCACCAGCTCTGGAGAAGAGAAGACCTGGTGGGGGGCACCTTTGCATTAAGGGCTGTTTGTTTACAATTCTGTTTCCAGGTGCAAATAGCAGTGATTAACCCTTTAACCCCTTAATTTTGACTTTTTTGACTATGTCTTTGTTCAACCATATTTTCTCTTTAATTCCTTTTGTGCACCCACATAAATTATATACTGTTTTTTTAAGCACAAGTAGGGCTTTCTTTTGATACCACAATTATATGAATACCTCATTGTTTAATTTGATTAAAATAGGAAAAAAGAGGAAAAAAATTGAAAAAAAACAACATTTTGCTTACATTTTTCTGTCAGGATTTGCATACTATTAGTTAATGAAAAAAAAATACCCCTAAATATATTCATTTGCTTCTCCTGAATATAAGAATACCCCATATGCCTAGTATTTTAGTCCTTTACTCACATTTACAAGGTAAATATTACAAGATGGCTGCCGTTATTTCCAACTTGTGATTTCTCAACAATTGGCATGTGAGCATCATAGCTTAGCTGACGGTGCCAGAACCAAAAATGTCCCACAAAGGTATATGTTTCTGAAAACTACACAACATAAGGTAAATAATCAGGAGAATTTTGGAGTTTTTCATGCAGCTATTTTTCCAGAAAAAAATTTCAAAATTGTGGTAATATTTTGTTTTTTTGCAGTTTTCACACTTACATTTCAATACTACTGTTGATATCAAGCACATGATAGGTGAAGATTTTTAAAAATGCATTGTTTAGTGTTCAGCTCCTTCTTCTGAGTACGGCAATACCCCATATGCATAGGTTTCTCAAGGTTTGGGAGAGCTACGGGGCCCAAATTGGAACATGCGCGTTTCCAGTTTCACACTTTGAATTTTCACAGCTTGCATCACTGGTGCCATGTCTCATTTGGGGCTGTGTACCAGTGCTCCACTCTAAGATTTCCCCCCAAAAGTATATATTTTTGGAAAGTAGACACCCCAGGCTTTCATTTTATGTATGTTTTCAATTTTTTTATGCAGCCATTTTACCACCAATCGCTCGTAAATCTTGACTTAAGTTAAAAAAACAGCGTTTTTCACACTTGCACTTCAATGTTGATGTGAATTTCAAGCACATGATAGGTGAAGATTTTTAAAAATGCATTGTTTAGTGTTCAGCTCCTTCTTCTGAGTACGGCAATACCCCATATGCATAGGTTTCTCAAGGTGTGGGAGAGCTACAGGGCCCAAATTGGAACATGCGCGTTTCCAGTTTCACACTTTGAATTTTCACAGCTTGCATCACTGGTGCCATGTCTCATTTGGGGCTGTGTACCAGTGCTCCACTCTAAGATTTCCCCCCAAAAGTATATATTTTTGGAAAGTAGACACCCCAGGCTTTCATTTTATGTATGTTTTCAATTTTTTTACGCAGCCATTTTACCACCAATCGCTCGTAAATCTTGACGTAAGTTAAAAAAACAGCGTTTTTCACACTTGCACTTCAATGTTGATGTGAATTTCAAGCATATGATAGGTGAAGATTTTTAAAAATGCATTGTTTAGTGTTCAGCTCCTTCTTCTGAGTACGGCAATACCCCATATGCATAGGTTTCTCAAGGTTTGGGGGAGCTACGGGGCCCAATTTTGAACAAATATTTAATTTTCACATCTTGGTTAACTGATGCCATTACTCATTTTGGGTTATGTTCCAGTGCTGCACTTTAGAATTTCCCCCCAAAAGTGTATATTTTTGGAATGTAGACACCCCCAGCTTTCATTTTAGGTGTGTTTTCAAATTTTTTACACGGCCATTTTACCACCACTTTCTCATAAACTTGACGTAAGTAAAAAAACAGCGTTTTTCACACTTTGCCTTCAATGTTGATGTGAATTTCAAGCACAGAATAGGTGAAGATTTTATAAACTGAATTGATTAGTGTTCAGCTCCTTCGTCTGAGTACGGCAATACCCCATATGCATAGCTTCCTCATGGTTTGGGGGAGCTACGGGGGCCAAATTGGAACATGCGCGTTTCCAGGTTCACACTTTGAATCTTCACAGCTTGCGTTACTGGTGCCATGTCTCATTTGGGGCTGTGTAACAGTGCTCTTTTTTTAAGATTTCCCCCCAAAAGTGTATATTTTTGGAAAGTAGACACCCCAGGCTCTCGTTTTAGGTGTGTTTTCCAATTTTATACACTGTCATTTTACCACCAATCCCTCGTAAACCATGACGTAAGTAAAAAAAAAAAAAAAAAAAAAACAGCGTTTTTCACACTTAGGGTTGGCGGCAGTATACTGGGCTGCATACAAATTGGTTTGGGAAACAATTTCACCTAAAATGTCTTCCCCCAAAAACAAATCAAAAAAATGATCATGGGTAAATCCTTCCACATCAATTTGAATCCCTGGGTTGCCTGTGAATTCTGAGATTTGTGGGCATAAATTGATACCCATTCATTAGGATCCAGAGTGGCAGGTGTTGGGGCATTTCTTTGGGCAGGTCTTTTGGCAGGTCTTTGGGCAGATCTTTTGGCAGGTGCTGGGGCAGTTGCCAGGGCAGCTCTTGGGGCAGCACTTGGGGCATTTCTTTGGGTAGGTATTTTGGTAGGTCTTTGGGCAGTTCTTTTGGCAGGTGCTGGGGCAGTTGCCAGAGCAGCTCTTGGGGCAGTGCGTCTTTTCTTGACAGAAGGCCCAGCGTCATCACTAGAGCTGTTCTCACTTTCTGAAAACTGCGCTATGTCAAAATCTGACGCAGTGTCTGTTGCCTCAGAGTCAGACGCTAAAAAGGCATATGCCTCTTCAACGCTGTACCTGCGCTGCATTTTGCCCACTAAAAAAACTTTTTTTTTTCTTACGCTATCCCTAAACCTAAATCTAACCCTAAAACTTACCCTAGCCTACGTATATCCTGAACCTACCTAACCCAAATGAACTACCTATCTAAACTGCACTTATTATATATATATATATTTTTTTTTTTATTATTTTTTTTTTTGGGGGGGGGGGTTGGGGTTTTTTGGGTTTTTTTTTTTTTTTCTTACGCTATCCCTAAACCTAAATCTAACCCTAAAACTTACCCTAACCTACGTATATCCTGAACCTACCTAACCCAAGTGAACTATCTATCTAAACTGCACTTATTATATATATTTTTTTTTTTGGGGGGGGGGGGGGTTGGGGTTTTTTGGGTTTTTTATTTTTCTTACGCTATCCCTAAACCTAAATCTAACCCTAAAACTTACCCTAACCTACGTATATCCTGAACCTACCTAACCCAATTGAACTACCTATCTAAACTGCGCTTATTATATATATTTTTTTTTTTGGGGGGGAGGGGTTTGGTTTTTTTTTTTTTTTCCCCCTAAACCTAAATCTATCCCTAAAACTTTCCCTAACACACGTCTACACTAAACCTACCCAACTACCTACCAAAATACCTAAACTATATTTATTATTAAAAAAAAAAAAAATTAAAAAATTTTTTAAAAAAATTTAAAAAATGTTTAAAAAATCTAAAAAAATTCAAGGGGGATGGGGGGTGTCCCACATATCAGAAAACACTGATCTGCAGCAAATTGATCACTCCAAGAGTGATCAGATGGGGGCACTTATTGATCACTGCAGAACAGTGATCAAAGGGTTAATTTTCTTTATTTAAACTTTTTTTTTTTACTTTTTTTTTTACAGGCACACTGGAACACCATCTCCCTCTGTCTCTCTCCACCTCAGCAGTATGCAAGGTGGAGGGAGGCAGAGAGATCTGACAGGGACAGTATTTACAAATACTGTCCCTGTCATTCAGGTTTTGCAACATGTGATTCGCTTTTGAAGCAAATCGCATGTTGCAGCAATGTTTCTGCCGCTTGTTACTAAGTGTCCCGATACCGGGACACTTAGTAACAAGCGACTTGAACTCTTCCATCGCTCCGTGCGGCCGCGATGGAAGAGTTTAACCCTTGATGTACCAGGACCGTCAAGGGTCGTTGTATCACATTTACCCTTGATGGTCCTGGTACGTCAAGGGTCGCTAAGGGGTTAAGGACCAGCTGTCCCGGGGTGTGTGGTCCTTTAAGGACCAGATAGGAAACTTTGACGTGACGTCCCACGTGACTGATCACATGGGGCAGCACGCCGAACGGGGGACTGAAAGAGATCGCTCCGGTCTTGGAGCGATCAACTTCAGTCCCCGGTATTACTCACCGCAGGAACGCGGTGAGTAAAAGTACGTGACATACCAGGACCGTCACTGGTCCTTAAGTGCCGGACCAGCGTGACGGTCCTGCCACGTCAGTGGTCCTTAAAGGGTTAACACTTTAAGGAAGGGTATGCAACACATTCCAAAGTAACATCTTGCACACATCTCTGGTCCTTAAAGGGTTAAGTTAGTAGAATTAAATTTGGAGTTGTACCAAATCTATAATTGTCTCATTACCTGATAATTGTTTTTTTTTTTTCTTTCTTAGTAAAACACTTTTTCTTGAGAAATGTATCCTAAATACAAAATATTTTCATCACATGTGTTGAAGATGTCAGTAACATCCAAGGGCAGGTAACATATGCCTTTAAACCTGTAAGGACCAGAGGGGTGCTTCGCAGTGCATTGTATCTTCCTCTGGTCCTGCAAGGGTTTAAACATTAAGTGCTAGAGGAGGTTGTATTGATGTTAAATGCATTGGTTTTCTGTCACTTAAAGGGTAAACATTGTTATGCAAGTTTTGTTTTGTGAAATGAGTTGACATGCTTAGTCTAAAACTCGTACATCTTCATAGAAATTTGTCATTGTGGTATCATCACTAGAATTCCATTTTGTTTCACTCCCCTCTCAAAAATAGGGTTGTTGTACCTTAAACTTTCTATAATGCCCATTCAGACAAAATACTGGGTTTCCATCTGCAGAAGTGATAAAACATAAAGTAAAAGCATAATACTTAGATAAGGGTGAATTTATTGCAGGTTTTCCAGAAACCGATGGCTGAGTCCGGCTTTCTAAATGAAGCAGAGATGGGGTTGATTTTTGTCAACTGGAAGGAGCTGATTATGTCCAACACAAAATTACTGAAGTAAGTATACTGTGTATTTAAAAAATTATGCTTTATTAAACTTATTTATCAAAGGGCTTTTCCAGCTGAATAAACAAAGGATGCTTTCTACTGTGAAATGCGTTATTCTAGAACTAGTTGAAAAGCCCGTCACACACGCCACAGTGCCACTGTCAGCCGGTCGTGGGGCAATCATGCGCAGTAGAGACTGCCTGCGCAGCGGCTGATCAGCCGCGGCGCAGGCAGTCTCTACTGCGCATGACTGCGTTATTACACGCACTTTAGCAAATTATTATATAGGATTGTTACAGAGCAAATCTGGGAAAAGATTGTGTAGTCCTTATGTTGACCTTTTCATTTTATGCTGGCTTGTTGTATGTAGAACATTGGTCAGTGGCTGATCATCAAAAGTGTTACTATACCTTTAATGCAGGTTAGGACAAAAACATAAACTATTGAATATATAATTTATAAATATAAAATACCCCCCAGAGTCTAGGAGCCAGAAGTGAAATTTTAGGAGCCTGATCTCCCATATGTCTTGTGTTTCCCACCTATATTTTAAAGGCATAGAAATGTTTAATTATGGGAAAAAAATATAAATATTTATGGGGAGCTTACTGCTGAATAAAACATGGGCACGCCTCCTAGAAGGGAATTCATTCAAACGTTGTAACAGGTCAGACATTTGATTTCTTTGTCTTGTCTACATTAGACTGGATTGAGGTTTTCTGTACAGCTTTCCAAACTCTGAAATAGAGAGCAGGGATATAAATATCCAGGTGAGACGAGGCCTCTTACAAGAGTCCAAAGTCTCAAGTTAACTGATTCTCGTGGGGCTATCTACAAAGGCAGTGCATGTATGCTGCTCACTAATAAGGCATATGATCAGCCTCTTACACAAGTCCAATCCTTACTTATGACTGAGCCACAGTCCAAATGTCATCAAAGGCACTGTCCGTTTGTTGCAATAAGATTATCTTGAAGGATGACGTAAATTAAACGGCATGGACAAATATGGAGTATATACAAACGGGACATGGGTTTGAGGCTGGTATATACAAACGAGACAAGGGTTTGAGGCTGGAGGATCTAGAATGGTCACCTAAAAAGGAAGAAATATAACAACTTAAACAGAAATCACAGAATACAAGATAGCTGAAGTTCATGGTTGAATCCCTTAGGTGCCAAAGGGATATAGGTATATATTAACTTGGCTACCTGTTGCAGTAGCATCTTATGACTGTTGCCCCGTTCCTGTGGCCTGTGAACCAACAGAATAAGCTTGATGGGAAAGGCGGAGAATAAAAATGCTTCATTACCAGCTGGCACAACCTTTCCTTAGCTTCAAGAGTTCTAACAAGTGCCTTAAGTATAGACAGTTTGTGGTTATTTTCCTTTCTTACCAGTGTAGTAAAGGTCAGAAGGGCATCGAATCATATACACCACACATTGACTTCCTCTGTTTATAAAGTCCTTGATTTTAATTTATTAGCGGGGCGAGGATGGGCATACAATTTACTAGTTATATTATGATCACAAATGGAGCATCACTTACACTTATTTACTCCTATAGTACACGTCAACGCATCTATCATATTTATCAATACGATCAGCTTTAACCAATCACCCATATTTCCCCACCTCCTATAACAAAATAGATGGGGTAATTCAAAAATAATAATAATATAAATAAATAATAGCTAGTCATATGATTATTTTAAATGAACAGAAGTTAAGTTTTAAAATACACACACTATCTTTATCAACGTCCTGATATACAAAAGGGGAACCTTTATGGTAACCATTTTGTGATAATTAAGAGGGCCCGTTAACCCTTTGATTGCCAGATGGGTACGCAACACATTGTTTTACAACTAGTTTTACCTTCAAACCTCCTCCTAAACATCAGGGAGTGAGTTAAGACTACTTATCACCTTCAGTGGAATCCACCCCACTGATGGATAAATATTACTATCTCTTGCCTTGTTCTAGAGCCCTGCAGGTTCGTAAAAAGACCGGTGGTGAGAAGATGCCAGTCCAGATGATTGGGGACATCCTAGCGACGGAGCTAACGCACATGCAGGCCTATATCCGTTTCTGTAGCTGTCAGCTCAATGGCGCCGCCCTCCTCCAACTGAAGACTGATGAGGAACCAGAATTTAAAGACTTCCTTAAGGTTGGTCAAGTGCTTTCACCAGTTATATCGCCTCCAACTGTGACTATCTGGAACTTCCGCAGAACATGACTTTACAGCATCTTAGGTATAGTCTGTAATGGCACTTGGTGTAACTAGTAATGTGCTTTTCCTTTCCCCCAGAGACTTGCCACTGACCCGCGCTGCAAGGGAATGCCCCTGTCCAGCTTCCTGCTGAAGCCCATGCAGAGGATAACTCGCTACCCTCTCATTATAAAGAATGTGAGTATCCGTCAGAACCAAAGCTGAATCTCATATGTCCTTAGGTAAAATGTCCTATGCATCTTTAGTCCTGCCTTTGGCCATGCCCCCCACTCCATGTGAGACTCCACTCATGACCATACACTGACTCCTTATAGGACCCACCCCCACTGCTCCCTGGCCAAAAAAATAGCCTTTGCCTGGGACATAACCAGCACAGTCAGTTCTTAACCTGTTGAATGCTAGAGAGGTTTCCAGCTAGAGAGGTTTCTAGCATCCAGAGGGTTAAATAATTGCTAGTAAAGGGTTTTGAAGGTAAACTGGTAAGATTAGTACATACACTGGTAAATAACTGGATAACAAACCAGCCACATTAATACATAAACTGGTAAGAGCTATATGAGTACATATATAAGTACATGAAATGGTAAATAAACCAACCAAATTATCATAAATTAATAGTAAACTGACCAGATTAATACATAAACTGCTAAATAAATCGGCCAAAAGTACATAATCCAGTAGCAAACCAGCCAAATTAGCACATAAACAGGGCAGATTATTACATGAATTGGTAAACTAACTAGAAAAATGACACAAACTGGTAAATAAACAGCCACATCAGCACATAAACTGACCATTATAAGCCGGGAGCTGGTGTCTGGTGGAGAGAAATGGAGGGATTGCACTGGCTGAGCTCACAACCCAGAACTTGGATGTATCAGAGCAGTTGCAGCACCCCCGGAAAGTTTCTTACTCTCACTAATAGGCAATGCATTGGATATCTCTTTAGAATCCAGGTGGTTAATTTGATAAATATTTGCAGTTGTTTTGTCCCATAACTAATCCATATCTTTATCATATTAAGTCTGACTTTCCCTTTAAAGCGGAACTTTCATCACATTAATATTGAGCGCCAAATCATAATTACAAAAGCGATATGTATAGACGTCAAGTATAATTGCGGCATTAGTGAAAATAGAACTTTATAGGCAGGCAGGCAGCCTGCAATGCTTTGCGTACCACTCTGGCACTCAAAGGGTTAAGAGGCCGGTCCTGCTCTGCGTCCTGCCGCCGATGCAGTTATGCGCTATAGAGACTGGCCGAAAGCACAGAATGCTCCCAGCACAGAACTCCCAGCATTCTGTACGTTAGGGCAGTCTCTACTGCGCATCACAGCTTCTGACAAACATCCTAGTGAATTATTACATAGGATGCTTTTATATTAAAAGGCAAATGTTACAAGGACACAACATTTTATGCAGATCTGCTTTAGTGGAAGCAAACCAGCAGAGGAAGAGGGGGCAGCGCAGCTGTGATGATGATCCCGTGGCAAAAACCAAACCATCAAAGTTTAGTCTCCTGGGACTGCAAACGCAGCCTTCCTTAACCTACAAGTGATAAGATTTCCATGGACATCTGGAGGAGGGGCAAGGGCTGGCACTTGCCCCATCCATGTGAACACAAGGGATGGGTAGGCTGGCTTGGGGGTCATATCATAGCTTTGAACCCCATGCAAAAATTTCTGCGGGTGCCCATGGGGATTTCAGACGTGACCTTTGCTATCTCCTGGGGATTGAGCAATCAGCACGTGAAGCCTGCAGTTTAGATCCTAGATTCCCCTGTGTAGCCCAGCGCCCTGCTAAATGGGGAACTCTTTTGGCTGGGGTTACACAGTGTATCCTCATAGGAGCAGTCTTAATAAAGTGTGACTGTTGCCCTTTAACCCTTTGAGTGCCAGGGGAGTACCCAATGCATGGCTCTGCAATGTGTTGGGCACCAGTCTGGCACTCAGAGGGTTAATAATGTGAAACATTCAGTCACATACAATGATGTTCTTACTGTACACTTACTTCTCCTTTTCATTTCTGACAGATCATAGAGAACACTGCAGAATCTCTGCCAGACCACAGTAATCTGAAATTTGCCCTGGAGCGTGCGGAGGAGCTGTGTTCTCAAGTCAATGAAGGTGTGAGGGAAAAGGAGAACTCTGATAGGCTGGAGTGGATACAGACCCACGTACAGTGTGAAGGCCTCGCTGAGGTGAGCCTGTTGTTTTGCCACTCAGGGACCAAACAGGTTCCTTGAGCATTTTGTGGAGAATTGCTGAACAATGCATATGTGTATGTTTGGTGTTAGGGGTGAACAACAGAGATTAACCCTTATGAGGCCACAGAGGTATGCATTGTAAACCTTACTGTGGCCAGAAAATCCTAATTGCCTCAGTGAATTTTGCGCCTATGCCTTCGTTCAAGGCACAGAGAGATCTTGGCATTGGATCTACAGTATTGCCCTGCGAGGACCTTGAGGTCCTTACAGGGCCTAACAAAGGCTTACATTGAAAGGTCCTGACAGGGCATTGATGGAAGTGGGCGGCAAATGCAAGCATGCCTCCCGCAGTGAAGATGCCGCTTCAGTACAAGAAAGGGGATCTACTGAGAGAGGATTGCACTGGGGGAGTGAGGGAAGGAATCTAGCAGCCCTCTTCCTTTTTTATAAATAAAGGGGGAAAACAAGGGTGCATATTATACATAGGCACTCTTATTTCCCCTAAAATCTTGGGTATAATATACACCTGCGTATTATACACAGGTACGTATTATACCTGTGGGTTTACTTTACCTGTACACATTAAACCATCTTCAAAGCAGCTCTTCCCTACACTTCAGTCCTTCCCACACCCAACAATAACAAAGCGCTACACTGAAAACAGATGACCTTCATCAAGGTGATACAATTCTGCTACAATATGTCCAATTTTTAGCAGTAACTATCCATATTCACTATAGAAGACAAAACTGTGGCTCTCCAGTGAACTTCAATTTCTGATTGATAGCGCCTTCCCATCCTTAACCCCTTAACGACAGGCCGTGCAGGCACGTTGCAGTCACTAAAGGACCATGGAGCATTTTTGTTTTTATTGGCCGATCTGACTCAGGGCTCCCCAAATGGCGTGCAGCCACGCAGGGAGCCCTGAAATCCATGACAGTCCTAGTACATCATGGGTCGTTTAGTCACTTTTACCCATGATGTACCAGGACCGTCAAGGGTTGTTAAGGGGTTAACAACAATACCCCATATTACTAAGCAAGTTTAAAGTGATTAGAGTACTTTATTAAAACATTTAATGAATATAATAATATAATGAATATGGTGTTGCCCATCATGTTAGGACTGTTGGGAGTTAGTGTCTGAAATGTAGACACTCTGATAAACACAGACATATGCAACACACAGGCAGACACATACACACAGTGAGCGGAATAAACATGCAAAAGACGTGCACACACACCGGAGATGTACACACACATGCAACAACCATGGAGAGGCAGTGCTGGGCTCCTGTGAGATGAGGAAAGACCAAGGATCCTGGGCATCCACTGTCCATCTAAAAAAAAAAAAAAAAGGTCCAAAAACCCCAACATGGTCACACCGGAAAAAGTCAAGAGTATATAATGTTTTAAAGGGATAGTAATACTTCTCTTAAAGTTTATCTCTGAGTCTGCTTTATATTTTTTTACCATGTAGAGCTATATTTAATTACTTACAGTGTTTGTAGTTCAAACAGCCCCTCCCACCCCTTCTGGCCACATCCCATTAGATCTGGAATCTGGTCATGGGACTGGGCGGATGCAGTGAGGGACAATCTTCATTCAGTAAGTATAAGGAAAACCCTGTCTCCCTTGAGGAAGGAGGGCAAAATTTTCCTTTTGCTTACTGAAGATTGTCCCTTGCCACACTCCATCCAGACCAGACTGAAAGGCTTAGTGAGCAGGGAAAGGGTCAGGAGGGGGATCCTAATACACATACCTTTGAGTGGCAGAGGGTTTCTCAATAATTTGCATACCTCTCTGGCACTCCAAGGGTTAACTGTTTGAGTAGCAAAGACATCCTCCCTCCCTCCCTCCCTTGTTAATTACTTCCCTGCGAGTTAAGAGTCTATGAAGGTTTAACCCTTTGAGCTCCAGATTGGTTTGTGATACATTTTAAAGAATGCATTGTATACCCCTCTGGCACTGACAGGGTTAACATGAGACGTGAAGGCATACAAGAGTGCGTTCTGCATCTGCCCAGTGTTGTATTCCAAACCTCTTTTTCTTGTTATGAGCACGCTCATTCAGTTACTTGAAATCCAAGCCTCCTTTTCACATCTGGCACATCCTGAGCACTACCACACAGTTCTAAACAGCCTAGTAAGTCCTTGTCAGTCTCTAGGAGACCCACAACAGAATATATCCAGGGGGTTACGTGTATGTATGTGTGTGTGTATATATATATATATATATATATATATATATATATGTATATATATATATAATATATATAATAAATGTGTGTGTGTATGTATGTCACTGTGTTGAACATGTTTGTGTTTTTTTTTTTTCTCCTCTCTTCAGCAATAATTTGAGGGAGGGCTAACTCCTTGCAGAGATTTTCACAGCTTCGGCCCTTGCCCACTCCTGTGAAAATCACGCTTCCTGTATCTGCAGGACTGGTAGTAGGGAGGAGACGTGAATATCCCCTCTTTACTGCCACCCCAGGTGTGTTAGGCTTCAGACAAGGTTTTCGGTCACATGAAGCTTTCTCTTTTACATATATAGATGACTAAATATATATATATATATATATATATATATATATATATATATATATATATATATATATATATTTTTTTTTTTTTTTTTTTTTTTATTATTATTTTTTTTTTTTTTTTTTTTTATAAATAGCTAAAAGGTTATAATTTACCACTGTTTCTATAAAAAAAATTATTTGGTCCTCAGACATATACATTTCTGATCATATGACCCATAGATGAAAACACTTGGACGCTCCTTACCTATGGTTGGCTCCAGACTTGCTGCAATTTAACCTCTTGACTAGGTCCCATATGTGCAAAAGAGTCACTGTATTGTGTATTTGTAACAATATGGAGGCTGATGATTCCATATCATAGACCTCCCATCTCTCTCTCTCTCTCTCTCTCTCTCTCTCTCTCTCTCTATCTATCTAATATGTCTGTAAGTCTATCTAACCTTGCCAATCCTACTCACAGTCTGTTCAATATCTACATTTCAGCAGATCATTTTTAACTCCCTTACCAACTGCCTGGGACCCCGGAAAATCCTGCACAGCGGTAAACTATATAAGACAAAGAGCAACAAGGAGTTGTATGGATTCCTGTTCAATGACTTCCTTCTTCTCACCTACATGGTCAAACAGTTTGTATCCTCCGGGTCAGACAAACTGTTCAGCCCCAAATCCACCGCTCAGTACAAGATGTACAAAACGGTAAGATGTGGATAAGATGCCAGGCAAAATTGATAAGAGGACTGGAAGATTTAATTATAAATAAAGTCTAGTCAAACTAGGTTTGTTTACATTAGAGACGGGGGGGGGGGCAGGATTACTATTTCATATATATTCAAGAAGGCCAATACAAGAAGCTCTCTTTTAGATAAGCATTATTAGAAAAAAGTGCATAGTTACATCATATCATGTGATACATGCAATACATAAATGAAAGCTAACTTTATAAGTAGTCTATACTTTACATTAAGGCACAGTACAAGAGCGCTCACGGCCCACCCGAGCCTCAGAGACCAAAATTTTATTCCATAAAAATAATAATATTTATTTCTCAAATAATAAAATCAAGAAAACATATATGGAAGCTGGGGACACAATAAATCAAGGACGATCAAGGCAGATCGTCCTTGATTTATTGTGTCCCCAGCTTCCATATATGTTTTCTTGATTTTATTATTTGAGAAATAAATACTGTTATTTTTATGGAATAAAATTTTGGTCTCTGAGGCTCGGGTGGGCCGTGAGCGCTCTTGTACTGTGCCTTCACATCTGCTGGATCCTGCTGGGATTGACAAGAGCAGCTCCGGCTCACCAACAAAGTAACCACGGGGTGAGTGGCTTGATAATATATATATATATATATCTTTTGGCCAGTGTGTAGTATTGCCAGCGAGTAGCAACCGTACTTTGTTTCATTTATACTTTACATTAGGCAAAGTGCAAATGAGTAGTCGCAAGTTTTATTTAGATTCCACACCCCTTTTTAATGATGTCACTTCCTCTCTCATCCTGGCACAGTATGTAAATAAGTTACTTTACATACAGTCTCAGGACAGAGGAAAATTGACATCTAAGCAAGGGGGTGTAAAATGAAAGTAATGTTTAAAGGGTTAGTAATGTCCTCTTAAAACATAAAGCAGTATTGTAACTATTAAAAAAATAAGCTAAATGATCCCAGTCCCATAAAGGTTTGAGAGATATAACGTTTTAAAGTTCCCCCATCATTGATGTGAGCTGTAAAACTGACAGCAGGAGATGCGTGTTGGCCGACTCGGCGGCTCTTCAATAGAGCCGAGATACCGAAATCTAAAGAGAAATACTTAATTAGAACAGTCTACAAATTATACCTGGTTTGCAAGCACAATGACCGTTCCAATTAAGTATTTTATTTTATTTTTTTTTTTAATTTATTTATTTATTTATTTTTTACATTTCGCTATTTCGGCTCTGCTGAAGAGCCCCCTCGAGTCAGCCAACACTCATCTCATGCTGTCAGTTTTACATCTATCTCTCAAACCATAAAGGTTTGAGAGATGGGCCTGGGATAATTTAGTTTATTTTTTTGATAGTTACAATATTGTGTTATGTTTTAAGAGGACATTACTATCCTTATAAATATTTAAGCCTTTGAATGCCAGAGGGGTACACAATGTATTTTCTATAATTTTTGCTAGTATAAGATGTACATAGTTTGTAATGCATATTAAAATATTAAAAGTTTTTTGTTGACTGGGAGTCTCTAACACATTGGAAAGCAATGAGCTGGACACTTTAAATTCCCCATTGATTTGATTTTTGTCCCCTTGAATGCTAGAAAGGTGTCCAACACATTGCTTTGCAATGCACTTAAAGGGATAATAATACTTTGTTTTATCTTTATTTTATTTTGTAGGCATTAAAAAAACATGAAGAACGATATGTCTTATCTCTCAAACCTTTATGGTTTACCTAGTGTAAGCCATGTCTTCTCAGATGTGGAATGCAGTCCATAGACCAGACAGATAACAGCAGGGGACAATCTTCTTCCTATGAGAACAATGAAAGCCATGCCCCCCTCTACAGGTTTTTCCCTTATCTTAATTGAAGATTGTCCCTCTCTGCAATCTACCTGGGCACCTCCCTTCTAATCTGGCTGAGCAGTGTTACATCAGTAAAAGGGGTGGGAGGGGGATACTTTATCATTGAATTACTCTTGAAATAACAGTCTCCAAAGTCCAAATACTATGATGATGAATTAGAGCTGCTTTTATTATGAAACATTACTATCCCTTTAAGATCTCTCTAGCGTTCAAGTGGTTAAAACACAAAGTAATGGGTTATTTAATTTGTCCCCTCTGGTACAGGTTACGTGCTCCAGAATCCATCCATTTCTACTTCTGAACATTATATAGTCAAACTAAATTAACCAGGAAATACTCAAAGCCCTGGATACATGCATAAATTAGAAGCAAGTGGAGAGGGTGGATATGATAGAAACCTTTAAATATTTTAAAGGATTTGATAAAGATCTGGATGGAAGCATGTGTTAGACAAAGAGAAATACTGGAACGAGAGGGCATGACCTAAAGAGAGTGGAAGAGTCAGATGTAATGTGCAAAAGTTATACTTTACGGAAAAGATGCTAAATCATTGGAACAGCCTCCCAGTGGCAGTGGTAGGGGCTAATATAATAAAGGAATTAAAAAATGCCTGGTTTAACCTTTTGAATGTCAGAGAGGTATCCAGTGCATTACAATGTGTTGAATAACTCTGACACTGAAAGGGATAGACACAAGTCTATTCTGGGAACCATGTAAGGCTCCATTTTATCTGATAGGAAAGGGGCGGACTGAAAGGACCAGCTGTTTGTTTGTTTGTTTGTTTTTTTTATCTGTCATAAAAAATCTGCTTCTCTGTGCCTCATCCATTTTCTCAGGGTAACTCAAAAGACTGAATTCTCACAAAATGCAGATTTCTACATGGGGAAAATTCACTATTTCTGTAACCTGGTACAAGCAGACAAATCCAGTATAATTCAGTGGGATCTGATTTTACACACGTAGAAAAATGACGCTATTTGTGCATGAAAATGTATGTGACTTCAGCACTAATGTATTATTTTTATTCTTCTAATTTGTTTAATAGTTTGTAATTGCTGTAACCCCTAGACTTTTTATGTACTTTTTTAAATATTATGTATTTTAAAGGGGTAGTATCACTTATCTAAAAACAACAACAAAAAAATTATATTGTGCTGTTTTATTCTCCTGAGTAAAACAAGGATACTCACACTGCTGTGAGGTATTTTATTCAAAAGTTATTGCAGCTCAAACTTGAATTTTTTAGGTGCAGTATCACAGTGGCCTGAAATTGTACAGTGGCACTGTTGCTACACCATCCTATGGACTGCTCTGGTCAGTTGACCATAAATCTCCATAGGATGGTGTAGCAACAGCGCCAATCTCCAATTTCAGGCCACTTGATACTGCACCTAAAAAAATCAACTTTGAGCTGTTATAACTTTTAAATATAACACCTTTCAGCAGTGGGAATTATCGTGTTTTACTCAGGGGGATAAACCCTGCAACATATTTTTTCTTACATTTTAAGTATTACTATCCCTTTAATTCTCTTCAATACAGAAGACAATTTAACTGTTTGAGTGCCAGAGTGGTATGCGACACATTGCATACTCCTGTGGCATTAAAACACTTAATAAACCTGTCCATTGATAGAAACCATGTACCAATCAATTAATTTACTCACACATTATGAAATGTTTGAGGGAAAAAATAACTTTTATTTTTTTGGTTAGTAGTTTAATTTGAATTTCTTTTATCGGTTATGTCATTGTTGACTCAGATCCTGCTCTTGTAGTTAACATTATTGTTTATCCCTCCCCAAGCCAATTTTCCTCAATGAGGTCCTTGTGAAGTTACCGAGTGACCCATCCAGTGATGAGCCCGTGTTCCACATCTCACACATAGACAGAGTCTACACCCTGCGGACAGATAACATCAATGAAAGGTAAACCATGTGCTTCTTGTCTGCGTGAGCTCTTACCCCTGACCTCGCCTGTCATTTACATGGATGATAGTCACATTAAACTATTAAATTATGGTGAAAACAAAATAAGACTTTTCCAGTTTAGTAAAAGAAAGATATTCCCACTTCTGCTGTATCAGTGGTTCTCAGTTTTTTGGGGCCTCAGGCACCCCTAACATAGAAATTTAGGTTTTGTTTGGGGCACCAATAACGTTTTATATTTTTGTTAAGTTTGTCATGAAGGATACATATAACTAATATATAATTATTCTAAGGTCTCATAATAACCTAAACAAACATATTGTGCATAAACATTTCCATAAATATACATTTGAAACTCAACATTCACATGTTTTCAAAGTCTCCATTGAAAATAAGGGGCACCCTAAGTGTATGTCAGTGGTGCACCAAAAGGCCAGGGCACCTTGGTTGGGAAGCACTGTGCTAGATGTTTCATTATTACAGTTCAAGACATTTCTCTTTTTGTAATGTATTAAAGAGGAACTGCCCCCTTCCAAAATCGGACAGGTCAGAAAACAAAACTCTACATTATAAGGGGGGAGATGCACTAAGGTATGATAAAATGGAGATGACTTCTCCAAGTCCTATGTTATTCTACAGAGCCAGTGCACTAAGATTTTCTCCAACTCTGGAGACCTTCGTGCTTAGGCACTATAGAATAACACAAGAACCCGTATTTAGTGGCTATGTCGGGACATGCGGGACTACTGGATCATGGGGTCAGTACTTTCTATAACTCTGCTTGAGGATCCGGCACTGGCTCTATTCTCCATAGGTTTGGATGTGGTGGTGCCTGAGCAACCTGGTAGGCTCCTCTTTTGCCATATGCTAGATGCGGCTCGGCTGTGTATCCCGCTGTGGGTTTATGGCTCGCCAAAATTGATGACATAATGCTTAATGAAAAACGTACTTCTGGTGTCTGCTCAGTTAGGCAACACTGCAGGAAGAGTAGATCATGGGCCGGGAGAGAGTGACACGTGTGTGGGGCTGGGCGATGGCACTCCTGCATGATTAAGATGCCAGTGCTGGTGGAGTTGGCGCAGGCCCTGCTCCTGCTCTGGTCCTTGCGTAGCATTGAATCTCCACACCTAGGGTGAGGGACAGGGCTGGATTTACATCGCAGGCGCCCCTAGGCACAATACCCTCCGGCGCCCCTAGCCCCACCTTTGCCCGGCAGCGTAGTGATGATGTCACAGGGGGTCCCGGCGGGCGGCAAGACCAATGGAGTCTGGAGACAGTGGCACGCAGGAGCAGCAGTGGGGCGGCCTGGCAGCATGGGCACAGCCACAGGTACAATGGGGAACATGTTACTGTCTCATGCACATGTGCCCTGAAGGGCGAGCGAGCACAGGCGACTGCTCACAGCATAGTTACTTTTAAATTAAGTGGCAGTGTGGCATAGCATTATTTATTATGCACTTTGAGGTGGAATGTGGGTGTGACAAGGCCTTTGCCAGGCGCCCCTGAAAATCTGGCGCCCTAGGCAAGTGCCTTGTCTGCCTATTGACAAATCCGGGCCTGGTGAGGGACCTTGTCCTGAGATCAAGACCTGGTGCTGTCCTTCACCTTCTACCTTTCTCCCTCAGGTCTTGAGGCTTAGTATGTGAGGGGCCTGAGGCCCATTTCCTGGATGTTTGAATCAGACCAGAGGAGAATTTTGCTCCTTAACTTTCATTGATTTCAGTTCTGAATGTTTTCTAAATAACGACGTGTAGGCTGGGGTCCCACTTTATGACTGTACACACTTGTTTAACCCTTTGAGTGCCAAAGGGGTACGGAATGCATTGCAAAGCAATGCGTTCCGTGCTCCTCTGGCACTCAGAGCGTTAAATGTACCCATTATTCTTGACTATGTGCTACAGTGTACACTTTGTATTACTTCTGTACTTTCTCTTTCTCAGTAAAAAGTATTTCAAAATAAAGAAAGAAAGAGAAAGAATAACATAGGAACTGGAGAAGTCATCTCCACTTTATCAAGCCTTAGTGCATAAACCCAGAGATGTTACACATCACTAAACTGGATATTTCTATTTGAAAATGTTCATGATAAATACATGGTGTGTCCCATCTTTGTAGAACAGCCTGGGTCCAGAAGATAAAATCTGCCTCAGAGAACTTCATCGATACAGAGAAGAAGAAGCGAGAGAAAGCATATCAAGGTAAGGGCAGTAATACATATACAGCAGTAACAGTTTGTGTAAATATTTAGTAAATGTTATCTGCAACGGCTATACTCTGAGTGTCAGAGGGTTGTTAGATGCATACACTCTGGCACTCAAAGGGTCTAATATGTTTCTACACAGAAGACCCTGTGATAACATTGTCCTTCTGTTAACCATTAGGGATTTGTAATTTAGTTCTGGTCTGTTTTTTAAAGTTTCACTCATATTGTGATATTTTTGCACTCCTTCTAAACTATGGTGAATTGTAATTTCATATCGATGATCTGAAATTTCCCTCATACAGTCGTGTGAAAAAGAAAGTTCACCCTCTTTGAATTCTTTGGTTTTACATATCAGGACATAATAACAATCATCTGTTCCTTAGCAGATCTAAAAATTAGGTATAAACAACCTCAGATGAACAACACCACATGACATATTACACCGTGTCATTTATTTAACAAAAACAAAAGCCAAAATGGAGAAGCCACGTGTGAAAAACAAAGTACACCTCTGTAGCTTGTAGAACCACATTTAGCCGCAATAACTTGAAGTAATCATTTTCTGCATGACTTTATCAGTCTATCACATCATTGTGGAGGAGTCTTGGCCCACTGTTCTTTACAGCGTTGCTTCAGTTCATTGAGATTTGCCAGCATTTTTTAATGCACAACTCTCTTAAGGTCCCGCCACAGCATTTCAGTCGGGTTGAGGTCTGGACTTTGACTGGGCCATTGCAACACCTTGATTCTTTTCTTTTTCAGGCATTCTGTTGTAGATTTGCTGGCATGCTTGGGATCATTGTCCTGTTGCATGACCCAATTTTGGCCAAGCTTTAGCTGTCCGACAGATGGCCTTCCATTTGACTAGAATACCTTGGTAAACAGAGGAGTTCATGGTTGACTCAATGACTGCAAGGTTCCCAGGTCCTGTGGCTGCAAAACAAGCTCAAATCATCTCACCTTCACCTCTGTGCTTGACAGTTGGTATGATGTGTTTGTGCTTATATGCTGTGTTTGGTTTTCACCAAATGTGGCGCTGTGCATTATGGCCAAACATCTCCACTTTGGTCTTGTCTGTCCAAAGGACATTGTTCCAGAAGTCTTGTACAACTTTGCAAATCTAAGCCGTGCTACCATGTTCTTTTTAGAGAGAAGAGGCTTTCTCCTGGCAAACCTTCCAAACAAACCATACTTGTTCAGTCTTTTTGTAATTGTACTGTCATGAACTTTAACAGTTAACATGCTAACTGAGGCCTGTAGAGTCTGAGATGTAACTCTTCAGTTTTTTTGCAATTTCTCTGAGCATTGCTCTGTCTGACCTTGGGGTGAATTTGCTGGGACGGCCAATACTGGGAAGATCGGCAACTGTCTTGAATACAGGGGAGGGCTGGCCTGGGGGCAGAGGGGCCGGTCATAGGTCTGGGCTGGTGGGCCACTGCCTCACTCAATATCCTTCTTGCTGCTGTAAATGAAGCTACACTAGTGATACCACAGAGCTTACAATTGAAATGGAGCTACATTAGTGATACCACAGAGCTTACAACTGAAATGGAGCTGCACTAGTGATATCACAAAGCTTACAACTTAAACGGAGCTGCACTAGTGATACCTCTAGTAGCATAACCCATTGCCATTGTAAGCTCTATGGTATCACTAGTGTAGCTTTACATTTTTAAGCTCTGTGGTATCACTAGTCTAGCTTCCATTCAATTGTAAGCTCTATGTTATCTCTAGTGTAACTCCATTTGAAATGTAAGCTCTGTATTATCACTAGTGTAGCCCCATTCCAGTTGTAAGCTCTGTTATCATTTTTCTTGTTTCACAGCATTAATAACAAGTTTAAAATGAACAGAGGGGGATGGGCTGGGACAGTGGGCTGGAACGAAAGTTGAAATGGACCCCTTGATTGTATTTGCCCCCCAGGCCACAAGTTGCCAGCCCTCCCCTGCTTGAATGTTTTCCACTTTTGAATAATCTTTCTCACTGTAGAATGATGGACTTTATATTGTTTGGAAATGGCCTTATAACCCTTCCCAGAATGATGGGCAGCAACAATTGCTTCTCTAAGATCATAACTGATGTCTTTCCTCCTTGGCATTGTGTTAACACACACCTGAATGCTCCAGACCAGCAAACTGCTAAAACTTCAGCTTTTATAGAGGTGGTCACACTTAATTAATCAAGGGCATTTGATTAGCAGCACCTGTCTGCTACTTAGCATCTTAATTCCTATGGAACAGTAAGGGTGTACTCAGTTTTTCACACATGGCTTCTCCATTTTGGCTTTATTTTTGTGACAGTGTGATATGTCATGTGTTGTTGTTAATCTGAGGTTGTATTTAACTAATTTTTAGACCTGCTAAGGAACAGATGATTGTTATTATGTCCTGATATATAAAACCATAGAATTCAAAGAGGGTGTACTTTCTTTTTCACCTGACTGTATGTTTATATTACATATAATGTGTTGGTCGCCTGGCTGCCACTCAGAAGTATAAACAGGAGCAAGAACGCGTTGTAATTTCTTTTATCTCATAAAGGTAGACTTGTATGTTGGTAAAATACGTCAGGCGATCCACAGCAGCTTAAAGGCAAACATGTTTCTAAGCACAGAAGCCTGAGATACTAGTCCTTTTTCCTAACCCTTGGTCATTTGCATTTTTTTTTTACATTTGTTTTACGCATTGGTCTGCAAAGTTACCCTTGTATTATCTTGTCTGTGTTCATACTTGTTTCCTGAGTGCTGCCTTGTAACTTGCTGTGGCCTTAATACCTCCTACACACGAGTATAACGTTTGTAGGCTTTTTAATGGTCTGGCATAGATTACAGCATCAACTGTTCCCTAATAGGATGGACAGAGATTTGCATGTTGTTGTCCACCAGCGACTGTGCATTTCAATATGTTCCTGACAGCTTGTTCTGATGTGTTAAACGTAGAATCTTTTTGATTGAGGCAGTCCCAAGAAATGTTTGTTACTGTGGTCGTAATGCAAGAAAGTGGAGCATTAGCTATTTTTTAAAGCAATAATTTTAGGTGCTCTTTGCAATTGCTCAAGTTTATATGCAAAAATCATCTAATGCCTTAATGCTGAATAGCACATGCTCCTAAATGAATGCCAAAAAATATGCTCTTAAATTAATGGCAACGTTAGCCAGACGTATGAAAATGTGTGTTGACTGTTTCGCTGAATTAGATGCAGTCGCTAGTCCCCTCACAAAATGATGGACATTTTAGCCACGTCCACTTTTTGAAATGCACTGGCTAAAAAACAATTCACTGATTCATAAAAAAATGTGCTCAGTTCAGAAGTACATTCCTGGGAGTACACTCAGATAACCCTTTGAGTACCAGGGGGTTGAGCAACGCCTTGCAAAGCAATGTGTTGCTTACCCCTCTGGTACTCAGAAGGTTAATAAGCATATTATATGCCCATGTCTGGTTTAATTATCTGAATATTAAAATGATTTGCAATGCAATGAACAGCTGTCTGGCCCAAATAAAGATAATAAGGCACCTTTTATCTTAAAGGGATAGTAATGTTTCACAAAAAAGCAGTTCAGATTAATCTTCATAGTATTTGGGCCATGGAGAATGTTATTTCAGTACTGTCAGAGTTGTAGTTCAAAAGTATAGAATGATAAAGTATCCCCCTCCCGCCCCTTTTACCTAGTGTAAGCTGCCTCCCCTCGGATGTGGAATCTGGTCCTGGAACCGGACAGGTCACAGCAAGGGACAATATTCTTACTGTGAGCATAAGGAAAACTCTGCCCCCTTTACAGGTTTTTTAGGTTTTTCCTTATGATCACTGAAGATTGTCTGGATGGATTGCAGAGAGGGACAATCTTGCTGCTCTGAGGTGAGTTTTACATCAGTAAAAGGGGCGGGAGGGGGATACTTTATCATTCAATTACTCTTGAACTGCAACTTGAACAGTATTGACATAACACTCTCCATGGCCTAAATACTATGATGATTAATTGGAGCTGCTTTTATTGTGAAACATTACTATCCCTTTAAGGTACCTTTTCCAATAAGGGTTTTATTAAAAGATGATGTGAACTGTGATGAGCCCACAAGCCATGAACCCATTCCCTCCCTGTTATCTCTCTCATCCCACTTGCTTTGTGGCAAATCCTTTCACCCCTTCATTACAGCCCTTGGGACTAAACCACCGCCCCATTCACCACTAGGTAACACATCAGATACTGAGAATAAAATGGCTACAGTTACAGTTCTCTCACTTTCTCTTCCCCACAGCACGGTCTCAGAAATCCTCTGGAATCGGACGTCTAATGGTGCAAGTGATAGAGGCAACAGAACTGAAGGCTTCTAAACCCAACGGTAAGAGATGTGTCCAGTTTCGCTGTAGTGCGGTGGTGGGATTTACAAGTCGGTATATACTGTCTAGAAACCTGTTACTGCTGCAGAAATGGCAGTGAGAAGGATTTAGAGGCAAACAAAGAACGTTAACCCCTGAAATTCTAAAGATCTCTCTAATATCCAAGACATAAAGGGAAACTGTACAATGGAAACTATGCTCAGTTAGTACCTTACATAGAAGAACAATACTGTATTCAAGAAATGTGTTCCTGCTGTTCACTACAGAAACTGAAGTCTTGAATTCAGTGTGGTTCTTCCATGTAAGGTATGTACCTAGAAATAAGTGGTTCTTTATTTGTTTAACAAAAAGACTTACCTAGCTAGGTGTGTTTCATACAGAAGTCTGTCATAGCTGCAGTTGCATGTTAGTCTACTTTAAATCTGCACCTCCTCACAATACGCAATAGGCTTGTAGTGCCTGAACGTGAAATCCCATAGAGAAAATCTTCATACAAATTCTGTAGAGCGATGTAAGATCTATACGTTGTGAACTGAACTATAGATTAATCCTTTGAGCGCCAGAGGGGTACGCAATGCATTACCCATCCGGCACTCCAAGGGTTAGAACAATTCCAAAGCAAAACAAATAGAGAGACCTGACTGCTGTATTAAGGACTCCTACCTAGGTACGTTTTTTTGTTAAGAGACGCTTATTCTTTTTGATCTTGTTCTGCTTTAAATGAGCAGTAAATATTTTTAAGAGGAGAATTTATAGCTATATATAAAAATACACAATGAAAAAGGGGTTGCAAGTACTTGTTTGGGGGCTTATTGAGGTGCATGTGGGATAGGGGGCCAGTCTATAAGCTGCAAAGCAAGATCACAGCACTCTCTTTCAGTGGTATAGGGGTGAGTATGTGTTGTGTGTGTATGTATACATAATGCTGGTGTGTAGAATAAGGACATTCCCACTGCTGGTCGATTTTTAAAGGGATAGTAATACTTTGTTTTATTTTATTTTATTTTGTAGGTATTTAAAAAACATGAAGAACGATATAAGTCTTATCTCTCAAACCTTTATGGTTTGAGAGATATTCACAAGCAAAGTTTCCCCTCCCACCCCTTTTACCTAGTGTAAGCCATCTCTTCTCAGATGTGGAATGCAGTCCATAGACCAGACAGATAACAGCAGGGGACAATCTTCTTCCTATGAGAACAATGAAATCCCTGCCCCCCTTGACAAGCTTTTCAGGTTTTCCCCTTATCTTAATTGAAGATTGTCCCTCTCTGCAATCTACCTGGGCACCTCCCTTCTGCTCAGGCTGAGCAGTGTTACATCAGTAAAAGGGGCAGGAGGGGGAACTTTATCATTCAATTACTCTTGAACTACAACTCTGACAGTATTGAAATAACACTCTCCAAAGTCCAAATACTATGATGATTAATTAGAGCTGCTTTTATTATAAAACATTACTATCCCTTTAAACTGCAGTCTTTGATAGTGGTCACCAGGCGGTGCTGTTCCCTCCACTTTACTATGGAGAGCTGTAGTCTGACGCAAGCTGTTTGTAGTATTGAACACCAATTGTCGCTTGTTGCTAACAGTTTAAAACAAAAAAATATAAGAAAAAAATCAAGCTGTGCTAAATTTTGTATGGAAAATATCCCAGCTGTGGATGTTTCCTTGTTTTATTCGAGGGAACATTGCATATTTAAAAAAAAAAAAAAAAAAAAATTAGCTTCCTGCTCCTTTAAACAGGAATGGAGTGGTTCCCATAAGCAGGTGACCATGAAGTGCATCGTTGTTACAGTGTCTTATGTTTGTAGGGAAGAGTAACCCTTACTGCGAGGTCAGCATGGGCTCCCAGAGCTACACCACCCGGACAGTGACTGACACCGTGAACCCCAAGTGGAATTTCAACTGCCAGTTCTTCCTCAAGGACATCTATCAGGACGTGCTCTGTATCACCGTGTTTGCCCGTGATCAGTTTTCGCCTGACGGTAAGTCAGCATTTTGGAAGGAAATATTCCCATTCTCACCAAAACATTAACCCCCTTCGTAATGCATTGGCTATCTCTCTGCCAGGCAAAGGATTAAAGAATTTGTTTCTGTTTAACCCTTTGAGTGCCAAAGGGGTATCTGATACTCCTCTGGCACTCAAATGGTTAAATAGCATGTTTTCCTATAGCCAACATTTTTAAAGTGCAAAAATGTAACAGTGAAAAGAGGATAGAACAGACCAGCAGCTGGCTGGGGGTGATGGAGTTGTAGTCATAGTAACATTGTTCATGAGGCTGAAAAAGTCCAGCCCATGTCAAAAACACCCCTGTTGATCCAGAGGAAGGCAAAAAAAAAAGCCCCCCGGAGCCATTTCCAAATTAGTGGGTAAAAAAATTCCTTCCTGACTCCAAATGGCAGTCAGATATTTCCCTGGATCAACAACCTATCTGCATTGAAGCCATCTGTCATTGTCAACAAAAGCTGGAGAGCCATAGGTTGTCCACCCCTGGCCTAAAGGCTTTGGTGTACTGTGGACTGATAATACTAGAAACTAAGATAATGCAATACACTTTAGACCTCTCTTGTTTAGAAGGTTAAAAGCTGCATTTAAATACATTGGAATTTTAATTTTATTTAGTTCCCCTTTTTACTTAGTTTATCAGAGCCTCAGTATATACAGTATTCCTCCCCTTTTTTATTTTGGTTGAGTGTAACGATCCATTATTGGTACTGGTCAGTTATGGACTTTGGTCTGGACTTACATGAAGGTAGAGCGGAATATTTGCATTGACAATTTCATGGAAATGTTAAACCCCTTTGTATTCTAATGCATTGGACAGCCCTTCATAGGAGTGTGAGTTAAGATCTGTATTGGCCTTTGCTTGTTTAAAGGCATAGTAATTCTTAAGTTACTCTCTTTTTAATGTATAGTATGTTATTTATATACTGACTGATACCAGTCGCACTCTACAATGCTCTACCATTCAGGAGAAAACTGTTTTGGAAATGCCCCACTCCTGACTCTTGAAGTGACATTTTGTGTAGAAAGAGCTGGTTTCATTGGATCGACCAGAGAGCTCCCTCCATCAGAACCCTTTCTCAGCATTAACTACAGCATATTGTGTGTTTAGGATACTGAGAAAGGGCACAGACAAAGAAATTTCTCCCTCTGTAGGAACGCTGTGTAAGGTAGCTATCACGACCATAACTCACTTGGAGCTTGCTAGTCGTTTGACCAGTATCCACTCCTGAATTAAGAAACCAGTGTAATTTAGAGGATTAAGAGGGGGTAATTTCATGTAAAGTTTGCTCCTGAATGGGAGAGTTTAATAGAAAATGACTGGTATCAGTCACACTCTAAAACAATATACTATAGCTAAAAAGGATAAAGATTAAACATTACTACGCTTTTATATTTACCTAGACAGTCAAATGCCGTTCATTAAATAGTAGCCATTCCCTTTCTTTTCACAACTAGATTTTTTGGGTCGTACTGAAGTTCCAGTTGCCAAAATCAGAACCGAACAGGAGACCAAAGGCCCTGCCACCAAACACTTACTGCTGCATGAGGTGCCAACGGGTGAAGTTTGGGTGCGCTTTGACCTGCAGTTATTCTAGCAGAAAACACTCCATTGAGTGGCTGAACATTGAAGGGTTGGTCCGCATGCACATGAACCAACAAAGCTACAGCCTGTTCCAGGGAGCAGCTTCTTACAGCTGCTGCAAAGCCTACTGCATGGCTTGACGCTTTTTATCTACACCAGCCCTGGTTATGCAGGCAAATCCACACAGCCATTTGATCACAGTGCCTTTACTGAGCTTCAATGCAGTGCTTTTTGAATTTTTTTTTTTTACAGATGGCAACAATTTTAGGGTCAAGGTTTTAACTTATTTCAATGCCAGGAAAAAAAAAAGCTGTCACGGACTGGGTTTGTTCAGGTTCTAGGTGTGGATGTGAGATTCTTATATAGACCCAAATCATATACATTACATAACTTACTAAGTGGATTTACACAGCCAAAAATCTGTGCCACTTCTAGGCCTTGTACTAATCCGAAAGATTCCCCATGGGAAGATAATTTATGACCTGATTTAAGTGCATTATTGATGTAAGGTTTTGTATGATATGAAAAATGATAGAGAAATATAAATCTATAATTCATTTATAAATGCTTTCTTGAAAATACTGTAAATGAAAATGTATAATGTTTGAGGTATTTAAGTTTCTAAGTAATTATGCAGGTTTTGCAAAGGGCGTTAACTGTTGATCAGAAGTGTGAGTGTATATGTATTTGCGTGTGTATGTGTAATAAGTATATATATCTATATATATAATATCATATGCAAAGTGGAGAATGGGCACACCAAAACGAGGGCAAAAATGAACTACTTTCCTAGGTGCTACAAAATTAGATATATAGTAGGTTTAGTATGGAAGTTGGTAACCATACAAAAAGAGCGCTCGTAGGACTTAAAATTCAAAAAATATATATATTTTTTTATTATTTTAGGCCGACGTTTTGGCCCTACACAAGGGCCTTCATCAGGAGACAACTTTTGTTTTCCTGGTGAAGGCCCTTGTGCAGGGCCGAAACATCGACCTATAATAAAAAAAAAAAAAAAAAAAAATATATATATATATATATATATATATATATATATATGTATGTATTTCCAATTTCCATACTAAACCTAATATATATATATATATATATATATATATATATATATATATATATATATATATATATAATATAATCTGGACGTCTCCATTAGTCTGTGACTAGCAAAAAAAAATGCAGACAAGTAGGAAATGATGCTGTTATCTACCCACAGTGGGTGGACTAGTAAGTTTTTCCTATATATTTTTCCAGCTGTGTGTATGCGTGTGTGCATGAACTGTAGAAGAGGGCTATTATTGGACCTGTTTAGGACTACAGCAGCTGGACGACTGTCAGTTGACTAGCTCTGCTATAAATGCTTGACTATGTGATTGTTAAACTGGGCCTGTCACTTGAAAAAAAAAAATCTTGCCTGTTACTTAACAAGGAAAAATTAAGTATACGTCATATGTTCATTATTTTTCAGGGATGCGGTATTTCATTTTAATCTTTAAGAATTTAACTTTAGATAACCTCTTAGATGTCTGTGAATGTCAACCTATCACACTCTGTTGATTGAATTCCTGTACTGTGTGCACCATTACAATACAAAGGTTCATTTTAATAGTATATGCAGTACAGTTATTCAGCCAAAAGGGGATCTTAGGAAGTCTGACGTATGAGATTCCTAAATACTAAAAAATTGCAGAAATCAGTTAATTGTATAAGAAAGATAACAACAAAATATTTAAAAGGTAAAGGAGCACTCCCAGGTTGTAGCCATATGCTTGGTTGCTGTCCAGATTTAATACATATAGTATTTACATGGGGTATGCAATCACTGACAGGACTTTCAAGTTGCAGAAACCAGGAGCAAGTTTATTGTGTCAATATCTCTGCCAGAACTTATTCCATTCTGTGGCCGAAACATTGACACAGTAAACTTGCTCCAGCTTCGCTGCAACTTAAAAGTAGTATTAATGTATCCATACCCCATGTAAGTACTATTATACATGTATAATTTTACTTACTCACAAAACACTCATGCACACTGGTAGACTTTGCATAGTTAATTATGGATATTAATTTGCCATTACTAGAATTATTGTAAGTGCCCATATGCCCTGTGTACTGCTGTCTTAATGCCCTGGGGTAACCCTGGAATCTAAAGGCACCTTTTTATCCTTATCCTAAACGTAAAGCTGGATTTCACTTCAGTTGATACATTTTACACTGGGTTTATCTCTTAAAGGGATAATAATACTTAAAATGTAAAAAAATATGTTGTAGGGTTTATCCCCCTGAGTAAAACAAGGGTACTCCCACTACTGAAAGGTGTTTGATTCAAAAATTATTAATTTTCAAATTTTAATTTTTTTTTAGGTGCAATATCACAGTGGCCTGAAATTGTACAGTGGTGCTGTTGCTACACAATCCTATGGACAGCTCTGGTCCCGGGACCATAAATCTCCATAGGATGGTGTAGCAACAGCGCCACTGTACAATTTCAGGCCATTGTGATATTGCACCTAAAAAATTCAACTTTGAAAATTAATAACTTTTGAATGAAACACCTTTCAGCAGTGGGAGTACCCTTGTTTTACTCAGGGGGATAAACCCTTCAACATATTTTTTTTTACATTTTAAGTATTACTATCCCTTTAAGTCCCACATAGACTTTAAAAGGAATCTGCAAGATATAGCTATAGATAACATTTATTACCTGACAGCCCTTATTTTGCTTATCATTATACATTTACTGGGGCCTAACCTAATAATTCAGGTCTGCTGTGGAGTATTCTGTTCATATAGGAAATAGCCGAAATATAAATGCATCACTCGTGTCAATAATAAAAAGGCCAGGCTATTCACATATATAAATACAGCTTGTGATCATTCTCTCAGAGCATATTATTGCCGATACAGGATTTTACTTTATCTCCTCTAGCTTGAAAATATCGCACAATATAATTTTGTTCCCTGTTACTGTAATTTGTTTTGTGTAGACTTGTATATGCCTTAAAGGGGAAACGTACCCAAGAATAAATGTCTCTTAGGGGCAATTCAAGTGCATTATAGGGGGCAAATAAACCCAGCTCCATTGATTCATTTGGGTATTTTAACCCTTTGAATGTGACTTCTCTAGCATTCAAAGGGTTAAAATCCACATTTGAATCAGTGGGAATTTGGGGAACTTTTATTTCTCCTCTGTGAAGTTGGTTTGCTCCAGAATGGTGCCACTTTTATATTGAACATAGTCGTTAATATGTGTAACAGGAGAGGGGTAGGCAAGGTAAAGCTTTATAAAGCAGCCAGGTGTATCTATATACTTTTGTTTGTTTTGCATTGGATTCATATTGTACTATATAGCTGGTTGCTTTCTGTTCACAGTCTGAAAAAGACGAAGTCTGCAGAACCATTGCAGGGACTGTGCAATAAAATATATAAATAGATATACATGACACTTATAATGAAGAGTACTTACTTAGGTAAGTTATTTTTATTCCTAAGGTACAATTGCCTTTATATGTACCTGTTGTGCGTTGTAGGTATCAGATGTTTGCTTATAGCTTCAGTTTGTATTATAGTGGGAGGAAAGCCAGCCACTATCCAGGTGCTTTTGGTGAACTTAACTCTCGAATGATAGAAATGTTTCCAAGAAAACTTCTCAAGTATATAAGTGGTGAACATGTTTTATATGTCATTGAGCTGTGTCCTACCTCTGTCCAGACTTTCCTTTCAGGGGATCAATCTGAATCAAAGAACAGAGGGTCTTTTGTTTCTTTGTATTATTAATACATTGCTCTGCTCATCCATATATTTTTGCCAGTTTAATTTCTCAGAGGTAGTGTGGCGCAGCTGCTCTTGAGGATGTGCAGTACCACTGCCTTACCACCAGAGAGCAGACTGGACAGAAGACATGGAGGCCCATGAAAATCCACTAGGGCTTTGTTTTGCTGTCTGGACTTTTTTAAAGGACTGGCTAAGTAGAGGTGGATACCCATTCAATGGCATTTATACATCAGGTTAAAGAGGAACCATAACCTAGGAATACAGAGGAACTTGCTAGGTAGGTACTGGTACACTGGGTCATATCCTGGGATCTAAAGAGGAGTGATTCTGGAGAAAGCCAATGCACCTTAGGGTACAAATACAAATTCCCTTTGATTTAATTGGGGCTTTTAACATCTTGAATGCAAGATAGGTCTCCAACACATTGCAAAGCAACCCATTGAAGACCTCTCTTGTATGTGTAAAATCCCCCACTTAAATGAATGTGAATTCTATATGTTGTCTTTGGTGCTGTTGGTTTGTAGCCTCCATGTGAAATTACCTTTTTGTTTTGCCTCTCACAATTCACCAAACACTCTAAATGAGGAACACATAGCAAACGGAACTCCCCGCCCCATCCTCATTTTTCTGCAGAACAATGCAAGAAGGGGATCATTTTATTAAGTGGAACTCTTAAGCTATAGACTACAACATACTTCCGATGCAAACAAAATATTATTTAGATATTTTGGATTGTTGAATGGAGGACAACTAGCTAGTAACGTCTTCTGTTAACCATGCACTTGGCCATTATTGACATCCTATAGACTCTGAATAGATATTTCTAATAGAATATATAGTTTACATAGTTCAATTGATAACAAGTAAAAGATATAAACGTTAGCAAAATCTCCACAGGTAAAGGTGTACAGACCTCCATCTTGTCAGGTAAAAGTTACAGTTGGCCCCTGAGCACAAGAACATACAGTCTTTCTTATGTGTGCTGGTTCATGCTTTCATTTGGAAGGGTTCAAATGTAAGTTTTAACGGACAAGATGGAGGTCAGTATGTCTTTTCCTGTGGAACTTTTGAGTTAGTTTAGTTTGGGATACATTTTACTCATTTGAATTATTTGAAATACATCTGTTGATATAATTGTTCATAATCTAAATTAAGTCAATTCAATCTAAGGGAATAGTTCTCCTTTAAAGCGGAACTACCACCTATTAGAAACATGGCCCAAAATAATTACCCATCTGGTGACTAGCTGCTCAGAAGTGCTAGTCTCCAGAATTATTACCACGTTCATGAAATTTATAGACTGCTCTGGGAATGACAGGAAACTGCGCAGACATCTTTCCATCGTGTACCTGCGCTGTCAGTCCCCTTTGGAGCCGAACGGCTCCTAGCAATGCCTCTTAGAGCAGGCTGGGACTGACATCTTTCCATAGTGACGTCTGCACAGTTTCCTGCCTGTCATTCCCGGAGCAGTCTATAAATCTCATGAACGCGGTAATAATTCTGGCTACTAGCGCTACTGAGCAGCTAGTCGCCAGATGGGTAATTATTTGGGGCCATGTTTCTAATAGGTGGTAGTTCCGCTTTAAGAGCCACATATACCTAAAAATGGGTGAAGTTTGAGTATATTTTAACCCCTTATCAACATGGCCGGCAGTTAAAGGGAGACTCTCCCCTTTGTACAAATGAAAATGGGAGCAATGACAATGATAAAAAGTAATGTTATTTATATATATATATATATATATATATATATATATATATGTCCACCCACCACCTTCCCCTTTTTCTCTGCCAGTTTGTCTAAACAGCTGCCTGCAGACAGCATCAACTTGAGGAGCAAGCCGGGCAATGAATACACTGTGAATAGCAAAGTCCTGCTCTTTCTCTTTCATGTTGATGCTGCCTGCAGGCAGCTGTTTAGACGCACTACTGGAGAAAAAAGGGGAAGGTGGATGACAGGGAGAGTGCAGAATGTCATTAGTTGGAGGAAAGATAGCTGTATTCTCCCTCGTCTTGGCTGAAATTTGGGTTAATGGTTTCACCTACACTGCAATACTATAGTAGGTGAAACTGCTCTATTTATTTAGTAGCATATAAGCAATTGATTTCGGGGGGGGGGGGCATATTTGGTGACTGTTCCACTATAAGTACCATGGGTTTTATTTATTTTTTTTTTTTTCCTTTGCCTCACTGGATTCAGGGGTCCCCAAGTGGCATGCAGCTGCGAAGGGACCCCTGAATTCCATGCGTACCAGGACTGTCACTGGTCCTTAAGGTAGGTTTACCCATGATAGTCCTGTCACGTCATGGGCCCTTAATGGGTTAACGCCCCTTTCATATGGGTGGCATTGTTGCAGCAACAGAAAATGCTGTAAAAACAGTATGAGCTGTGACTAACTGGGGTTATGCACTAAGATGTGATAAAGTGACTTCTCCAGACTTCTAAGCTCTCCAACTCCTATGTGCACAAGAGATCTCTTAAATTAGCAGGTAGTTAGAGATATAGTAGTGCATTGGCCCCATAGAATAACACAGAACTTGGAGAGTTTAGAACTCTGGAGAAATCATCTCTTTATCATCACACCTTCGTGCACCTCCTCCATTGTGGCCCCTGAGGCAGCATGTCCTGCGATTGCAACAGAGAGACTCCGTATGCTTCAGCTTTGCTCAGACAGTGTGATAATGCATCTCCAAATCTATAGTGTTGATTTTAGTGGAATCACATGGAAATCTCACAATTTTTGCTGGTAGCTGTGCTTTCCCTGACATTTTATAATTTCTATTTCTATTGAGAGGATGGAATTCTTAAAAAAAAAAAAAAAAAAAAAAAACTTTGTACACTGTAGCATTAAAGGGATAGTTATACTTGTAACAAAGTGCAGCTCCTATCTTCTTTATTCTATTTGTCCCACGTAGCGCTGTATTTCAATACTAACAGGCTTGTGGTTCAACCGCAATTGAATCGGAAAGGATCCCCTCCTGACCCCTCTGTACACCTCCTATCCGTTGTGAAATCAAGTTGTGGGACCGGTCAGTGCACAGCGAGGGACAATCTTCAGTCAGTAAGTATAAGGAGGGCAGGATTTTCCTTTTGCTTACTGAAATTGTCCCTACAATCCTGTTAGTATTGAAATAGAGCTCTGTGTGGGGCAAATAGTATAAAGAAGACTCGGCGCTGCACTTTGTTACAAGTATTACTGTCCCGTCAAAAACACACCAACATTTTCCGATGCTACAGAAAAGTCGAGCTACAAGGTCTCCACTGTAAAAGATCCCAAACACCGACACATCAGACTGGACTCAGTCTATCTGTTCCTCCACAGTATAAATGTTCTATTACAAAAATGTTTTATTGTTGCCTCTTAAATCTCAGGATGAACATATGGAATTTTAATGCCTTAATATATGTAAATAATTTCCCTGAAATGTTGTTCGTAGCATCTAAAATCACTGTACTTTCTGTAGAAAAGTCTACTGTAGACAAAGCAGAGACATAGATGCTGACTGAATGAGAAAAACTGAACAAAAAACCAATCATATTGGGCAAATAAACATTCCCAACCGTCGAATTGATTTAAATGGGGCTTTTTTTTTTAATTAAAAGCTCTAGTATCCAAGGGGTCGAAAGCCCAAATTAACCCTTTGGGTGCCAGAGGGGTACACAATGTGTTGCGTACCCCTCTGTCACTCAAAGGGTTAATCCAAAGGCAATGTTCATTCGTCCCCTATGTCGCACATGGTTTTCCCCAATCCTTCTCATGAAATCTGAGCCGTAGAGCAGTGCATTAGCTCTCGCTGAAGCTGGGGAGTCGATTCTACAGTGTGCTGTGGGTGTGCTCATTGTAGAACACAGCACCTTTGTTATTTAAATGGAATAACAAAAAAATATTTATTTTACTCTGAAGTCAGCTTGATAACAGGACTAGTCCACTTATGCACAGGAATATTTCAGGAATAACACTGGAAGTAGTAACAGTCCCTCACTGTAAGGGATGGTTCTGTCCTATAGAATGGTAAGGAGAGTATTTCTTGATTTAGTTTATTTTTAAAGTGATAGTAATGTCTAAAAAAACCTTTTTTGCGTTTAGAAGAGCTCAAAAAGCTGATCTAAATGCAAAAAAACGTATCTCTCAATCTGCTATGGTTTAAGAGATACGGGCATTTGAAGTTTGATTTCTCCTACTGACAGCTGTAAAACTGTCAGCAGGAGATTCGTGTCGGTCGACACTGTGGCGCTTGAGAAGTGCCGAGATCTCGTTACTAACACGGAATCCCTTCAATGGAATGGTCTAAAACATGTGCCTGGTGTTCAGGCACATGTTTTAGACCATTCCAATGAAGGGATTCCGTGTAAGTAACGAGATCTCGGCACTTCTCAAGCGCCTCCGTGTCGACCGACACGGATCTCCTGCTGAGAGCTTTACAGCTGTCAGTAGGAGAAATCAAACTTTAAACGCCCCTATGTCTTAAACCATAGTGGTTTAAGAGATACGGTTTTTGCATTCAGATCAGCTTTTTAAGCTCTTCTAAATTCAAAAAAAGTTTTATTTAGACATTACTAACACTTTAACAAACAAAAAAAAAAACACCATTGTTTTCAGGCTTAGTCTCATAACATATCGGTTTAACCCTTTGAGTGCCAGAGCGGTACGCAATGCATTGCGCAGCCCCGGCCCTCTAAGGGGTTAACCTCTTCTTATTGTTTACCACATTGAAAAAAGTTTACCCACTGTAGAAGCGTATCAGATCAGTCCATCACTGCCTTTCTTCGGCAGCAATACTGTTAACCCTGGCACTCAAAGGGTTAAATCAAGGGATATCATGAACAATACAGTTACTGACATATTACTTTAGATTTTTTGTTGTGAAGCAGTGTGGTGTACCCCACTGGCACTCAATGGGTTAATGGACAAATAAACTTTCTTGTTGACTTAAATGCATTTTCTAACCTCTTGAAAGGGGATCTATCACCCCTATACAAATGTGTGTTAAATGTTACATTATAGAGAGACTAGGTGGATTTTTTGATTAATTTACTTTTTAATCCTATTTGGCCAAAAATTAACATTTAAAGACTGTACTTCCTCATAGACTGCGGTTACCAGCTCTGTACCACAGTCTGTCACTCTGCCTCTGCTCCCCCCTCCCTCTATCCAGACTCCTCCAATGACAGAGACTTACACAGCTGGTAACCACAGTCTGTCACTCTTCTCAGCTCCCCTCCCTCTATCCAGCCTCCTCCAATGACGGAGACTTACACAGCTGGTAACCACAGTCTGTCACTCTTCTCAGCTCCCCTCCCTCTATCCAGCCTCCTCCAATGACAGAGACTTACACAGCTGGTAACCGCAGTCTGTCACTCTGCTTCTGCTCCCCTCCCTCTATCCAGCCTCCTCCAATGACAGAGGCTTACACAGCTGGTAACCGCAGTCTGTCACTTTTCCTCTGCTCCCCTCCCTCTATCAAGCCTCCTCCCATGACAGAGGCTTACACAGCTGGTAACCGCAGTCTGTCACTCTTCCTCTGCTCCCTCCCTCTATCCAGACTCCTCCAATGACAGAGGCTTACACAGCTGGTAACCGCAGTCTGTCACTCTTCCTCTGCTCCCCTCCCTCTATCCAGCCTCCTCCCATGACAGAGACTTACACAGCTGGTAACCGCAGTCTGTCACTCTTCCTCTGCTCCCCTCTCACTATCCAGCCTCCTCCAATGTCAGAGGCTTACATAGCTGGTAACCGCAGTCTGTCACTCTTCCTCTGCTCCCCTCCCTCTATCCAGCCTCCTCCAATGACAGAGACTTACACAGCTGGTAACCGCAGTCTGTCACTCTTCCTCTGTTCCCCTCCCTCTATCCAGCCTCCTCCAATGACAGAGACTTACACAGCTGGTAACCGCAGTCTGTCACTCTGCCTCTGCTCCCCTCCCTCTATCCAGACTCATCCAATGACAGAGGCTTACACAGCTGGTAACCGCAGTCTGTCACTCTGCCTCTGCTCCCCTCCCTCTATCCAGACTCCTCCAATGACAGAGGCTTACACAGCTGGTAACCACAGTCTGTCACTCTTCCTCCTGTGCAGGTACTACTTCTGTCTGAATCCTGCATTATCTCCCCACTAACCGCTCACCTCCCCTAGTACTGAAAGGATTTAAGTTTCGGCGAGCAGGGTAGGCAATGTAGGGATTGGCAGGAAGTGTCTGTGTGGCGTGCCTTAACCTTTTGAGTGCCAGAGAGGTAGCCAAAGCATTGCAACATGCATTGGAAACCTCACTAGCACTCAGAGGATTTATTTAAAATTGTATAGACCAGAAAGTGTGCAAGGCATTACTCCTTACAGAGTTTATATCACATTGCTGACAATAACATGGTCTGGATTGACTGTTCCAAGATATTGTTTAACCCTCTGAGTTTCAGAGGAGTGTCTCACGCATTTTGTGGGTAATTCAGTATGAACATTGTGACTCCTTTATAAACCTTCTTCCATCCAGAGATGAGATCCTACATAAACTGCAAGAGGTGAAGACAGCACAGTCCCCAATTGGTTGCTTTACAATAAAGACTGATATTGCTCTCCAACTGTTTTCAAATATCCACTCCTGTCATTCTCAGACATCTAAGAAGGGCAACATGTGACTCACCAGCAGCTGTTGGACTCTGGTTCCTTTCATCCTCAGCCAGTCATCGTGTATCTGAAGATAATGTGAATCTTAGCCTAACAGTTGGAGAGCCACATGTTGCCACCCCTATCCTGTAGTATTTAAAGGAACAGTAAACATCATAGTAATTATTTTCCTGCAGAGTAAACTAAGACTTCTTTCCACTTTGATCACCAGGTGGCACTGTTCTTATCACATACAATGGAGAGCTTCAGTAAGTGTGTCAAGTTCTTGCATACAGCTCAATATAAAAAAAACTAATGTGACATGTGGACAACAGTTAGTGATGTAGATTAAACAACAAAAAAATGAGGAGGTAATACATTTTGAATTAACAATGATACAATGAGAGAACCCTTGTTTTACACTGCAGGAAAAACCATAAGACAAATAAGTATATATAAATATATATATATTTTTTTTGTGAGATATATATTGATAGAGATTTTTTTACAGAAAAAGTTTACTGCACCTTTAATTGTATACAAAAACTGAATTTCACCTTATATTTAGAGCCTGCATCATTTCTATGGGTTTCTCCCTCGCATACTAAGTTTGTTAAAAACTATGGATATTTAATTTGCAGTCTCCTTGCAAAGAAATAGTTGCAGAGATCAGACATGTCAGCAGGTTGTCTATTAGTGCTAAACAGATACAAGGGGAAAGATTCACTAGGCGTTGATAAAGAGGTGTTAAAATGGAGATGACTTCTACAGTGATATCACTTCTCCAGTTCCTATGTTATTCTATGCAGCCAATGCACTGAGATTTTTTCAACTTTGGAGATCTTAGTGAATAGGCTCTATAGAATAATATAGGAACTGGAGAAGTCATCACCTCTTTATCACTGCTTAGTGAATCTCCTCCAAGAAATAATCTAGATGCCAACTTCCCTCCAGGTGAGCTAGCAACACTGCTACTGCCCCCTTCAGAACCTTCTGCACAGAAGAAAAGGGGAGCAATTCTAGAGCAAACCAATTACACAACAAGGAACAAATAAAACTTCAGATGCATTGTTTTGATAATTTGTGCCCCCCCCCCCGGTGCATTTTATCCATAAAAGCTCATCTTTTGTCCTTCTTCATAAGGACTATATGTTATAGGGATTTTGACTACTCCTGCTGAGTAAAACAAGGGTCCTCCCACCATGTTTTATTTAAATGTCATAAAAGTTAAAACAGCATGATTACTTCCTGAAAATTCAACCTGACAACATGACTCAGCAGTCTGGATAGAGAGCTGCCCTACTAGAGGGCACACAGCTAATATAGAAAAAAAACTGTAATTGTATTACATATCTATATTTTAGCACAAAAACGTGTGCTGCTCCTTTTTCGTGCCTTATTCATCAAGCTGACGAGGAACAGTTCTGGCGTAAACCACCTATACATAGGACTAAAATGAAAGTTCCATGAATTTCTATTAGTTTAAACAGGGCTATTAAGGATAGAGAGCTCTACAACACATTACCCCCTATGGTGCAGTTGGTTTGCTCCAGAACTGCAATTGATGAGTTAAGTCCCTGGATCTTTTGATTGGGTTGCTCTGCACATTGGTAAATTGTGATATATACACCAGGGATTTTTTATGGTAATGGCTTGCCATACAGAAAGAGCACTCTATAGGACTTATAAATCATATAAATACTTTATATATGAACATTATGCCTTAAATGTCCCTTTATACTAATAATAACTTACCTACGTTCTGTACCGGAGAACTTAACACTTGTGTTGAAATGCACTGCAGTTCTCTGTGGGTGCAAAAGGGGTCATAAATGGACTTCTCTAAATTCCTTAGCCTTAATATTAAGCCTTGTATTTCTTTCTCTTGTAAAATTAAAGATGTGCCTGGACGCTGACCCAATGTAACACTGTATATCATAATGAAAGTATTGGCACCCTCTACCACAACCACCACCATTTTTATCTTTTTGGAGTGCCAGACGCAACTGCAGCATACAGCTCCACAATACGTTACACACACACACACACCCTGGCGCTCAGAGGGTAATGTACTGCTATTTGTTTTGAGGTGAGGTTCTACTAATCCGATATCCCGCTTTAGAGGGAGAGGACGTGGTTTATTTTCAACTAGTTGAACAGCCCGTTACACGGGCCACAGTGCCACTGCCACCTGGTCGCGGGGCAGTCATGCACAGTAGAAACTGCACGCGCCGCGGCTGATACAGAGCTGGACGCTCCGTATCAGCCGCAGTGCGGTCAGTCTCTACTGCGTGTGACTGCAGCATGCGCAGCAGTGTCTACTGTGCATGACGCGGCGTTACACACGTTTTAGCAAATTATTATATAGGATGCTGTGACTTGTAATGATACAAAAATGTTTTTTTTTTAATGTAAAATATTGTGTAAATCTGCTCATTTTTATTTGCTGATGACCTGCAACTTTAACTTGTGGAGCTGATGCCATTATGTATATAAAGTGGAGAATTGGACTGTGTTTGGCATTTTTTTCTTGTATACCAGGTTTAACCATAAAAATTCCTATTGACTTAAATGTATAGTAATACTTAATACATAAAAAAGAAATGTTGTAGCCTTTATCCCCCAAGTTGAAAGGTGTTTTATTCAAAAGTTATTACAGCTCAAACACAATTTTTTTTAGATGCAGTATCTCTGTGGTCAGAAGCCACTGTCACTGACTCCTAGTTTACATATGCAAATTATCCTTGGGATAGGTCATTACCCAAAGGTAATAGGGGAATCCAGCTGCACCCTGGGTAGCACACCTATTTGTATTGCCACTCGTTCCTTGTTGAGCATCTCTGACTTCCAGTTTACGTATACAAATTACCCTTGGGTTTTGTCACCCCAAGGGTAATAGGGGAACCCAGCACTGGACCCCTTGTTCACAGTGCCTAGAGAGATCAGCTGCACCTCACTGACGAGGTCCAACAAGGCTGAAACGTACGTCTGGGATTGGCTGGTTCTCTTGTTCAGAGAGAATTTGTCTGTTATTTCGTGGCTGGACTGCTGTTATGGCAGGACAAATATGATATGCTTTAGGATATTTCCTCTCTGTGAAAGGAACTGGTGGGCTAAGAGAGACTGCACTCTGGGTAGGACACCACCCCTAGAGATCCCGCAAACAAGTATTTCAGACTTGTTCCTAGTTGAGCATCTCTGACTCTTACTTTACCTAAAATTGTACAGTGGCACTGTTGCTACACCATCCAATGGACAAATCTGATCAGTTGACCATAATGTAAAAGAAAAAAAATTACTTAGACCAAAACACCTTTCAGCAGTGAGAGTACCATACCTTTTTTTTTTTTACATATTAAGTATTACTATCCTTTTAAATGGTCCTTTTAATCTCTTGAATGGTACAGGGGTCTCCATGCCTCTCTACCATTCAAGGAGGTTAATCCCCCCCCCACACACACACACACACACGTCAACTGGAATCTATGGAATTTTCATTTCAACCCTGAGGTTTAGTTCATTTGTCCCAGAACAGCGACTCTTCAGTTTGATAAATAAAGTCCTTTGTCTGTGATTACCAGTGTGCATCTGCTTTTCAGATATTGTATTAAATGCCATGAGAAAAATATTAATATCTATTTAAAGTGTTAGTAATGTCCCATAAAATTTTCTTACAGATTTTGTATAGGGTAAAAAAAATCTCATTACCACAAACCCCATCTCTCAAACCGCTATGGTTTGAGAAATATTCGCAATCAAAGTTCCCCCTTCCCTCCCCCTGACATCAGTGTCTAGCTGACAGCAGGATACCCCAGTCCGGGGACCAGCCGGCGGCTCTGAGGCAGAGCTGAAATCCCATTATTAGAAAATAATTACTTCACTGGAAAGGTCTACAAAGTGTGCCTGGTTTGCGAGCACACTTTGTAGACCGTTCCCATGAAGTAGTTCTTTTCTAATAACAGGATTTCTGCTCTGCTGAAGAGCCTCATCGTGTCAGCCGACACGGATCTCCTTCTGTCAGCTTTACAGCTGACATCAAGAGAAGGGGAGGGAAGGGGAACCTTCATTGCCAATATCTCTCAAACCATAGTGGTTTAAGAGATGGGGTTTGTGGCAATGAGATTCTTTTTTACCCTGTTCAAATCTATAAAAACATTTTTATGGGACATTACTAACACTTTAAGCAAATACGCTAGGAATACGTGGCCACATGGATGGGGCCTTGGAAATGATCAGAGAGAGAAAGTAAATCCAGTCCAAATGAGCTTAGCATTTATTGGGAATCAAACTCACTAAATTGTTCAGGTGATAAAAGCCCCTTCATCACACTTGATTGCTAAGCAATGTGTTTGGGAATTCTGCAGCATTCAAGGGGTTAAGGAAAGATCGGTCACCACTGTTTAGAGCAAAAATCCAGACAACGTTGGCGATGCTGTGAGTTGTAGTCCCCCAACAGCTGGAGAGAAAAATTTGCCTGCCCCTGTATTAGACCAGCATTAATGAATGGACCTTTGTTTGGAATACAGAGTACAGTACAGTCATGCACCTTTATTGTACATTTGTTCAGTTTTACTTTATTGGCTTACATCAGCGGATCTCAAACTGTGTTCTGGAAGGATAACATTATTCTCCCATCAGAATGGAGAGTGTTCAAAAATAAAAGGTGGTTTTGGGACTACTTATCTTTTGTTGTTAGAGGGTACTTTTGTGTTCTCTCTCACTACAGGTAAATAAACTAATATTGGGTACATTTAGGCATTTATCAATTAACAAAATGCAAATTGAGTGAACAGAAGAAAAATCTAAATCAAATCAATATTTGGTGTGACTACCCTAAACTTTCAAAACAGCATCAATTCTTCAAGGTACACTTACGCGGGATTTTATAGGCATATAGTCAGGTGTACGATTAAACAATTATACCAAAACAGGTGATAATGATAATCAATTTAACATATAGGCTGAAACACAATATTTAACTGAAACAGCTGTTTAGGAGTAATAAAACTGGGTGAGGAACAGCCAAACTCCACTAACAAGGTGAGGTTGCTGAAGACAATTTAATGTCAAAAGTCATACAACATGGCAAGTCTAAGCACAGCAACAAGACACAAAGTAGTTATACTGCATCAGTAAGGTCTCTCCCAGGCAGAAATTTCAAGGCAGACAGGGGTTTCCAGATGTGCTGTCCAAGCTCTTTTTGAAGAAGTACAAAGAAAAGGGCCACATTAAAGACTGTAGACGCAGCAGTCGGACAAGTGCAGCAGATGAAAGACACATCATGCTTACTTCCATTTGTAACTGGACAATGCCCAGCAGTGCCAACAGCTTGTTATTTGCAGAATACAGTGGGACCAGGGTACACCCATCTACTGTCCAGAGAAGTCTGGTCAGAAGTGGTCTTCATGGAAAACTTGCAGCCAAAAAGCCATACCTCCGAAAGTGGAAACAAGGCCAAGCGACTCAATTATGCACGAAAACACAGGAACTGGGGTACATAAAAATGGCAGCAGGTGCTCTGTACTGATGAGTCAAAATCTGAAATATATGGCTGTAGCAGAAGGCAGTTTGTTCACCAAAGGGCGGGAGAGCGGTATAAGAATGAGTGTCTGCAGGCAACAGTGAAGCACGGTGGAGGTTCCTTGCAAGTTTGGGGCTGCATTTCTTCAAATGGAGTTGGGGATTTGGTCAGAATTAATGGTCTCCTCAACGCTGAGATGTACAGGCAGATACTTATCCATCACTCAGTGCCATCAGGGGGACATCTGATTGGACCCAAATTCATTCTGCAGCATAACAAACTACCCCAAACATACAGCCAAAGTCATTAATAACTATATTCAGCGTAAAGTAGAAAAAGGAGTCCTGGAAGTGGTTTGGCCTCCACAGAGCCCTGATCTCAACATCATCGAGTCTGTCTGGGATTACATGAAGAGAGAGAAGCAACTGAGGCTGCCTAAATCCACAGAATAATTGTGGTTAGTTCTCCAAGATGTTTGGAACAACCTACCTGCTGAGTTCCTTAACAAACTGTGTGCAAGCGCACCTAGAAGAACTGATGCTGTTTTGAAGAAAAGAGTGGTCACACCAAATATTGATTTGATTAATATATATTTTTCTTCTGTTCACTCACTTTGAATTGTGTTAATTGATAAAAATAAACTATCAACATGTCTACTTTTGAAAGCATTCTTACTTTACAGTATTTTTCACACCTGCCTAAGACTTTTGCACAGTACTGTATATACCCCATATGAATTCATAAAAGTAGATGTATGAAATCAGTATGGCCAAGGAAATACAAGAAAAAGACATGATATGGAGTATGGTGTCACCATATCAATGTAAAAAAAATGCTTAAGGAAGGGATACAGGACACTTTCCTCTGTCTTCTCTAAGGGAAGAGGATGTTTTACTATAAATTAATATGTGGTCTGGAGTCCCCAGTATTCTAATGTGTACAGAGACAGTCCAGTCACTGAATTGGTGCTTAGATAACATCTTCAGAAGGTGAAGTCATTCCGGATTCCAGCATGGCCAGTGGTAACAACCTACACCAGTCTCCTGGGATGGGAGCTGTCTACAACTGTCCGTTCAGGGACACTGGAACAAGATACTTCCTTACTTCCTATCCTTACTGGAACGGACAGCGGTACTCAAAACCCTACTAACCTGCTCAACCCTTCCACTTCAAATGCAATCAGACCATGCAAAAAAGTTGCTTACATAAATCACTAACGAGCAGGAGGCATTACTAGAAATAAAACTGATATTTCAATAGGTAGAGGCACAAGTGCCAGTGATATGTATTCCAGGACATGCTTGTAAAGGAGAGAAATCTTAATGTATGTTCCTGGTAAAACACTTTATAAATAAATGAGTGGGAAATCTGGAGATAAATTATCTCAATTGAAAGAAGATGATCAAGAAGAAAGAGAATTAAATCAAAACGCATTTCAAGAAAAAGTACTTCACTGTAGGTTGCCAGAAATAGACCTAATGGCATCTGGATTAAATGGCAAATGTCCTCTGTATTGTATAAATACAAGGGACCCAAAAGCAATGACAGTAGACTCAGTGGTGACACAGTGTTACATTGATCCCACCTGTTCCGTCTATAATCCTTGCATATGGAAAGTGAAGATTACATACACATCACTGTTGCCCATGTATATTTCTAAGCTTTTTTGGAGCTAAAGGTAGGGGGATGGCATACTGAAGGCAGAAACTAACCTTTTGAGTGCCAGAGGGTTGATCAACACATTGCTCATTCCTCTAGTACTCAAATGGTTAATTGTGTGAGTGCTGTCGGTGTGAATTATGAGGCATTTGCCTGTCCCAAGCCCTTAAAGGGATAGTAATGTTTCACAAAAACCGCACATCTTCATAGTATTTGAGCCATAGAGAATGTAATTTCAGTACTGTCAGAGTTGTAGTTCAATGCCCGCCCCTTTTACCTAACGTAAGCCACCTCCCCTCAGATGTGGAATCTGGTCTCTTAGCCGAACAACTCACAGAAAGGGACAATCTTCTTACTGTGAGCATAAGGAAAACTCTGCCCCCCTTGACAGGTTTTGCCTTATGCTCACTGAATATTGTCCCTCTCTGCGATCCATCCGGACAGTCTTGCTGCTCTGAGGTGAGCAGTGAGCTAAATTCACTTACCTGGTGAGTGACGGCCATCTGTTCCTGCCTCCTTCCTGATCCAGAGTATCCAGGGACAAGAACCCACGGAGGGAAGCAGCTGACTGTCAAGCTTGTGTGTGTGTGTGTGTGTGTTGACTGCCACAGGTCATTTTTTTTTTTTTTTTTTTTTTTTTAGACAAACGGAAAAATGCACTTGCATTCGTAAAATAACATTTCTACATAAAAATATCCAAGGTAAATTACATAAACCAATGAGTTTTGAAACAAGGGCAGCATCTGTCACCCATAAAAAATTATCTTCAGCAAAACAGAATAAAAAAAAAAAAAAAAGATAAAAAATGCACATGCATTGACCTAACACATGATGAAATCTTTGTCCAGTATGAAATATAACATTTCACTATATAACTACTGGTCTTCCAGAAAAAAAAAGGGTTGCCAACTGCACTGAACTGCACCTACCACAGGCCATGAGTTCCAGAAAATTATCTTCCATGTTTTTTTTTTTTTTTAAAGGTATGCCAGCAAATAAATGGTTGCGGCAACTTTAGCCATGAAGATATCTTTGACATGTAATACCATTCTGGAAACTAGATATTCAGAAGCTTTAAAGGGATAGTAATACTTACATTTTACAACTTTGCTTCTTGTAGCCCTTAAAAAAAAAAAATGAAATGCCCCCAGTGCCATCTTTCAAACCTTTATGATAGAGAGATATTAGTTTTCAAAGATCCCCCCTCCCATACGTCAGCGCTTTAGCTGACTGAAATCTTTGAGAAACAAACTACAGAACCATCTTAAAGTGTTATTAGGGTACTGTTTTCTCATATGACTGTCAGAATATCGACCGCATAAAAAGGGTGACACTCTGATGCTGCAGGCTTAAGTGTTGCTACCATCTGTGTCTTAACTCCCCAATAATTCATTTTGGATGCATCACAGTCAAGCTAATAAGAAGAAAAGGATAGACCTATTCAAAGGGTTAAGATGCATACCCTCCCACCTTAATGAAAACCCTCCATCTGTGCCTTAACCCTTTGAATGCCAGAGAGGTCTGCATTGCATTGCAAAGCACTCAGAGGGTTAAGATGCCCTCTTCCACTCACAAGCCCGCATCAGCATGTTGCCTGCATCACAGTCACGCTTACATGTCCACCTGTGCCTTAGAAGATTTGCGACACTTAAGCGTGACTGTGATGCAGGCAACATGCTGATGCCGGCTTGTGAATGGAAGAGGGCATCTTAACTCTCTGAGTGCCAGAGGGGTCCGCACCACATTGCTTTGTTCCCAGGGAGGGAACAGAAAAGTTTCTGCTAAACTATTGATTGTCCACATTTCCTCAACATGTTACTTTTATAGATCATGAATACAGTTTGAACAGTTTTAATACAGATCCCGTGTCTTCACTTCCCGGGAGGTCAGAAGCAGTTTAAATGTGGGGAGTCACGTGAGTGCCAACATTTTATTCATACACACCTCTCTGGCACTCAAGGGATTAAACTGGATGTACTTAACCTATATACAGATTTATTAATAAACAAAAAATTGTGGACTTTACACCGGACACACTCAAGTGCGCCACAAACATTAAAAATGTACCATTCTTATTTCTGCACGCTTAACTGGTTTTCTCCAGGTCCAGTAAATTCAATCACTGTCCTCCTCCTCCTGCCCACTTCTTTCTCTAAACCTCCCAATGATGACTTCCAAGTGCAGCCCAATGAAGAGAATGTATAGGTGCAGCATCAGCTGAAAGGGAAGGGGATTACAGCAGCTGACAACATCATTAGAGGTGGACAGATTGAAAGCAATTGACATAGAAACGTAAGCTTGTTTTATTTATTTATTTATTTTTTTTTTTTCTTCCCTTCACATTTTACTGTAATTGTCTCATTTTGTTTAAAAAAAAAAAAAAAGGCTTCTCCTTTAACCCTTTGAGTGCCATGCAGTGAACACCCCTCAAAGGGTTAACAGGCAGCGGTTATAGTAACATCTTTGGTTATGTGGGCAGCAGTCCAGGTAGGGGAGCAGTTTTCTTTGGAAATGTTAGTTTATGACAGAGTTGTGTTTCTACGTTGGAAATCCCTGGCAGGTTTTCAGTAGGTGCCCAGTTGTTTAAGTTGTGACTCCCCTTGTTGAATGTTCCTCTCATTCTTTGCCTAAAAAACAAACAAACAAACAAAAACAAGAGACAATCTTCTTACTGTGAGAACATTGAAAACCCTGCCTCTATTTGACAGGTTTTTCCCTTAGGTTCACTGAAGATTGTCCCTCTCTGCAATCCACTTGGACACCACCCTGCTGCTCTGAGCTGAGAGGTGTTACATCAGTAAAAGGGGCAGGAGGGGGATACTTTATCATTCAATTACTCTTGAACTACAATTCTGACAGTAATTAAATAACATTCTCCATGGCCCAAATACTATGAAGATATTGGAGCTGCTTTTATTATGAAATATTACTATCCCTTTAACCCCTTAAGGACCATTGCCGTGCCAGGACCGTCACGGCGGTCCGGCACTTAAGGACTAATGACGGTCTTGGCACGGCATGGAGTTCAGGGCTCCCGTCGCGGCTGCACGCCACTCCAGAAGCCCTGAACCGGAAACACTAATAAAAAAAAAATGCCCAGTGGTCCGCAAGTGCCGGTCGCGTGTTCGCGCCCCAGTCCTTAAGGGGTTTAACTCTTGTTTTTTTACACTAACAGTGCCCTCTAGTAGTCACTTTCCAGTTAGTTCTCCTGTTGCAATCTCTATGACAGGTGAATCACTGACAAACAATTCTCCATAGAATGTGATAGAAACAACTGAGTCATGCAGTCAGAACTTTCCTGAAGTAATCACACTGTAATTCACTTACTGATTATCTGAACTGTTATAACATTTAAATAAAAACTACTGATAGCAGTGGGATAACATATGTTTTAATAAAAAAAGTTTACTGTCCTTTAAAAGGGAAAATATAATGTAGCTAATGTCCTATCGGCAAATTTGTTCCTCTGGGAAGAAGAATGACCAAGGAAGATGAGGCTGCATTGTGAGCCCAGGCAAACCAATGTGAAAGCAGAAAGGGGGAGATGTATAAATAGCATTCTTAGTATACAATTAACCCTTTGAATTCCAGCCTCTGGCACTCAGAAAGTTAAGAACAGTTTCTAAAATTCACAACATCGGGTCATAGCTATAAAGAAGTAAAGTCAAGCTTGCCTTTGCTGCCCAATTCCTCCAGTACTGCTCTCCCCTCCAAGATCCTTGGCCCATTAGAAATTGCTGCAGTGCCCTGTCAGAACCTTCAGGCCTGGGTATGGAGACTGTGGTAGTGCCATGTGAAGGTCCTGACAGGGCACTAAAGCAATTTTCAATTGGCTGAAGATCTTGGAGGGGAGAGCAGTACTGGAGGAAGAGGGCAGCAAAGGCAGGCAAGCCATCCTCTTAACGGATCCCCAAGCTGCCTCCTCAGGGGCTCAATGGAGGTGGGTAGAGGGAGAGAAAGCGGGGGGCTCAGATGCATGTTTTTGAGTTGGGGGAGGAAAGGAAGGGAAAGAGGGATCACCTCCCCCCAAGACACAAAAGTGCATATTATACCAAAAGTTTACTGTACTAACCTTAAGAACAGGTTATACCTGGCATTAAGATTTAATCACTAAACCTGCTTTTATTTTTGGAACAATCAGCACGTCTTTATAAATATATTGCAACACAACTCTTATTTGGAACAGACCATTTCTACTGACTGGAGTTAGTACTCAGCGAAATTGTCACTTAAAGTGGAACTATCGTGCATATAAAAGTGCCCCCCCAATTAATTTTTACCATAGAGTCAAGCATATCAGTCCTTTTATTGTCCTTATTAAATCTGGCATTATTTAGAAATATAACTTCTTTGGAGACTCACCGGCAGGCATCTTGCAGTAGAGGCATCTGCGCTCCTGCGCTGTATGTCACTGTCTGTACCTTAAGGTACAATGCAACTCCCCCTAGCCAATCATTGAGGAGACAGGGACGGATAGAGCAGGCGCCTCTTCGGCAAGATGTCTAAGCTGTTGTCTACCGGTGAGTCTCCAAAGAAGTTATATTTCTTAATAATGCCGGACTTAATAAGGATAATAAAAGGATTGATATGCTTAACGCTATGGTAAAGATTTATTGAGGTGCATTTTTATATGCATGATAGTTCTGCTGTAACATTTACTCATACCCACATGTCACTTTGCGACAATTTTACAAATACTTTTTTTTTTCTTTATAACCCTAGGTTTTATACATCTCCCCCACAGTTCTGAAAAGAGTCCCCACTGTTTTCCCCAGTTGGTTCTGTGAGAAGAGACTGAACTATAAGACTGAAGTCTCGGTGTTCAGCCTCACTTGGTTACATGCTCAATTTTACCGATTAATGTAACCAATCTCCAGTTTGCTTTCTATACAGCCATTAGTTTACAGTGTTACAGTATAAACTCCCCCCCCCAATAGTATAGGAAAATAGTATCTTACCTGCTCTTTTGTCGGATCTCACTCTCTATATACCCATGAGGAGTCTTCACCCACTCAATCCCATTCATGGTGTGACGGCCTAGTGGAACCAGCTTCAGTTTCTGCAGATTCAGTTCATGGATTTCTTTGGCACAATACAGCCTGCCTGTGGGGTAAATAGGAAATTCACTGTATAAAATAATAAAGCACCTCCGTATAGGATTAAATTGGGGCTTAGTGTAGGCCAGATGTGATTTAAAAGTGACATTGTTACCCCAAAATGTTGGCATATTTGTAATCAACATTAAAAACACTAGATGTAATGCTAAAAACAATGCTTAACCCTTTGAGTGCCAGAGGGGTATACAATGAATTGCTTTGCAATGTGTTTCATACCCCTCTGGCACTCAAAGGGTTAATTTTAAATGTATTCAATGTTTTATTTTTATTTCACATCCCATTGTGGTGATATGTCACTTCCTTTCCCTGCCTGGCACTATATACATATATAATATACATACACGCACATATATCTATCTATAAAAAGAAGTCTGCATCTCCAGCCACACACACCCAGGGGCGGCAGTAAGGAGGAGATATTCACATCCTCTGTATAATGCCTATCCAGGACATACTGCGGGGGGTGTCATTATCTCTGCAAGGAGATGGCCCTCCCCCACTATCTCCTCTTTCAAAAAACACACACATGGCCTTTCCACCTCCTTCCACTCTTGTGACAATCTCTGTAAGTAACTGCAGGGGACCTCGATACACACACACCACAATACATACACTGGCACAACACATACATGCATAACACACACAATATGGAAAGAAATACATATGCACAACACAGACAATACACACAGACACTGCATTGCGTACCCCACTGACACTCAGAGTTAATTTTAACGTGTCTTTTAACAACGTGAATGCTACAGATGTCTCCAATGCATTAAGTCCATTGCATTCATTGAGATAGCAGCCCCATTAAAATCAATGGGATTGTTTGGCAGATTTTATTGTAGATTACAACTATGAAAACATGTTTTTGGTTGAAGGGGGTCACTCGAGGGCTATAGATTAGTAAAATCAAGTGTGGCCAATGCATGGCTCCCCAGCTATCATTCCCATCATCCTCGGAACTCTGTCGGCTGGCTGGGGATGGCAGGAATTGCAGTCCAATAATTGCAGTTTGATAGATAAAAGTTTTTCAAACAACAATAATGAAAAGTGTAAATAGGTTAATAACAGAAACAGTGGCAAACAGCCAACACAGTTACATAATGCAAGATTTTATACAAATATTAAGGTTATTTTGGTTATTAAATAAAGCAAAATATGAATTTTCCATCTTCCATAAAGGATAGTTAGGCTTTCATTATGAGAAGACATGTTATATAACGTTTCCTGCTGAGTAAAACATGGAAATCAGGGATTGGGAGCCGTTCTAGATAAGGAATATATGAAGATCAGTACAGATACCATGGAATGTAAATGCACTAGCAGGAAAAGACTCCAATAAAGTGTCCTTTATGAACCATATAAGGAGTCTCCTGAGTCCATTTACATGCCACAGTGTGCATCTCTCTATGTCTTTTTTTTCCATAATGTAGCTTTACTGAAACAATAACTGAAATGGGCAGATTACATAGGCCAGTTTGCTGTTAGCTGCCATCACATTCTAATTAACCTTTTGTCTGCCAGAGTTATATTCAGCTGGAACTGAAACGGTTAATATGTAACAGCCCTACCTATGCTAGGTACTATACCCAGAGTTAACTCTACCTGTCTCACAGTGCAAGGCTATTCTCTCCTCTTCATACCTCTTCTGTGACTGCTGTGACAAAGGGTCTCGAAGCGGAGCAGTGCACACCTATTGTTACCCCAACCACAAAAATAAAGAGGCTGTTCATTATTTCTGATGTGATACAGCAATGCATATACAATACTGTCACAAATCCAGACTATATCAGGACCTCATATACATAGTTAATGTTACTTACTTATGAAGGGGTGGTAATATCAGGCATGTGTGTTTGTGTGTGTCTTGCTGGCAATTTTGATACAGGCTAGTGGAATTCTAGTGCAATAGCAGCTGAGTGCTAACAGTTGCCTAACCCAGTGCTTGCTCTATCTTGGGATAAGAGTGACATTTTAAGAGCTTCCCTTGTGCTGTAAAGAAGGGAGAATTGCACTAGCTGCAGATTTGGGTCAGATGCAAAGCTGAATCCATGTATGATACAATGACTGTGGATGGGAGGGACAGGGAATGAGAATAAGACATTCTGATGCCTGCGTCATTCTCATGTCGCTGTTTTCAACACATTTTTAATGCAATGCTGTGTTGCATGCCCAATAGAGGGCGACATTTTCAAAGGATATCATAGAAAATAAAGAAAAAAAAGATCTTTTTTATTGTATCTTGCATGCAATCATTTCATAACACATTATAGTTGTGCGGTAGAATGGCTCCATTTAAAGTTTGATTGATTAGACAAAAAAGCCAATTGTGCATGTGAAGTGTACTGGACAGAATAAGACAAGGAAAAGAAAAAGCCGATCGTGCATGAAAAGAGTGCTTGGCAGAAAAAAAAAAAAAGCCAAAAATAGGGTGATATGAATGCAAGACATATTCAATCAAAGAAAATCAATTACTTAAAAGAAGGTGGAAACTAATCTATAAAACTATGGTACAGACAAAGTTACTGTTCTTATTCAAGCAATAAAAAGTATAGAAATGATGGATGTAATTCCGAGATCTTTAACCCTTCACTGAAATGCTCTCAAATATATGTAACATCCAGCAAAGCATGGGGTGGCCGCGGAGTTAAAGTTGTCAGAACTATAATGACGGAGGTGATGCAGTGCAGTAGAGCTCTGCATCTTTTCACTCTCCTCCCAAGCCCTTTCACTGTCTTTAGATGCTCCTACTAAATGTTGGACACATGCCGAGCTAACCAGTAATCAAGTTATTATTTTAAAATATCCCCCTCCCACCCCTTTTACTAATGTAACACTGGTCATCTCAGAACAGAAAGGTGGTGACCAGATGGATCGAAGGGAGGGACAATCTTCAATTAGCATAAGGAAAAATACGTCAAGGGGTGCAGGGTTTTCATTGTTCTTACAGCAAGAAGATTGTCCCTTGCTGTGAGCTGTCTGGTCAAGAGACCAGATTCCACATCTGAGGTGAGCAGTATTACATCAGTAAAAGGGGAGGGAGAGGGATACTTTATCATTCAATTACTCTTGAACTACAACTCTGACAGTATTGAAATAACACTCTCTGTGGCTCAAATACTATGAAGATTAATGGGAGCTGCTTTTATTTTGAAACATTAAAGGGATAGTAATACTTCGTTTTATCTTTATTTTATTTTGTAGGCATTAAAAAAACATGAAGAACGATATGAGACTTATCTCTCAGACCTTTATGGTTTAAGAGATATTCACAAGCAAAGTATCCTCCCCCATTCAGCCAAATCAGAAGGGAAGTGCCCAGGTATACTGCAGAGAGGGACAATCTTCAATTAAGATAAGGGAAAAAGCTGAAAAACTTGTCAAGGGGGGAAGGGCTTTCATTCTTTTCATACAAAGAAGATTGTCCCCTGCTGTTATCTGTCCAGTCTTACAACTAGATTCACATCTGAGAAGAGATGGCTTACACTAGGAAAAAGGGGCGGGAAGGGGAAACTTTGCTTGTGAATATCTCTTAAACCATAAAGGTTTGAGAGATAAGACTTATATCATTCTTCATGTTTTTTTAATGCCTACAAAATAAAATAAAGTTAAAACGAAGTATTACTATCCCTTTAATACCCCTTTACGTTAGAGGGAGACAAAAAAAAGAGGTAAAGGTAGAAAACGAGAACTGGCTGGTTTGTTTAAAATTAAAGAACTCCATTCTTCAAAAACCTTTAGCTGGAGGATTTGTTGAAATGGATTGTTAACACTTTTAAAACCAAAAGTGTAAACAACGCATTGAGAAGTAATGCATTACACACCCTTCTTGTACTTAAAGGGATAGTAATACTTTAAAATTACTAATCCCAATATTGTAGGAGTAAAAAAAAGAAATTATTTGCCCCCAGTGATATCTCTCAAACCTTTATGGTTTGAGAGATATTCACTCGCAAAGTCCCCCCACCCTTTCCCTGAAGTCATCATCCGATGTCTCTGCAGCTGAGCCGCAATCTCATTAATAAAAAAAAAGAAATAATTCACTTAAAAGGTCTTCTACGTGTGATGCAAACCAAGCACATGTAGAAGACCTTTTATGTGAATAATTTATTTTTTATTATCGCGATGGCGGCTCAGCTGCAGAGCTGTCGGATGATCAAAATACATGCTTTCCCTGCAGTCAGCTACAACGCTGACTTCAGGGAAAGGGGGGGAGGGGGAACTTTGCGAGTGAATCTCTCTCAAACCATAAAGGTTTGAGAGATATCACTGGGGGCAAAGAATGTCTTTTTTTTACTCCTACAATATTGGGATTAGCAATTTTAAAGAATTACCGTCCCTTTAAAGAGCTAATGATTGTCTACATGCCGAGTAAAGCTTTTTCTTACCCTGAGATACTGCTTCGAAAGCTGATGGGATAATGGGTTGTACTCCAAGGGATCGTAATCATCCATAAACGCGCAGCCCTTGGGATGAACAGGAAGCAGAATGTTAGATGTGCAGCTATGATCATGTCCAGGTGGTTCATCCCACTGGATGATAGAGGGATCTCCAACACAATGGAGGGGTTTCTACCATCCAAGGGTTTAAACCATAAATAAGTAGAAGCTTGTTACCCATTAAACTGAACACCAATAACAAGCCTACCATAAATAACTGGAAAAACAGCTAAGTGTTAACCATACTACCGCTTTGAAAATAGAAGTAGCTACTATATTTTTTACGACACTGTAAACTGGATTGGTGGTGCCACCATGTTGTGCTAACCCTGGCAGCAACAATTTTCCTCTCATTTAGGAAAAAAACAGCACACTGGGACTGGTGAACTTTTACTTAAAATGCATTTTCTTATGTTATTATTAGTATGGTCAGGGTGTCGTTATCATTCAGAAAGGACTCATTGGGGGAGATGCACTAAGGTGATAAGGAAGTGATTACTTCTCCAGTGTGATAAAATCTCAAAATCTTATGTTATTCTATGGAGACAGTGCACCAAGATTTCTACAACTTTAGCTCTCTTAGTGCGTTGGCTCCACAGTAACTTCACACAAGAGAAGTCATCTCCCCTTTATCACATCTTAGTGCGTCTCCCCTCACTGAGTCTTCATTACATCTACAAGTATAGGACAGGAAGTGTAGATTAAGTGAGACTTCAGTGTGGCCGGACCAGGTCATATTACGTATTTTGATATTGGTTGTATATTGAACTAGGATGGGGTAATAGGGAGGAAATTTATATCACGAATATGAATAATTTTAGAAATGCATCTGATGGTAGCAGATTCTTTGTTGTAGAGATGTTTTTAGTTGGAGAGCTTTTCCTTTATTCAGCAGTATGACGGCAAGTTTACAGGAAGCTCGATGGTTACAATAAGGTTACAGGGATGTTACAGCTTGATGGTTACAGCTGTCTTGAGCTTAACTCTTACAATGCCTGCGGCTGGCTTATATACAATTGATCCTGCTCTGAATATGGTTATGTGTACTGAGCAAATAGCTTAAAGGTATTGTAATGTCTAAGATTTGTAAAAAAGTAATATTGTAGAAAATAAAAAAAGAAATCCATCGATGCCATTTCTATCTCTCAGACCTATGTGGTTTAAGAGAGAGAATGTTTTAAATTCCACCCCCCCCCCCCCTTCCCCGACGTCAGCTGTAAGCTGACAGCAGGAGGTCCTGGTCCCGGGATTGGCAGGCAGCTCTTCGGCAGAGCCGCAAAAGCGATATTTAAAAAGAAGTACTTCATTGGAACGGACTACAAAGTGCGCTTGGTTTGCAATATCGTTATTTCGGCTCTGCTGGAAAGCCTCCTCGAATCGGTCGACACGTATCTCCTTCTGTCAGCTTTACAGCAGACATCGGGGGGGAGAACTTTAAAATGTTCTATCTTTCAAACCATAAAGGACTGATTGATAGGAATGGCAGACAGATTCCTTTTATTATTCTCTACAATATTACTTTTTACATATCGTAGACCTTACAGTCCCTTTAAATGGACTTGTACAGATTGGAGCCACATTATGCAATGAATATGTAATAGTGATTGTGTGCATGTGCTTGTGTTCTGTGAATATCTAAGAATAGTTGGAATGGAATAGTGACACGTGGCCCTGTTTAATGAGGCTCTCGTCTATTCTTGTACAGCTAGAAGCTGGACTTACAGGTGGATTGTGAAAAACACATTTAAAGAGACAGGGAGCAGAATGAGAAGTGTTGTGAGGTGAGGTGAGAGTCTCAAAACATCAGCCAGTTTTATTTTATGTAGTCAGCCTTTTCAGAAATCTGTCATTTTTGTTGTTAGTGTGCCAAAGGGGGTGGAATAGGACAGGTAGGACTGTATCTGTCTAGAGAGGGGCATTGTGTAGCATTAATGTCTCCACCCATGAGAATGGGTCCAGTGCAGGAAGTCAGGATTAGTGTCTCACAACAAGACAAGACAATCACATGGGGTGAATATATTAACAAGTGAAATGTGTTAGATGGAAAGAATACCATTGCTCATCCTTATCTCTGTGTGTAGATGAGGTGAGAAAAGGGTAATATAATTCATTGTAGACCTCTCTCACATTCAAGGGGTTAAATGCCTTATTTAAATTAATGGGAATTTTCATTTGTTCCCAGAGGTGCAGTGGTTTGCCCCATAATTGTCCCATCTTTTTTTATGTGTATAGACTATAGGACAGAGAGTGCCTTCCATCTATCAGACTATATAGTGAGTTTTCAGGATCTCCTCACAGTAGCAAAGATGATTCACTTATTTGAACAGATCCAAGTGGTCTAATAATGGCGTACCCTAAAATTCACCAGTGTTGAGCGTCCTTTTGGGCTAAAGCAGTGATTGACATAAGGGACTATTGAGGCTTTCTCACTTTGCCTATCTCTGCCTATAGGCCGCTGCCAAAAAATAGTCACAGAGGCAGCGCACAGGGATGTAAGGAACATTATCACATGACCAGACAGACAATGAGTGGGCTCAGCATCCAGGCTCACTTCATTCCATACTCTCTTAAAGTGGAACTAACATTTTAATAACGTGACAAAACTCTCAAAATCATCTGTAAGTTATGTTAATCATTTTTATTTATAATAGTTTTTGTGATATTATCTTTATCAGTTTATGGAAATTATTCATTACTGGAAGGCATTTCAGCCAGATACAAACATTCCACAGTGCTTTTCCTCACACCTGCCACCAACTCACTGACAGATACTAAAATTCCACAATGCTCTCCCACCCACCTGCCACCAACTCACTGACAGATACTAAAATTCCACAATGCTCTCCCACCCACCTGCCACCACCTCACTGACAGATACTAAAATTCCACAAAGCTCTCCCACCCACCTGCCACCACCTCACTGACAGATACTAAAATTCCACAATGCTCTCCCACCCACCTGCCACCACCTCACTGACAGATACTAAAATTCCACCATGCTCTCCCACCCACCTGCCACCACCTCACTGACAGATACAAACATTCCACCATGCTCTCCCACCCACCTGCCACCACCTCACTGACAGATACTAAAATTCCACAATGCTCTCCCACCCACCTGCCACCACCTCACTGACAGATACTAAAATTCCACAATGCTCTCCCACCCACCTGCCACCACCTCACTGACAGATACAAACATTCCACAATGCTCTCCCACCCACCTGCCACCACCTCACTGACAGATACTAAAATTCCACAATGCTCTCCCACCCACCTGCCACCACCTCACTGACAGATACAAACATTCCACCATGCTCTCCCACCCACCTGCCACCACCTCACTGACAGATACTAAAATTCCACAATGCTCTCCCACCCACCTGCCACCACCTCACTGACAGATACTAAAATTCCACAATGCTCTCCCACCCACCTGCCACCACCTCACTGACAGATACAAACATTCCACAATGCTCTCCCACCCACCTGCCACCACCTCACTGACAGATACTAAAATTCCACAATGCTCTCCCACCCACCTGCCACCACCTCACTGACAGATACAAACATTCCACAATGCTCTCCCACCCACCTGCCACCACCTCACTGACAGATACTAAAATTCCACCATGCTCTCCCACCCACCTGCCACCACCTCACTGACAGATACAAACATTCCACCATGCTCTCCCACCCACCTGCCACCACCTCACTGACAGATACTAAAATTCCACAATGCTCTCCCACCCACCTGCCACCACCTCACTGACAGATACTAAAATTCCACAATGCTCTCCCACCCACCTGCCACCACCTCACTGACAGATACAAACATTCCACAATGCTCTCCCACCCACCTGCCACCACCTCACTGACAGATACTAAAATTCCACCATGCTCTCCCACCCACCTGCCACCACCTCACTGACAGATACTAAAATTCCACAATGCTCTCCCACCCACCTGCCACCACCTCACTGACAGATACTAAAATTCCACAATGCTCTTCCACCCACCTACCACCACCTCACTGACAGATACTAAAATTCCACAATGCTCTCCCACCCACCTGCCACCACCTCACTGACAGATACTAAAATTCCACAATGCTCTCCCACCCACCTGCCACCACCTCACTGACAGATACAAACATTCCACAATGCTCTCCCACCCACCTGCCACCACCTCACTGACAGATACTAAAATTCCACAATGCTCTCCCACCCACCTGCCACCACCTCACTGACAGATACAAACATTCCACAATGCTCTCCCACCCACCTGCCACCACCTCACTGACAGATACAAACATTCCACAATGCTCTCCCACCCACCTGCCACCACCTCACTGACAGATACAAACATTCCACCATGCTCTCCCACCCACCTGCCACCACCTCACTGACAGATACTAAAATTCCACAATGCTCTCCCACCCACCTGCCACCACCTCACTGACAGATACTAAAATTCCACAGTGCTCTTCCTCACACCGGCCAGCCAGTACCAGATCATTTACATGAAATAACAAACAAAGCTTAAATATCTCAAATGACTGTCTTTTAACAAAAAATGACTTATGTAACAGAGGTTATTTTGAAAGTTCTTTTAAAGCAACTTAAGTTGTTATAAGGTGTTCGTTCCACTTACAATATATCACAAACACTTTAATGCAGTGAATTTTGTTTTAGACAAGAGCGGTATATGTAAAGATCTGACCCACCATACATACCTTTTTATTGCAATATTTCAGGTATTGTGCATGGACAAGCCTCCTCCTTCTCTCAATGTCCCTTGATGACTGGCCATCAATATACGTCTGGATGGATTTTTGTATGGGGTTCGCTATGCTCTCGGTCCAGCACTTGTGCTGCATCTCCTTTCTGCGCAGTTCCTGTTCCTCTGTCTGCTTCAGGTATTCGTCAAAGCTCTTATTTAAGGCAGGGGAGATGAACAACTGAGTACTAAATCAATAATAGCGATGACTCAGCGAAATATAGTATACATATATACAAAATTCCCAGTACAAAAACGAACTCAAAGGGGACCTTTTACCTTGATTTAAAGGACCAGTGGCCTTTTTTTATTATAAATACACACGCTAAATGAAAGTCACATGCTCATGCTTCTGGTTCCATGCTAGCCACACACCCGGACTGGTACTGAACATAGAAATGAATGCAGGGGTGAAGCATTTACCATTGGTAGAAGGACCTGCCAATCTTAAGACAAACACACAAGCAAAGAATGGCTTCACTAGTACCACATGGACCTGCTCAGCTAAAGTGTCATTGCCCAGGCCTAACATTTGCTCCACAGACCTGTCCTCTCTATGGCTTCCACACATAGTGGGAATTCTCTGGATTTGCCCCGGAGACTCCGGTTTTCACACTGCTTTACTGGGTCTCTGGGGCAGAGGCTGAGTCTCCGGATGTGGAGCGTGGGCACAATTTTGGTAGAAACATCTGCTCTTTCCCATTATGTTCCTCCTTACCCAGCTTTTTTTTTTTTTTTACTATTTTTTTACCCCTGTTAAGCCCCGCCCCATTTTGACACGATTTGCTTCATTTTTCTCACCCCTTCAGCACCACAGGAGTCCCCACTGGGGAGACAACACTTCAAAGTTCCCAGGTATGCTTCCACATCAACAGAGCATACGGAGGAGTGAAGCTGTGTGAGAGGTGCTGATGAAACAGCCCATACTGGACTTTGAAAATATAACATGGAGGGGTCACTAAAGACTATTAAAAATGTTAAGACAGGCAGATTGGGTCACACTTAACAGATTCACTGCCAGAAGGGTACAACACGTTGCAAATCAATGCACAGCACATGCCTCTGACACTCAAAGGGCTAAAATTCACCCAATAATTTTCCAGATGATAACACACCTCTTCTTTGGTTCTCAAAACACTTGCTTCTGGCTTACTCTTTGAAGAAAGCCGCATCTTAACCCTCTGAGTGGTAGAGGTGTGTGCAACACATAGCCACAAAACAATGCAGAGCAATGTCACTACCAGTGGACAGTAGAACTAGATCGATGTGTTAGAGAATGCATGTGTGGGTAGATTTTCCTTCCCATATAATCCTCAGTGGAAGAGGGCCAGCTAAGTCAACCACCACTTCCTCATCAGCTTCACTATTATCCCCCATATGAACCTCCTCTGCCTCCTACATAGCATTCCAGTCTTTTAGAGGCGCAACAGCTACTGTCAGGCTTTGGGCCAGATCCAGGACTCCCCTCTTTCTCCCTCGTTCACCAGACATTTTTCCCTTTTTAGAAGTCAATTTATTTTTATTTTTCCCAACTGCATCCCACTCCCCTGTGTCTCCTACCACATTCCCAGATCCTGTCTAAAATTCCTAAGTCCCTCCTGGCAAAACCTGAGAGGAAACCAGGAACTCTTTATGGTACAAGATCCTACCTCACTCTGGGATACCGGATTTGGGCCCCCAGATTTATCATCATTCATAGACCAAACTATTTCCTTCAGTGCATGCGGACCATCAAAATCCTCCTCGAGCCATATTTCGATATTGTGCAGTGCCTCTGTGTATGAAAAAAGTCCCAGAAAGGTTGCACCTAATCTTGTCACAATCTCATGTCAAGTCTTCCTACAGGAAGATCACTTGACAACGTCAAATGAAATACTAACATGCCCGTGGGATCCAAATTTGTGACATATATTTGGCTGTCCTGTATAAAAACAGGACATATTATTCCTCCCAGTAAAAAAGAAACAAAAGAAAAACCCAAAAACTATTTTTTCAGCCACTTAAAGCCTGACCTTAAAGCGATACTAATACTTAAAATGTAAAAAAAAATATGTTGTAGGGTTTATCCCCCTGAGTAAAACAAGAGTACTCCCACCACTGAAAGGTGTTTCATTCAAAAGTTATTAATTTTCAAAGATGAATTTTTTAGGTGCAATATCACCTGAAATTGTACAGTGGCGCTGTTGCTACACGATTCTATGGACAGCTCTGGTCCCGGGACCATAAATCTCCTTAGGATGGTGTAGCAACAGCGCCACTGTACAATTTCAGGCCACTGTGATATTGCACCTAAAAAATTAAACTTTGAAAATTAATAACTTTTGAATGAAACACCTTTCAGCAGTGGGAGTACTCTTGTTTTACTCAGGGGGATAAACCCTACAACATATTTTTTTTTACATTTTAAGTATTACTATCCCTTTAAACTTCCATTGTCCAGTCCGTATACCATCCTCATCCAAGATCTTCAATGGTCCATGTATGATCTCATCATACCACTTTACCAACACAGATATATCAGCAACAGGGATGATCTCATTACTTGCAAGGATCATGAAAGTCTTGATTTCTGAACAGGAAATAGGGATGGCAACAAAATGCTGCCAAGCTGCACTAAATCATACTTACACAAAGCAAGCATCATATCATTTGAGCCTGAGGTGTGTATAAACATGAACATGTCTACAACACAGTACCCCATAACGATCCCCAACACTTCTTTCCTCTCAGAGGGTAGTGACTTGGCAACATGTCTAAGCCCTACCAGATTTCTTTTTTATGGGACTCACAGTGACAGGCTCCCCACTGCTATTTTGGGGTTTCCTGCCATCCAAGCACCAAACATGGAGGGCATAGGAAGGACAAGAGGAGTAATCAGCCTGCCAACAACACCACTACCAACATAATTTACATGTTTAACCTTAACAATATTACTGGAAACAACAGGGACAACAGCAGAAACAGAGGCAAGATTTGGGGTGGGGGTAATGGACCTGGGGCAGAGGACAGAACCGGGGATGGAAGAGAAACCAAGGCGGAGGATGAGACACCAGGTGTAAAGGTGGCATCTATGACAGGGACAGGTGACTCACTGGGGTCCACCACAGCCAGGGCCGGATTTTCCATAAGGCAGAGTAGGCATCTGCCTACAGGCGCAACCTACAGAGGGGCACCTGCCATTGCAATCCATATATACACACACTTTTTTTTTGTGTATGTGTGCGCGCCACTCACCACATAGTAAGGTCTGTGCCTTCTTCAGCACAGACCTGTAGCTGCTGAGCTCCCCCGGCTCTTTAGTAATGCAAAGCGCTGAGAGATGACATCATCTCCATGACATCATCTCCCAGCGCTCTGCATTACTAAAGAGAAGACCACGCGGGCAGACAGTGTAGATCTGGTTCTGGCTACCAGAGGAATAAGGCTGGGCTGGCAGACAGTGTAGTGTGCTTTTGTGGCTACCAGTGGAACAAGGCTGGGCTGGCAGACAGTGTACTGTGGTTCTGTGTCTACCAGTGGAAAGTGGAATGTCTCACGCTCCCCCCCTGTCACTTCTTACACGAGCAATGGCATACTTCTTTTGCTAGCACTCATTTCCCTATCTAATTAAAATAGAGTCTTACATATTTCTCTGAATATATTTAAGTCTGTGCTAGTTATATTTGAATTCGATACATGCCCCCCTCCATGACCACACCCTCAGGGTTGTCTGGCATTAAAAATACCCTTAGGTTTTAAGATACAAGGATAAACAAGCTTTAACCTCTTGAATGAAAGAAAGGTCCCCAAACCAATGCATTGCAGATGTCTCTAGCATCTAAGAGGATTAAAAATGGCCAGGGGAATGAACAGCCAAACTAGTATATCAACTAGTAAATAAACAGATCACAATAATGCAGGAGTCGGGGTCTTTTGCAGGGGGAATTGTATTACGCTGGACACGGCCACACCTCACAAACATCAAATGTTGTTGGATGGAAATAACTTTAAATGAACTAGACTTGAAACTTAATTATATAAAATAAGAACTCATTCTCAACCCCACAAACTGGAATGGGTGAAGTAACAAAACAAGATCATTGTTTTTTCTAACCACCATGTCCTTCATAAACTTAATATGAAGATACTTTTTGCTCAAAAAAAAAAACAAAACACAAAAAGATGGAGTCTCCAGGTTTCAACAAGCAATAGGAGTTTTGTGACTATAAAAGCTGATGGATAGATCTTCAATCAATCACAACTCCTATCCACTCATTCCCTTCTCACTGTGATATGAGTTTAAGATATATTGATCTGTTTAATCTGAAACAGCTTCCTTGGTTGGTTGTGATCTTGTGTTGTGATGCTCTTTGCGGGAGTGGAGATCTGGTTGGCATATGGCATTACAAGCAACTCTGTTTCTCTTATCAGAATGCTTGGGAAATTGATGGAATCTCAGAATGCTCTTACCTTCTACACATGACTAATCTTTGTAGTACAGGCCTCATGTGTGACCGTGAGGGAGAAGAGGTAGCCCCACACACACAATATGTAGAGGCTTAAAGGATCTTCTCAGTTGGAGTATGCAGGTGAGTAAATCATTAAAGATGATTTAGCGAGTTGCCTAGAATGCCTCATGATTTCTTCCTTTAATCGAAAAGGAGGGCAGAGAACAGACAATGTCACATGGTCTATCCTTCTGAAGGGATTTTCTGTGTTACTGCTCTGTAGACTCATTCTATTTTACAGATTTTCCTGCTGCTAACTGAACAATCTTGTCTAAAATAGTCTGTAGAATGAAGACAAGGGAGTATAGTTTCTGGTATACCACGCAGCCTTAATTTGCATCTTGGCCCACTGTTTTCCATATCATTCTGCTGTAACTTTATTTGGTTGATCGTTTTCTCTTGTAGCGCTAGCTGTTGACGTCACTTTTGTTTTTAATAGTTTAACTTATTATTGCTAATCATTGCCATTAGTTTAATTAGCTCCTCTTTTGTAGATAATGTTTTAAATCCTCTTTGATTTGCTGACAAACAACTTTAGTGCCAAAATTCTCCATGTTATCTTGTTTTCCCTGCTTCCCACTATAATGATGGGTGACGTGCCAGGACTGTCACGCTTGAATGGGCATTAAAAACCTTTGAAGGTAAGGTCATGTCATGGAAATTTGTGATCACAGTGCGGCTGCACGCTGTGCTGTGATCACAAATCACGTTTGTGCAAAGAAAAAAAATTGCCCTGGTCCTCCAGTATGTCCCACTCCTGGACTGCAGTCCTTAAGGGCTTAATGTAAGTGTAACTCTTCCACAGTATTTCTTCAAATAATTCTTTGTTGTTAGATTATTGTATGTTTTTTTTAGAGGTTAGGATCTCATGGCCCATGCAGCCATCTTGTTTCTTTACCTCAGTAAATAGTAGAGAGGCCTCTCTGACATTCAAGGGGTAAAAAAATCAATTTAAATAAATGGGAATTTTTATTTGTCCCCTATGGTGCAGTTAGATTGTCCAAGAACCACTCCATTTTGTATTTAAATACATGAGCCTTTGTTTGAAAGCCCATTTTCTCTTTCCACTAGAAGTAAGAGGTTTGTTTTCTTACCTGATTGAAATAATTCTCCCTGTCCAGAACACGCTGTGTTGCTGCACTGATGTCCTTACTTTCTTCATCGATTAACAGCTTGGGAAAGATAAGACATAATGATATAATTACACATCTTTCAACTGTCCCTAATTTCCAGGGTCAGTTTCTCTCTGGGCTTTATACATTAAGCTGAAAAGGAACAATTCTGGAGCAAACCAACTGTTCCATAGAGCGGAAATGAAAGTTAACAATGTTTTAAATCTAATTTTCACCCGTTGAATGCTAGAGAGGTCTCCAATATATTGGTTGGCACTGGAGAGCTCTACAGCATGCATGGACATAGAAGCCCCATGTGTCAAATTTTCATTTCAACCCTGTGGTGCAGTTGGTTTGCCCCATAATTGCAACTGTTTATTTGGTGGATAAGGCCCTTTGTCCCTAGATTCTGTTTTCTCAGCTTTTGTCTCTGGTTTAAAAGGGATAGTAATACCCAATTTAAAGTTTATTTAGTATTGTAGTCATTAAAAAAATATTAAGAACTATGTAAGTCTTATTTCTCAGACCTTTATGGTTTGAGAGATATTCGCAACTAAAGTTTCCCTCTTCCTGACATCCGCGCTCTAGCTGACATATTTGGATTTTGGTCCGCAGACCGGCCGGAGGCTCTTCAGCAGAGCCTGGATTGCAATCTTTAAAAATAACTACTTCATTGGAACGGTCTACAAAGTGTGCTTCCAAACAGGAAAGCAGCTATGACTCAAGAAGCCAGATATAATAAAATACCCTAAGCCTTCTCCTTACTGACAAGAAGGAAGAAGAAAGAAGAAGAAAGAAAAAGAAAGACTAAGGTAGAAAGATAATACATAGTATGGAAGAAGGAAGAGGGCAGAGACATCTACCAGAAACCTGATAGTTCCTAGGAATGATGCCGTGCACTACTAATGATGTGGCAAACCAACTGCACCATAGAGGAAAAATCAAAATGTCCTAAATTCCCATTGGCTGAAGAGGGCTTTAATCACTCAGGTGTGTTGGAGACCTCTAATATTTGAGATCTAAAGTGCCATTTAAAGCAATGGGACATTTCATTTGTCCAATGGTACAGTTTGTTTGCCCATAAATTACCTTTTCTTTGTGCATGTAGCTCTAATTATCGAGTGCTTACTTCTCAATGTGTTGGGGACTTCTCTAGCATTCAAGGGGTTAAAAGTGCCATTTACATTAATGAGAATTTGGGGGATTTTGATTTGTACCCTATGTTGTATTTGGTTTGCACCAGATTTGTGTCAGGGGCAATTTGGTGCACGGACATACCCTGTGTTCACTGGGGCCTCCTGTTTCAGGAAACCTCATCTCAAGATTCCAGCAGTCCCTTCTCATAAGAGAAGTCCTGTGGACATGGAGGAGTGAGAAGATATCCTGGGTGCACAATACACCAATATAGCTGCTTTCCTACACTTTTTAACAGTACTAAGGATGGCCACCACTAAAGCCATGGGACTCCTAAATGTATTCCTCCATTTACAGATGTTCTTAATCCTTTAAAGACCGCATGGCCTACAATGCTTTTGTGTGCCCCTTTGGTCCTAAAAGGGTAAGAACAGCCCTTATGTGTGCATACATCCCATTTTGTGCTGATGCTGGTATAAAGTGCCTTATCTACCTATTAGTGAATGGATTATACAATTAAGCCATTTTACCTGGACATGAGGTCTGTGTGCTAGCCATTCACTGGTTTTTCTGATAGAAGTGGTGGAATGGCTTCTGGCCGCATGACTTGATCGTGTCATCCTTTTAGGCAGGGATGTGCAATCCAAGTTTTGGGAAGCCTTTTTGAATGTAAAGCCCTAGAAAATAAAATACAGAACCAGACATAATAAAATACTTTTAAGAAGAGATCAGTTACAGTTCACATTTTCCAGTGACATCAACTGAGATTAACCGATTTAAAATAAGAGTTAAAGGGACAGTAATGTTTCAAAATAAAAGCAGCTCCAATTAATCTTCATAGTATTTGAGCCATGGAGAGTGTTATTTCAATACTGTTTGAGTTGTAGTTCAGGAGTAACTGAATGATAAAGTATCCCCCTCCCACCCCTTTTACAGATGTAACACTGCTCACCTCAGAATAGAAAGGAGATGTCCAGATGGCTTGCAGAGAGGGACAATCTTCAATTAGCATAAGGGAAAAACCTGTCAAGGGAGCAGGGTTTTCATTGTCCTCACAGTAAGATGATTATCCCTTGCTGTGACCTGTTTGGTCCCAGGACCAGATTCCACATCTGAGGTGAGCAGCGTTACACTAGGTAAAAGGGACGGGAGGGGGAAACTTTATCATTCAATTACTCTTGAACTACAACTGACAGTATTGAAATAACACTCTTCATGTCCCAAATACTATGAAGATTAATTGGAGCTGCTTTTAATTTTGACCCATTACTATCTCTTTAATATATATAAAATACATCATCAATTTCTGAAATGGCTGTTAAAATTCTAATTCGAATTCTATTTTTTTGTTGCTAATCCTTATTTTTTGTAGCATCTCCAATATTTGAACACCTGATTTAATCCTCTGAGTGGATACTCACATGTGTTGGCTACCTCTCTGGCACTCAAAGAGTTAAACTGAGAATGAAAAATTGGTATCATTCCCAAAAATGCCAATTTTGAGAATATTTCTATGCTAAATACTCGAGAGGTGCTAATGCTATTAGAGACTTTTTAGCAGCTTGCATTACTGAGGAATGGACCTCAATGTTTGTATTACCCCTTAGGCACAGTGCGGTAATTTGAAGTCTTTCTTTAGGAAGAAACTACTAATTTAGGACTGGATGACACTGCAGATGATAAATGTTATCACTGCTTTTATCTCATAGATTCCCATTTAGGAGTCTTTCACGTATGTAACAGGAGTATAGTAGCCCCTTGCAAAAGCTCAGTCGCAGATGTTTTTCACTCACCTTCTCCTGCATTTCTCTGCTGATCCAGATGCAGGAGGGGCTTGTTTGATCGCCGGCCCATGTGAGTTCCAGACCATATTATTGGCTGCCATCCATGGGTTGACCATTCATTGGAGAGTGTGATGAGCATCTCAGCCTCCAACAATTCTCATGTGAAAGGTCTCCCAGCCATTGTGCAGACCACCCTTGCTGCATCTTTACTGCATTCCTCTTTGAACACAGTAAAGATGCAGATTTCTGCACTTTAGTGCATTCATACGAAAATGATGTATAGGATCTCATGGGATGACTAATGTCACATTCACACGTGACTTCGTAGTTGTGTCTTACATCACATCCCCCCCAAACAGGTCTATTTAAAAAAAGCAGAGAGTACAATGTCTTGTTGTAGGAGCAGCAGAGACATAGACAGATGCAGACAGTAGCAGGTGGGCAGTCTTCAGGTATGCTGGCATCAGACTTTCTGATTGTGTGCCAGCTGCACCCCATAGCTGGCAATGAGTGTAGTTATAGGTCTAACTGCCAGAGGGATAATTTCAGGCCAAAAGTATATGTAAAGGAAGGGGGTGCTTTGGCAGATGTACGAAGGGTGAAGCCACACATGGATTAGTCAAAGCATTCCTTACAGGGACCTGGATTTCTTCTCTCAATATGTCCCTTTCCAGATGTATGAAGGGTGAAGCCACACTTGGATTTGTCAAAGCATTCCCTATAGGGACCTGTGTTACCTCTCTTCATCATTTATCACCCCCTCCCCCTTGTCCCATTCATTCCTCCATCTACTCTGCTCATTCATCCACTTTCCCCAGTCATTCCTCAATCTTCCCTGCTCATTCAGCCATCTCCCCCACTTAAAGTGTTAGTAATGTTTCACAATAAAATCAGCTCCAATTAATCTTCATAGTATTTGGGCCATGGAGACTTATTTCAATACTGTCAGAGTTGTAGTTCAAGAGTAATTGAACTATAAAGTATCCCCCTCCCGCCTCTTTTACTGATGGAACACTGCTCACCTCAGAGAAGCAAGACTGTCCAGATGGATCGCAGAGAGGGACAATCGTATAAGGGAAAACCTGAAAAACCTGCCAAGGGTGCAGGGTTGACATTGTTCTCACAGTAAGAAGATTGTCCCTTGCTGTGAGATGTCTGGTATGAAGACCAGATTCCACATCTGAGGGGAGGTGGCTTACACTAGTTAAAAGGTGAGGGAGGAGGATACTTTATCATTCAATTACTCTTGAATTACAACTGACAGTATTGAAATAACACTCTTCATGGCTCAAATACTATGAAGATTGATTGGAGCTGCTGTTTTCGCGAAACATGACTATCCCTTTAACTGCCTGACACCACCTTTCATCCTTCCCCCCCACTAATTCTTCCGTTTTCCCTGCTCTTTCCTCACTCCCTCCACATGTGCTCCAGCCTCATCCTGATGAACATTAGTGTGGTCTGTCAGCCTCTCCGCCTGGTGAAACAATGCCCATCATAGGCAGAGAGGCTGTATCAATGTGTCCGACGGTAAACTTCAATGGAATAGTTAAGTGTCGCCCCCTTTACAGGTCCCTCCTTCCTTTCCATATCTCTTTCTACCCTTTCCAGATCTACCAACCCTTTGTGTGTGTGATTCTGCGTTTGTGTTTATGATTGTATATGTTGGATTGTGTGTGTGCATGATTGCCTGTGTGTGCCTACGTGCATATGCATGTGGTTTCTGGTTCCCAGTCAGCCATGCCCCTGGGTGTTACAAAGGAGGAATTATACAAAATTCCCCTTTGTGCATATAATGGGATGTGGCTGAGGGCACAGTGTATTTTTCAACTGGTTTTGCAGCCTTCCTCCTCAGCCAAACTGAACACACAAAAAATTCAGACCTCGTGGTGTGCATGAACAGAACCACATGTGCAAAGTTTCTAATACTCGTGAGGAGTCATAATTCTGTTGATTGTATTGAATAATAAATGCAATAATCTGTCGAACATTTGATTAATTATCCTATATATTCAAAAATTGCACCCTTATGCTACATTAATATTTGGAACATATAAAACAGCAGATTTTACCACTTCTTTTTTCCAACCTGATGGATAAGAGGGACTTTTGTGCCTGTCTACCAATCTACATAGTGGGTATTAGCTTGGCTCTGACTGACTTATCCCAGGTTCTCCTGGCCAATCCTTTCTCTAGCAAATTATTCTTTAGCTCTGAATTCAGTCAAGCAACAGGAGGAAAGATAATTTTTTTCTCCTACAGCCTTAATCACAATGATTTGATCCTTTTTTGGAAAGTACGTAATTCTTAGTTCCTCAGAAATTTCAAGAATACCTTTTCTAGATAAATATCTTCTCAGGCATCCACTTCCCATTATAACAATAAAGCTAAGACCACCCGGCAAGGTAGGAAACAGTCAATCACGTCATCCAACAAGGCCATCTCAGCATGAAAGAGGTGGAACAAGCCATCTCCTTCCAGATCCTCCATTAAGAGGAAGGCTCAATCATTTTCAACACCAATGACAGACAATTTAAGGCTCATGGGTACTTCAAGAGACATCTTTCGGGAACGAGCTACACTCTGCCTTTAAACAGATTTTTTATTTCAAATGTTCAAAAAAAGCAAAGTAAAGCTACAGCTTTTCATCAAGCAGTAACATCAGACCCCCATTCGGAAAGCCTGTACACGTGATCAGTCATGTGTGCCGGCTCACCAAATGTCAACTATGTGGTCCTTAAGGGGTATCCACATATCCGTTATGACCAAGGTCAGACTAACAGCCTGTCCAACTACTGCTCACTCTCATTCCCTTCTAAAATCTTCCACCTACATCCCCATCACAACCCCGTTGTTCACTTAGTCTTTTTTCCCCAAACAGAACCACCACTTCCCTGGACCACTGCACTTAACAGAACTTCTCCCTCCCACCCACTGACCAGTAGTTCATGTGGCAGGAGGCACTTACACCCCATAGCACTTACTCCTTCTGTGTCCAACCTTCCTTCCTCTAGACTGTAAGATCTCATGTGCAGGGCCCTCTAATCCTTTTCCTTTTTCTATATTCAATTTGTACTATTTAATATGTCTATAGGTCTATTCCCTACTGTACAGGGCTGCAAAATAAGCTGGCGATATATGAATAAAGAATGATAATATCCACCCCAGGATAACTGGACATTAAGGGGTTAAAGGACTAGTAATGTTTCATAATAAAAGCAGCTCTAATTAATCTTCATAGTATTTGGGCCTTGGGGAGTTATTTCAGTACTGTCAGAGTTGTAGTTCAAGAGTAACTGAATAATAAAGTATCCCCCTCCCGCCCCTTGTACTGATATAACACTGCTCAGTTTAGAGCAGCAGGGAGTGTCCAGGTAGATTGCAGAGAGGGACAATCTTCAATTAAGATAAGGGAAAAACCTGAAAAGCTTGTCAAGGGGGACAGGGATTTCATTGTTCTCACAGTAAGAATATTGACCCTTGATGTGAGCTGTCTGGTCTATGGACTGGATTCCACATCTGAGGAGTGAGGGCTTACACTAGGTAAAAGGGGCGGGAGGAGGAAACTTTATCATTCAATTACGCTTGAACTACAAAGCTCACAGTAATGAAATAACACTCTCTATGGCTCAAATACTATGACGATTAATTGGGGCTGCTGTTTTTGTGAAACATTACTATCACTTTAAAACGATAGGAGCCCTTAATATTAAAAATATATATAGCACGGTTCATCCTGCTGAGCAGTATAAAACCTGCAATATAGCAGAGAAAACCTGCGTCTCCACACACACCCAGGGGCGGCAGTAAGGAGGAGTTACTCCTAGCTCCTCCCTACTGCCATTCCTGGAGATATGAGAGGGGCGTGATTTTGACAGGAGTGGGCAGGGGCTCTGCAAGGAGTTTACACCCCCTCAACATCCTCCTGAACATGAAAAAGAGGCTTGGACTTCAAGGAACTGAATGAGCATGCTCAGAACATGAAAAAAGAGGCTTGTAATACAAGATATTTAGTACCCAGAATCCTACACAGCCTCTACCCCTCCACCTGTCCCAAATAACAGGCTGTAAAAAGAAAATTGAGTTTAACTTGCTGTGAGCAACAAGTGTTGAGAAGAGCAGTGTAAAAAAGCAGGACTTGAAAAGGTTAGTTAAACCTGTGCTATTTTTGTAGAGCCTTGAAGTACAAGGGGAATGTTTTCATTTTGTTTTGTAAAACACTGCCTGCTGATTGTGTTTGATGCAATGACAAAATATACCTGCAAATCTCTTTAAACTCCTTGAGTGCCAGAGAGGTATGCAATGCATTGCAAAGCAATGCGTTTTGTACCTTTATGGCACTCAAAGGGTTAAGAACTGTTGACTGTGTGTGATACCCTAGAAGACTGTGCTTACTGACCACCCAGGGGCAGCCCGCTTATGGTTTATCACAGTGTGTTCTGCGCATGTGTGTTGCAGTGAATTGTGTGTATGTTGAGCGTGTCTTTGTGTATTGTGTGTGTGTATTATGTGTGTATTGTGTGTGTGCGCCTGGCACGCAAAGGTTTCACCTTCTCTCACACAGTGCACCTGCTTCCTCCTCTGCATTACTTTTACAATTACTTTTACTAAGTGCTTACTGGGAAAGAATCCTTGCCCCTTCAATCTTTTTCTTAACCCTTTCATTGCCACAGTGTTACACGACGCATTGCAATGCGTTGCATACTCGTCTGGCACTCAAAGGGTTAAAAGGATAGTAATCTTCCTGTGTGTATATATAAACCTGCATCCCCTGCCACACACACACACAGGGGCGGCAGTAAGGAAGAGTTAGCCCACCCCCAACATCAGTCTTAGACTCAAAGATAGGTTCCTTGAGCACAGGAGGGCAATCTTATCTGTGGACAACAAATACCCTCTGGCTCTGCACTATAGGGATTTTCATCAAGGTAATCTAGAGGGCACTATTTTAGTTCCTCTTGAACATATACCTCTCATTTCCAATGAGGGAGAGAGACTTACACTCCTGAACCAACAAGAAACCTTTTGGATATATCATTGTGACACCATCATTCCAGGGGGTCACAACGATAGATTGGATGTGCCGACATTCACATAATTTCTAACATATACACTTTCACACACACACTTCTATACATTCTCTATATTTTTTTCTTATATATTTATATAACTTTCATGTTTCACTTTTGCACATTTTTATTAATTTGCATTTATTTTCGATTTTTTTTTATTTCTGACATATCTACATATATATACACATACACACATATATATATATATATATATATATATATATATATATATATAAATACACACACACATACATATATTCTTATATATATATTTTTCACATCACTATCTGTATATTTGCATTTAACCCTGTGCGGTGTGTTTGTATTACCCTGTCATTGTGCATGATCTTCTTTTCCAACAAGTGAATAAGAGAAGATCTATTTAGATAGATTTTTGAACCCTCGCATTTTTATATATATTTTTAAACTATATTGCATCTTTCTTGCATCTTTCTAACAATCCTATATGTATGCCTTTTATATTAGGATGATGATAGACACTGTGATAGGTTATATATATTTTATTTTGTATCTACATATGGAACTTGCAACATTTTTCTTGTTTCAAATTAATGGAAAGAACACACTGATACAATTAACATTATCCTCTATACCTGATACTACGTGATCATGGCCAATGACTGGCTGGAAAAAAGCGGATAATGATTAGTGGATGAAAACTGGTGCTACTATTTATACTACGAACATTTCCAATATTCATGTCCCTGAGGAAGTATACCTGTTGTACAAAATGTGTTATTAACCCTATATTGCCTGATTTTACATTGCTGTGCTGTATATTTCTCAATTGACGGGAGGGGTTGTGGACTACAAGCCTCTTTATAAATCTTAACAACCCTGCCCGCTGCTGCATACACTACAGGTCCGCCACTGCGCAGTAAATTTTACCGATTGACGGGAGGTGTTATGAACTATTCTTACTTGAGGGCCTTTATCTCTGCCCGCTGCTACAAACAATTACAGATCTGCTGCTGAGACTGACATCTTGGGAAGTCTGCCTTAGAGTCGGGAGAGATCAGCTACACACCAGCCCCAAGTCACAATCCTGTCTTTTCTATATATGACACCTGTCTGCTTGGATTCTCTGGAAACTTTCTCCTGTCATTTATTTCAGCACAAACGGGTTTGATAATCATTTAACACATTTGGGGTGAACTGTATGAACTCTTTTTTACATACATGTTTGATATGTCTTCAGTGAACTCACTGTTTCTCATAGTGTTTTTATAGCCCCTTTGAACACAAAGGGACTATTCCTTATCAGTATTAATATTTGTGTCCTTTAGTTTTATTTTTTCTTATCCCACATATACCTTTATTAAATGTACTATTTATGTTACAAGCGCTCTCCCGCCCTTTTCCTTTCTTCCTATTTACATAAAATATATATTCAATTATTAGGGTTACTATCTCTTTGAAGCCCCATCTAACTCAATGGAAAACTGGATTTGTCCCATAAGGGTGCAGCTGGTTTGACCTCTTCTGTGACCCTTATTAATCACACTAAAAGAGGGAAATTCTGGAGCAAACCACAGGGTGGAATTGAACATTTTCATTGATTTGAATGGGGCTTTTAACCGCGGAGTGCTAGAGAGTTCTCCAAAGCACTGCTTTGCCCCCTTCAAGGGGTTAAAAGCTCATTCAAATCAAATGGAAATGTGCAGAATTGTCATACCCCCCCATGGTGCAGTTGGTTTGCTCCAGAATTGCACCTCGTTAGTTTGATGAATAAGGCCCTATTGCACAAATTAACCATTTAAATGCCAGAGGGGTACGCAACACATTGTTTTGCTAAAGAGGTTACCAAAACATTGCTTAGCAATGCACTGGAGACCTCTCTAGCATTTAATGGGTTAAAACCACTGTTTAACTCAATGGTGATTTTTATTGTCCCCTATGGTGTAACTGGTTTGTCTCAGAATTGCTCCTCTTTTCTTTTCTGCATACGGCCCATGTCCCTTGAGCACCTCCTTCTCTATTTGTTTTCGTATATGGCCAACTGGTATTTTACCAGTCATCTTACTTTAACCCCTTGCATGCAAAGCAATGGTATCTAGAATTCAAGGAGTTAAATTGGTCTTCGCACTTGCAAATGTTAGCTCGGATCCAAAGCCCCTTACAGTAGGAGAGAGTTTAACTCTTGGGACAGGCATAAAGCTGAATCTAAAGGGTTACAAGAGCCTGAGGTCCTCAGTCAGTTATAAACACAAGCAGACCAAGTAGTTATTATCTCCTATACAATGCTTGGTGTTATTTTTGTTTTTTTGGCTAAAGAAAACTTTACCCCCCAGTGTCCTTTTTACATGTACATTTGGACATGCCCAGACTTGCTTCTTTAGTCTATAACAAACACAATTCACACAATCTGCCACCTAAACTTGTGTCCTGGCTGAGAACCAATAAAATAATTTCTCTTCATTCCAGAAAGGATGTACACCTCCCAAAATTTCAAATGGCCAAAGGGGGACACATATTTAACCCCTTAACGACCGGCCATTCGGCGCGGTCAGTTAAGGACCACGGAACATTTTTTTTTTCTTTTGCGCCTTCCGGATCCGGACTCCCAGAACGTTGTGCAGCCACGGGGGGAGCCCGGAATTCCATGACGGTCATAGTATGTCATGGGTCGTTAACTCAGATCGACCCATGACGTACTATACCGTCAAGGGTCGTTAAGGGGTTAAGGACCAGCTGCGCACACTGAAGGACCATGGAACATTTTTTTTTTTTCATTAACCGATCCACACCATTTGGGGAGCCCTAAAATCCATGACATGCCAGGACCATCATGGGTCCTTATCGTACGTTTTACCCAATACAGTCCTGGCACGTCGTGGATCCCTAAGGAGCATACTTGTGAACGCTCCGGATTTGCCCTGGAAACTCCGGTTTCGGCACTACTTTACCGGGTCTCCAGGGCAGAGGCTGAGTCCTCTGGATGTGGGGAGTTTCTATTGAAACTCTACCCACTTCCACTTTTTCCCCCGGAGTAGCTCTTTCCCCCCCAGCCTTCTTTTAAGCCCTCCCTGGCACTCTCGTTAAGACCCGCCCCTTTTTGACGTGATACGCGTCATTCTTCACACCACCCATGGCAGCAGAGGACTCCCCTCCAGCGAGACAACAATAAAACGTTCCCAGGTATGCTAATATTGGATTGCAGGGGGTATGGCTGCTGGGTGTAACTGAATAAATTATTTAGAACAAGACCAAAGTATTTTATTTACACAGATTAATAAACACAGACAGTATACTGAAGATAAACATTAATCTGCATACCTGGGAATTCTCTGGGATGTGCCCTGGAGACTCGGTTTTCAGACTGAATTACCGCGTCTCCGGGGACAGATGCTGATTCTCTGACAGTGGGGATTTTCTTCTCCTTCCAATAAAGTATGGAAAGACAGAAAAATAACTACTCCAACTGCGTTAGAAAGGCCTCAAACCATAGCTATAAACCATAAGAAATGAAAGAACGTCTTTGGAAATATATGGACTTCTTGCAAAATTAGTGTGAAACAGCTTAACATCATCGTGCTGATCATGAATGTCTCTATACATCATCCAACATGATCATGGTGAAAAGATCGCACTGGCGCTGACTGAAGAGCCTGCTTGGTATCTGGCCACTCATTGGTGAGCTGATTTCCTGCTCACCGTGATTGGTCACAGAGAATTTAAAAAGTAAGTCTGTTAGAAACTCTCTCTTGTTTGATCATAATTAAGCATGTATCAATCGCGTCGATCGATATACCTGCACTGCTTGTCATTGTCATCTGATCTTTTTTTACACTTTGGACTTCATCTTTTAAATTCCTTATGATCAGCTAATGACTGCCTTCGCTCTTTTTGTGTCTACAGCCCTCTCACACATCAAATTTTTCTCTCATTGCTCCTTATCTACGGAATGCTCTACCTCCCACCCTGCGCCACTTCACCTCTCTGATGGTCAAGTCACGCTTGTAACTACACCTCCCGAATAAAACTTCAACATGCTAGAAGGCACTGACATACAACGGACGCTCTTATTATTTACTTTATTTGTGTCCCCTATCCGGACCAGAACTCTGCCACTGTATTCAGCACTTGACCCTTATGTACACTGTATGTCTTCCATTACCACTTTAGATTGGAAGCTTTCGGGCAGGGACCTCACTTCCAGTGTTTCACTTTATAAGCACTTGTAACCTTGTATTGTCTAAACCCTTAAATTATAAAGCGCTGGTTACGCTATATAAATAAACATATTAATTCAATCATTGCTTTATATATCGGTTCAATAAATTGTGCTTTTTTTCTTGCTGTCCCACATTGTGTAAATACTACACTAAGTATATTTCCTACCCCCCCCCTTCATTTTTGCACTGTTTTCCACCCTCTTTATTGTCTTTTATATTGGTAATCTCACAGATCTGAGTCTACCTGGGGAATAGCTGCATTTGGGAAGAGAACATGAACTGACACCCTTTGTCACACCAGGGTGCCTCTATAGGGAAAGTGGTTAGAGTATGATTAGTTGCATATAGACAGGGCTGAATTTACATCTCAGGAGCCTGTAGGCACAGAAATTTGAAACGCCCCCATGGGCCATCTGCACTAGATACCTCCACAATGCTCCTAATCTCCACGTTGCCCCCCATCATCTCCATATTGCTCTCACATTGCCCCCCATCATCGCCACATTGCCCCCCATTAGCTCCAGCTTGCCACCATCATCTCATGTATCGCCCTCACATTGCCCCCATCATCTCCATATACCATATTGCCTTCAAATTGACCCCCATCAGCTCCACATTGCCCCCATCAGCTCCATATTGCCCCATCAGCTCCACATTGCCCTCACAATGCCCCCATCAGCTCCACATTGCCCCCATCAGCTCCACATTGCCCTCACAATGCCACCATCAGCTCTATATTGCCCTCACAATGTCCCCCATCAGTTCCATATTGCCCCCACCAGCTCTACATTGCCCTCACAATGCCCCCCATCAGCTCCAACTTGCCCCCACCATCTCCATGTTGCCCTCACATTGCCCCTCCCCCCCATTGTCCGTTTCCTACCTCCCCCCCGTTGTCCGTTTCCTACCTCCCTGGTAGGAGATCTGTCACCTGTGCCTCCTTTGGCACAGTCTTGTACCTGATGGAGCTCCCACGCGGTCTCCTATCCAGGAATACAGAGCGCTGGGAGATGATGTCATCTCCCAGTGCTCCGCATTCCTAAAGAGGCGACGAGGGAGCTCAGCACCTACAGGACTGTGCCAAAGGAGGCACAGACCTGTCCTGCCGGGGAGGTAGGAAATAGACAACGGGGGGGGGGGTAATGTGAGGGCTACATGGAGTGGGTGCCGCCGGCGCAGCCAGCGAGGTGGCTAATTTTTTAAAAAAAAAATAATAATAATAATTAAAAAAAAAAAAAAAATCTGAATGGCAGGCGCCCCTAGGTGGCATGCGCCTGTAGGCAGGTGCCTACTTTGCCTAATGGCAAATCCGGCCCTGCATATAGACATATCATTTTACTGTAATTTTTCACTCCATCCCGCTCGGTTAGACGTTCTTTTAGGGTATTAATGCTGGTACACTCTTTGCTAAACTTAAGCTTAAAGACACAGAAGTATGGTTACCAAACTGGAGGAACTATTTTTATGAGGTCAGTGCAAATAAATAGCACCAATGGTCTGGAAGAGTGGAAAAATTGGTTTAAGAATAAATACGATTTGGGTATGGTGATTGTAGGAAAGTGTTGCATCTGAGGTGGCTCTGAGCAGAGCCATACTTTTTAAAAAAGTAAAACTGATACAGCCAAAAATCGGTAGAGCCACTCAGTATTATGCCCCTGCCATTCTTCTACCCTAAGTCTAAACTTGCTTGGCCTAGGCCAGTGGTTCTCAATCTTTTCTTGCTCGAGGCACCCCTGACACGAAATCTGGAACTTTCAGGGTACCCCTTATATATTAAATGTAATTTATCAAGGTCATTATGAAGTGTACAGTACATAAATATACACTTATTATTAGGTCTTACAATCATAATAACAGAAATAAACACATTGTGCATAACAATTTCCATATATCTACATTTAAAAGTCAATATAAACACTTTTGTCAAAGTTTTCATAGAAATCAAGGGGCACCCTATGCTGATGGCTGTGGCACACCAAAGTGCCATGGTACCCTGGTTCAGAATCACTGGCCTAGGCCTAAATATATCACTGCCATTGCTATTCTGAGCTAGAATAATGATATTCTGCACTAAAATAGGAGCTCTAATCAATTTTGTATTTCTGTGAATACCCAACTCCAACTTATTATGCTGGCAACACGGGGAAGCCAGTTATCCTCCTCGATTCTCCATCTTTTAAAACCTGGGATTTATGGTGGAGCAAACTCTGATCCCTCCCCCTTAAATACATAGTAACACTTAATTTGTAAAAAAAAAAAAAATTATATATATATTGTAGTGTTTACCATCCTGAGTTAAAAGGTACTCCCACTGCTGAGAGGTTTATTATTCAACAGTTATTGCAGCTCAAACGTTAATGTTTTATGTGTCGTATCTCTATAGCCTCAAATTATACAGTGGTGTTACTGTTGCTACACTATCCTATGGACAGCTCTGGTCAGTTGACCATACACCTCCATAGTATGGTGGCGCAACAGTGCCACTGTTACTTTTCAGACCACCGTGATACTGCACCTACAAGAATTCACGTTTGAGCTGCAATACTTCTCGGGCAGTGTAAGTATCCTTGTTTTACACAAGAAGATAAACCCTACACTCACAGGAATTCTTTGAAGATGAAAAAAGATTTTTTTATTGAATTGACGTTTCAGCCACGTTACATAGCCTTTATCAAGATTACGTAATGTGGCAGAAACAACCTATATAATAATTCGCTAGGATGTTTGTCATAATGCGGTCAGACAGTCTCTACCGTGCATGATTGCATCGCGTGGAGCAGTCAGGTAGCGGCCTCTTAACCCTTTCAGTGCTAGAGGGGTACGCAGCGCATTGCAATGCATTGCATACCTCTCTGGAACTCAAAGGGTTAACATTACCCGGACCTTGGCCCGTGTACATGGGCTTTTACACTAGTTGATTCAATAAAAAAATGTTTTCATATTCAAATAATTCCTGTGAGTGCCGTCTATCCTCCAGCAACCATAATTATTTTCTTGACATTGCACCCAGGCATTTATATATAATATAATATTTACCGAAAGTGCTACCACCATGAACTTTTTTTAATACATATATATTAACCCTCTGAGTGCCAGAGGGGTATGCAAAATATTGCAAAGTAATTTGTCGTACACCCCTATGGCACTCAAAAGGTTAATTGTTACTATCCATTTAGTTTTTCCTCTGGGAAACAAGGCAGCTTACCTCTTTTACTATTGATGCTAGAGAATACACCGTTCTCAGAGAAGTTCCTGTGTACTGTGTGTTACATCACTTTTTAGTCCACGATCCCTTATCCTCTTTGCCCTTTCAGGTACAATGTGTTTCTATGTAACTAACTTTCTTGCATTTCATTATGTATGGACAAGGATATTGCAATGCATTCTTATATCTTATTCTTTGTTTCTCCCCTTCAGTGTCAGCATTAATGTCTGAATGTTTTCTGTTTTGCACTACAAATGTTAATAAATAAATATACATGATATATTTTAATGCCTGCATTTCTCTATGCATGTTATACGAGTGGTGTTTGGGGCTTGCCAGTATTAAATTCTTAACTCTTCTGAGTGCAAAAGGGGTATCCAATGTATTGCTTTGCAAAGCGTTGGATGCCCCTCTGCCATTTAAAGGGTTAATAGTGGTGATGCATGATTTAAAGGGATAGTATTACTTCAAAATTACTATCCCTCATATTGTAGCCCTTAATAAACTGAGTTAAATGACACCAGCGGCATCTCTCAAACCTTTATGGTTTAAGAGATAGCCGCTTTCAAAGTTTCTCCTCCCCTGCTGTCAGCGTTCTGCTACCAGCAGGGAATCTGGTCTCTGTATCTCGTTATGGAAGGAAAAATGATTCATTGAAACAATTGAATTGGTAACCAAGCACACATAGAAGACTGTTTCAATGAATAATTTTTCCTTCCATAACGAGATATCGGCTCTGTTTAAGAGCCTCCGCCTGTCCCGGGACCGGATTCCCCTGCTGGCAGCAGAACGCTGACGCCAGGGGAGAGGAAACTTTGAAAGCGGCTATCTCAATATGAGGGATAGTAATTTTGAAGTAATATTATCCCTTTAAATGCGCTGGGAGACTTGTACCCTTATAGTTTCCATACCTTGCCTGGTTCTGGACCATGCAGTAGATCTCTGGGAAGTGTTTCAGCCTGCTGTGTGATAATTCCATCCTTCATCACTCCCCTGAATCCTGCTAACATCTCGTCTCTGGACACAACTACAAGAAATGGAATCATAATGATATCAGTTCAGACCTCCTGATAGTAACTTTAGCTCTAAACCAAGTCACATATATACATATGCTGATGTCACTCTACTAAAGGGAAATGTAAAGGGGGTTTAGTTGCTTGTAGGGCTTTATTCAGAAAGATAACAAGGAACAATTCTGGAGAAAATCAACTTCACTACAAAGGGAAAATGCAAAAAAATAATTTATTTAAATAGGGATTTGAACCCCCTGATTTAGAGAAATGCATCAGAGACCTCTCTAGCACTGAAGGAGTTAAAAAACACCATTTCAATCACTTTTTGTCTCCAGCCATTCAGCTGGTTTGCACCCGACCTGCTCCCTTTTAGCACTGTGCATAAGGTCCCATATTTAATTCATTTTCATAATGTACCATATCCCATCTCTGTACCATGAATGCTAATCATCTCTTAACTTAACCATTTGCCTGCCAGTAGGATGCACAGCACACTGCAAACTGAGGCAATAAAGGACCCCATCAGTACTCAACTCATTACCAAAACCAATAATTCTTAATATATAAACCTAAACTGTAATACTAACCCCCAACCCTAAACATTAACACTAAGGACTAACCCTTAAACCTAACCCCAAAAACAATCTCCTAACTCTAATATAACTCTAACCCTAAAAACCAACACCATATCCTAATATCGACTCCTGACCCTAACAGCTTCTAACAATTATATTAGCTACCTGGCTGGTCCATACCATTCTTAGTAGAAGTCAGAATCCTAAAAAATGCCCACATTAGCTTCTAATTTGGAGAGTACCAAATCTGCCTGGGTAAAGTGAGTGTTTTGAGGTGGAAATAGCTGTTGTGTGGAAGTTGTGTGTTTTGAGGTGGAAATAGTTGGAAATTTATACATTCTAAAAACCACACAAGTATAGTGAATGTCTCAATGTGGTTAGCTGAAAGGTAAGTTTATTTATGTCCTCTGCATAAATAGCAATGCAGAAGAGATGAGCAGGCTCTAAATTAAACTTCATTAAAAGAGAAGAAAACTTTTTCTTATGAAAATAAAACATATTGCAGGGCATTTTCTGCCGAGTAAAATAAGGGCACCCTCACCTCTAGTGGAGTTGTCTGTCTAGAATTATTACAGTTCAAAGTGTGTTTTAAAAATTAGTAGTGCACTCTAGTGGCCAGATCTCAGATAATTATTCTGTTGGATAGCTGAGTCACTGACAAAAGTTCTCAATAAAATGTTATAGTAACAGTTCAAATTCTACCACAACAGTTATCGTGAATATTTAAAATTGCTGCTCTGTTGGCAAACTATGAAGCCCCACCACATGCACTGACAGTGAACTGTCATTCTGCTTCTGTCTTTAGACACTTCAGGGGGAAAACAATGAAGTTGCTATCATTACCATCATAAAAAGAAAAAAACAAATGTATATCTTAAACTAGTTCTAGATTTGAGGCAGTATTAGTGTAGTAGCCTTAAATGCTGCTTGCCCTACCACTTCTTTCCCCCTGCTTCTTTCTCTCCCCTTTGATCATGAGTTCTGTACCTTGCATTCACTGCACAGGTCCTGCACGCAGAAATGAATGAGGGAACATGAATGAGAGATACTCAAATGTACTCTGCATTTATCCCTACATCACTCTGCCACATTCACACACACATCCTATATAATAATTCACTAGGATGTTTGTCACGATGCGGTTATGTGCAGTAGTGACTACCCGCAGACTGGCCACGTTCGGGCAATCTCTACTGCACATGATTGCATTGCGTGAGTGAGGCGACGCAAGACTGCATCAGGTGGAGCAGTGAGGTAGCGGCCTCTTAACCCTTTGAGTGCCTTGCGTTGCGTACCCTCCGGCACTCAAAGGGTTAACATTACTCTGACCTTGGCCCGTGTACACGGGCTTTTACACTTGTCATTATATTGGGTGTGTTTGTCTCCTGAGGGAGACATAAATTATGTAGAGGAGTTATGCAAATCTCCTGTATACTGCCTGTCCCATTGGTGTAAGAATGGGGGTGGGAAAAGCCGTGTCAATATTGGATATATATATATATATATATATATATATATATATATATATATATATATATATATATAAAATTAGCACTTTTCACTTCATATACTGTAATATTTTTTTTTTAGTACTTCTGTTAAATGAAGTAAATATTATTTTAAATCACAAGCCTGTACCATATATGCGGACTGTAAATTAATATTAAAATATGTCCCTGGCAAATTACTGGAAGCTAGATGGCTATCCAAAGAAAAATAATAATTAGACAAGGCTAAAATAAAATGTCACTAAATATTTTCATCCCTTGAAAAGTAGAGAGGTATTATAAAGCCAAAATATGTTTAACCCATTGTATACTAGGGTGGTCAAGCAATGCATTGTAGATCTCGCTAGAACCTAAAGAGTCAACCCTTTGAGTGACAATGGAATCCAATGCATACCTCTCTGGCAATCAAAGGGTTAAAATGTTTTATTTCACTATTTACATAAATGTTACAATTTTATATTTTATATAATCACAATCTAATTTGTACACACAGGTGTCCTGTTTACTTTGATCAAGTAACCCTTTAAGGACCAGAGAGATGTGTACTGCACATCCCTCTGATCCTTAAAGGGTTAAGAACACTTTTTATACAAACAGTTTAGAAAAGCCCCATACAGTTGTATAGGATAAATTAGATTACCCCTCACGAACTCCAATTTTTCAACATAACTTACCCAGAATTGTTCAAACACCAAATTCTCAAAGACCCTTCCAGTAGCAGCTGGTCCCACTGGTGAAGTGGACTGGTTCTGGACTCGGGGTCTCTGCAGTCAGCTCACTGCAAGAAAGTGTTTGTGTATATCTACCTTCCACATAGCAGGCTGTAGGCTCCCTTTCTTCTTCTTGTCTGTCAACACAGAGAAAATAGTTCCTAGGTCCGCAGCACTTACTTTGTGAATGCAGTTCTTTAGATAGTAATGTAACCTTCCACAGGACATAGCATTTTCTTCTGCCTTTTATGTGTGGATGCTCTGAGGAGGATTGTAACCCTGTATAACTCCTCAAAGTTTACACAGTACTAAAGTAGTTGTTATTTTGTCACCTAATCGATGCTATAAAACATGGAAGTGAAACTGGTAACCTTCAGCTCTTGCTGGACTACAACTCCCATCATCCCCCCGCCAAACGATTGCTGTCGGGATGAAAGGAGTTGTAGTCAGGCATGGGCTGGAGGGCCCCAGTTTGCCCATCCCTGCTGTTAGAGCACCTATTTATTTTACAATGTCCCCCATTATAAATAATCTTTTATTTTGTTATTGAATTTTTTTGTTTCAACTCTGAGTGCTAAAGGCGTGCAAACCAATGACAAGTACTATTAAAACTGTATTATTGGTTATCATTTTTGGGGGCTATAAGACTGCTATTATACTATTAATTTATGCATAGATTAATACTCTTCTGACACTCGAAAGGTTAATAGTGGTAACTGTTTGAGATCCACCAGAGACTACTGGTAGATTAGTCAGACACCCATTTAACCCTTTGCGTGCAAGAGAAGTATCCAATGCAGATACCGCTCTTGCGCTCAAATGGTTAATAGTACTTGCTGTTCGTATCCCTCCGCCTCTGTAGCAGCGTGTCGTTGCCATAGCTATGTATTGCAACTGTAGTTATGTGCGTCTCTTGGAGGAGTTTTGAGCGGCGGTGCAGCCGACCAATCAGCGTTGTAGAAATGAAACATGATGGTAGAGGATGTCTGAGTAGTAAATAGGGTTGTGCAAAGAAATGACCCAGACGTCTCTGTGTCAGTAGCTGGTTGAGGGTCAGACATACCCAGACAAGAGGACGGAGAGGTGAGGTTGATGTGCGAAGGGCACATAATTCCTACTAATGGAATCACCAGCCATTCAATAAGATTAACCATTTGAGTGCCAGATGGACATTGGGCTTAGGGTACACCTTTTGACACTCAAAGGGTTAACAACTTGAAATTAAAGCTAAACTCATTGTCATTGTATTTATAAAAAGCAAGGTGGAGTTATTGTGGAATATACCAACTTCACCATAGGGGACAAATAAAAAAAAATCCTGTTAAATTAGGTGTTTAACCACATGATTGCTAGAGAGGTGCATTGGAGACCTCTCTAGCAATTAAGGGGTTAAAAAGCAGTATTTAAGTGCAATGGAATTTAGGAATTTGAATTGAGTCCTCTATGGTGCAGCTGGTTTACTCAAGAATAACTCCAGTTTGCTTTTTATTAATAGGGATCACTTTTCCTAATGCATCTTATTATTGTTATTAATATTTATTTATATATCCACTTGAAGGCAAAAGGCATTGCAATGCATTACACACCAATGTGGACTTCAAGGGGGCAAGGGCAATATGCACCACAAACTTGAGTGAGGCAATGCACTGGAGACCTCTCTAGCAATCAAGGAGTTAAAAAGCTCTGTTCAAGTGCATTGGAATTTAGGACTTTTTATTTGTCCCCTATGATGAAGCTGGTTTACTCCAGAATAACTCCAGTTTTTTTATAAATATGGGCCAGTGCCCTTTAAAGGGATAGTAATAGATCATTTTATTGAAAGGTAATTCTGTAGATAGTAAAAAAAATAAATTAATTACGCCCAGTCCATTATCTCAAACTTTTATGGTTTGTGAGATCTAAGCTTATAAAGTTCCCCTTTTCCTGCCCTCGATGTCACAGTCTAGGTTACAGCAGGAGATCCCGGTCCGCAGACCGTCCTGCGGCTCTTCAGCAGAGCTGAAATAGCGGGATATAAAAATAAATACTGCAAGCACATGTTGTAGACCGTTCAAATGAAGTATTTATTTCTATATCCCGCTATTTCGGCTCTGCTGAAGAGCTGCAGGACGGTCTGCGGACCGGGATCTCCTGCCGTAACCTAGACAGTGACGTCAGTGGAAGGGGGAACTTTGTAAGCTTATCTCTCAAACCATAAAGGTTTTGAGAGAGTGGACTGGGCGCAATTCATTTCTTTTTTTACTATCTACAGAATTACCTTTCAATAAAGCAATCTGTTACTATCCCTTTAATGCCCATGTCTTGTGACCAGCTGGGGCGTGTAATGGTACTAAACTCCCTACTAGTAATGATGCAGTTGGACTACCCAGTGCATTATAATGCACTCTGCTACCCCAAGCCCCAGGTCTTCCGGGAGCCTAGGTTTCATATCTTTTACATAGCAAAATTGTAAAATCTATTACTTTATTTGTATTTTTAGCAGCTCTGAGGGACGATGAATCCAATTCAGAACCTGCTGTACGATTCCCTGATAAGAACACAGCATGTGGAGGCAGCCGCTCTCATCAGGATAAAGGAGGGAGTCGTGTTCACCTCCCCTCCTGGATTTCACGTAAGGAGAACATAGGACTTTATTCATCAAGAGGTTTATTCCAAGAGGTGGAATAGTGGAGCAAACCAACTGCACCATGGGGGGGGGATTAACATTACCATTTATTTAAAAGGGGATCTATCACCCCTATATAAGTTTGTCTTAAGTTATGTTATACAGCAAATATGTTGAAAACTGTATTAATTTTTTTTTATTAATTGCTATTTTGCAGAAATTTAAGGATTAAATACTGCCCTGCACCCTACTTCCGGACATACTGCGGTTACCAGCTCTTTAGCACAGACTGTCACTCTCCAGTTCCTATTCTGTGTACTGAGATCTCTACAACTGGAGATCTGTTAGTACATAGACTCAACAGAATAACATAGGAACTGGAGAACTGATCACACTGGAGAAGTCCTCTCCTCTTTATTGCACCATTATCACAAGTTGGTGCCTGATGCCCCAGGAGAAGTCCTCAGACTGTTTAATGAAATGCAGTATGATAAAAGAGATTGAGCTCTTAGGCCAGTGCATTTTCAGAATGCTAGGGTCTTTTCCTTATGGAAACCCAAAACATTATTCTGGGCTCTTGCTTTCATTTCAGGGTCTAACAGTTGGAGATGCCTTTATCCCCTATAGACCTCTCCAATGCACTGCCTTGCTTGTCAGTGTGTTTGAGATATCCCTAGTATTCAAGGGGTTAAGCAGACAATTCTAGACAGCCTGACGTGGATGCACTAAGAAGCACTGGAGTAATATAGGAGTAAACCAACTGCACTGTAGGAGAGAAATCAAAGCAATCTCAAACACCATTAACCTTTTGAGTGCCAGAGGAGCTTTGCAATGCATTGGGTACCCCTCTGGCACTCAGAGGGTTAAATGACTGCTCATGCATGAGTACAATGAGTAATGCATTGTATCCTGCATTACTACAACTTGACTAATATGGTCACTACAAATTAAATAATTGATTAAAATGGGGATTTATAACCATTGATTGTAAAGGAATGTGTTAGAAACCGAGCTAGCATTGAAGAGGTTAAAAGTTCCATTTAAATCTAAGGGAGTGTTTCATTCTACGCACAGAATTGCACCGGTTCTTTTTAGGTCCGTATATATTAGGAGTGGGCAACATGTGGCTCTCCAGCTTTTGATTCACATTAGCTTATGTAGGTCTTGCAGATGTGTGCCTCAGTGCAAGGTGCTGGCGGTAGAAAAAATCCCTCAAAAAGACCCTTAGAGGAGTAAATTCTGGGAAATGACCAGGGCCAGAGGAAGCAGGAAGGTTACTGAGGGCCACTTCTGGTTCTGAGCAGTTACAGGCTCTGGGTCTTCCTGTTCCTAACCACTGCCTGGCCTGCCTTTTTCCCTCCCTGGCCCAAGCTGGGATTGTTCTTTGTGTGATAAATTACTTGTGTAAAATGGTTGTGTGTCAACAGTTTTTGTCTTGTAACCAACTATAAAAAATATATTATAAATAATATAAAATTTAAGCTGTAAGGATAAGACAGTGATAGGGGAAATTTTTGTATGTGGTACTGTCTACAAGTAAGGCTGGTGGCTATAAATTAGAAGGACCTGTAGGTAATGGTCACTGTGGCTAGCCTGAAGGAGTCTGTTTGTGAGAATGCTCCTTCGATCTGGAGTTTTTTCCACACCAATCTTTACAGTGGATAAAACAGTGGGAGCATGATATAAATCCATAGAACCTATCTGCTTTAATTGTAACTTGGTGCCTTTCCCTTAAGGTACAAAGAGGTTATCCGTAAAGGACTGCTGCCAATGTCTTCCATTTCTGTGTCTGTGCTGTATTTATGAATAGGGTATGTCTGGTTCCAGTAGAAGCACACTGCAGCTACACCATTCTGTCTTCAATGTAAATATATTGACTAATCAATGTTTTAGCATTGTGTGTTCATAAGAATGTCCTGATGAAGGACTGAATGCCACACAGGGAAATATTGACCTTTCAGTGAAATTAATTTGCATAGAGACTGGTGTGGTTGCAGAGTATTTCTAGATCTGCACTATAACTTCCATAATCCTGAACCAGCCAGAAAAGGATGATGGAAATTGTAGCCCAACAAGCCACGAGTTTCCAACCAATGGTTTACGTGCCTCAGAGAATCAACGTAATTTCTGCCGATCCTAGTAAACTGCATTGGTACTTGTCTAGCCTCCATATGCCATGTTCATATTCATGGCTGTTTATGCCATATTTCAACATATAATATTTAATGTATTGATGAACATGACGCCCAATGCTGTATTGAGCCAGATAAAGGGGCTGAACTACCATTACTGGTTTCAAGTGCAAAGCACTGGGGCCCAGCCAACCGTAGGGGCCATTGAATGAAGTTTGCAGATTTAGGGAACTGTGTTTCTCATTTACTAGACCTGCTAGTAGCAAGATGGGCAGCCTTAGACCGTTTAGCAGTGGTGGACTACAATTCACATCATTGGCTGGCTGAGGATGATGTAGTGCTCCACAGCTGCAGGGTCTCAAGTTGCTCAGATCTGGTCCAGGTACTCACTACGCACTGTCCTTGGTGGCACTGACAACTCAATAGAAGCAATTCAATAAGCTTAAGAGATTCAGTTCTGGAGTAAACCACTTGCACCACAGGGGACAAATCTCCCAAATTCTTATTGATTTAACCCTTTGAGTGCCAGAGGAGTATGCAATGTGTTATGCACCCCTCTGGCACTCAAGGGATTAAATATAATTTTAAAGTGGGCCTGTCCCCTCTTGATTTGTTGTTGTTTTTTTATAGCTATGGAAACTTCCTTCAAAACTACCTATGATCATGTTAAAGGGTCAGTAATGCCCAAAATAAAGTGTATTCTATATGTTAGATTTTACAAAATAACGTATTTGAAAAAGTCCTGTCTCTCAAACGTTTATGGTTTGAGAGATATCCTCTGCTAAGTTTCCCCTTCTCCTGGTGTCGGCTGTAAAGCTGACAGAAGGAGATCAGTGTCGGCCGACACGAGAGAGCCACAATAGCACGATTTAAAAATAATTACTTCTTTGCAACGGTCTAAAAAGTGTGCTTGCAAACCAGGCACACTGTGTAGACCGTTCCAAAGAAGCATTTCTTTTTAAATCTCGCTATTGTGGCTCTGCTGAAGAGCCCCTTGTCGGTCCCAGGACCAGGATCTCCCGCTGTCAGCTTACAGCTGACGTCAGGAGAAGGGGAGGGAGGGGGGAACTTTAAGGGAGGATATCTCTCAAACCATAAAGGTTTGAGAGATAGGACTTTTTACAAATATGTTATTTTTGTACAATCTAACAAATAGCATCACCTTTATTTTGGACATTACTAATCCTTTAACCACAAGTTCAGCAGATGTAAAGTTTATGACATATTCACACACACTTATTTCTGGGGAAAATGAAAGTGAAAGTCTCTTGGTGCACACAGTACTTAATTAGCATATTAAACGTCACTGAAAACCTTAATTAGCCTATGAAATGTCACTGGAACTGCACAGGAACTACAAGTAGCATACATATAGTACCAAGTATGAATATCTCCCTAACTGGACACGTGCTAGTCTTTTCGCTGACATGAAGTTTTCAAATATCCAAACTAGAAGCAAGGTGACAGGTCCACTTTAACGCCTTGAATGCTAGACAGGTAATCAGTATATTGTGAAATTTGCATTTGTCCCCTATGCAGTTGGTTTGCTCCAGAATTGCCCCCTCTTTAGCTTATTGAATCACACCTTATGAGTAGTTTTCAATCTGTACTAAATTATTAATGGTTTTTTTCTCACAGTTTTATTATTATTGTTCAGAAGAAATTAAACCTTGACTACTACACATTGTACTTTCTGTGAATTTGGACCTGAAATGCTTTGTGTGCTTCCAGGTATCACCTCAAGAAATTCAAGTTGTAATAGATGCTTTTAGGGATAAAGGTACAATAAGAAAGCATGGATTCAACTTTCAGGACAAGAAATTCAAATGCATGCGTGCTGATAAAAATTCCATTTATGCCAAATGTGTAAGTAATCAGTTTCTACATTTATTTAAAGAAAACATTTTTTTCCCCAGTGGAAAGGTGTGATTCATAGTTACGTCGACAGGAATTAACATCCATGGTTTAGCTAGACACCTTGATATACATCTTTATTCTGACTTGATATGCTTATTCTTTCTGATTTGATGAAAACCTTCATTGTGATTGAATAAGCACTTCCTTCTGATTAAATAAGCGCATTCACTCTCAGGGAATAAGCGCCTTCATTCTAATTGGATAAGGACTTTATTCTGATTGGGTAATCGGTTTCATTCTGATTGGATAGGACTCCTCCTTCTCTATCTTCCAATAGGAGGAATATTATTGGCGACACCTTTGAAGAATGCATTTTGTTGTCTATCATTCACACAGAATAACTGTAGCACTTGTGGCTTTATCAGTGTTTTGGGGCTGTTCTCACCCTTTCTTCAGTGTTATAGGTGAGATCATACAACATTCTTATACACCCTACTATTTCCTATTCAAACCTTTACTTCACCTTTGAATTGAAACAACTAGAGAGATGGGAAACAAGGGAGTATGAGACCCCAGTTGCCTTACATTTTGTTGATTGTGATCACCATGCTGGGGGGCTTGAAAGGGTGGTGATAGAGATGGTGCCACTGATGCCTGTGGGAGGTGATAGATGTAAATTGCTGCTTCAAAGAGAGACATTTTGGATGTTTAAGTTAGAGGCATTGCACCTTGGAGGGATTGATTGCATCCATGTCTTATGTCTGTTTCTGAGACACACTCTATAAGTTTGAGATGTGATTGCTTCTGAATTAGGCAGTGGAAGCACCCTGTGCTTTACTCAGTGGGAAAACCATTACAATATTTTAATAATAAAACATTACTCTTTTAAAAAGGCAATAAAGAGATACAGCAACTGGGTATTTATGTTAAAGACAGGACTTATAATTTTAAGTCCTTTGTTACTAGCCAGACCTGAAAAGTTACTCGCCACTGCAAGACATACCATACTCACCAGGGCTGAATTTCTATTCGCCAGGGCTAAATTTTCACTCGCCATTGGTGGTTTAAGAGATATTCACAAGCAAAGTATCCCCCCGCCCCCCCTGTTCAGCCAGATCAGAAGGGAGGTGCCCAGGCAGACTGCAGAGAGGGACAATCTTCAATTAAGATAAGGGAAAAACCTGAAAAGCTTGTCAAGGGGGGCAGGGCTTTCATTGTTTTCATACAAAGAAGATTGTCTCCTGCTGTTATCTATCTGGTCTTACAACCAGATTCCACATCTGAGAAGAGATGGCTTACACTAGGAAAAAGGGGCAGGAGGGGAAACTTTGCTTATGAATATCTCTTAAACCATAAAGGTTTGAGAGGTAAGACTTATATCGTTCTTCATGTTTTTTTAATGCCTACAAAATAAAATAAAGTTAAAACAAAGTATTACTATCCCTTTAAAGATATAGTAATGTTTCAGTTGTTTTTATTTCAGTGCAGTATATAGTATTAAAGAGTGTGACTGATATCCATCACACTCTTTAATACTCACTAGTTTAAGAGTTATTTAGTATTTAATATCCCTGTTTCCACCCCTTTCCCTGAGAGAACAGGCTGAGTGGTCTGTCAGCCAGTTGCATTGACAACCTGCTGTTTTCTTTATTGACACAAAGATGTGGCTTTGTGAGTAGTTTGAACCCTTTGAGTGCCAGAGTGGTATCCAACACATTGCAGTGCAATTTGTTGGACACCTCTCTGGCACTCAAAGGGTTAATGCCTCCTGATCACTGACTAAAGCTCAGTCAGTGCTCGATAGGTATTAAAACCAGTCACATATAGACAAATGTCTCTGTGTTTGTGAACGCTGGATGTGTTGCCATAAAAACTAGGGTTGCACAGATACAGATACTGGTATCGGTATCGGTGCCGATACCAGCATTTGCGCGAGTACTTGTACTCGTGCAAATGCGGCCGATGCCAGCACGAAACCCTGTGTCAGGGTCGGTGCTGCAGACAGGGAGCCCGGGGGCTGCTCACAATACTCCCCGGTCACCTCTCTTACTCCTGTAGCGTCGGATCGTTGCCGCGGGTTACCATGGCAACACTCCGACGCTGACCTCTGCCAGGGCTCGCAAGAGAACAGTGAGCACCCGGCAGAGGAGAGTAAGGGAGGCAAGATGGGGCAGCGGGTGGTGAAAGAGGCAGAGAGTGGGGTCAAGAGGGAGAAAAAGAGGCAAAAGGAGGGGGGCCGAGAAGAGGCAAAAGGAGGGGGGATCAGGAGGGAGAGAGAGGCAAAAGGGTGAGTCAAGGAGAAGGAGGGGGAGAAAGGGGGATCAAAAGGGAGAGAAAAGCCAATGCAAAAGAAGGGAGCTCAAGAGGGGGAGAAAGAGTCAAAAGGGGAGAATCAAGAGGTGGTGTGTGTGTGTGTGTATATATATTTCAAGTACTCACCAATACCAATAACCAATACTTTTTTTTGCTGTCATTTGCCAGTTTTCCAAGTACCTAAAGCATATAGGTACTTAGAAAACTGGCAAATTACCACAAAAAAAAGGTATCGGTAATTGGTATCGGTGAGTACTTGAAATATGTATCGGTACTCGTACTCGGTCTTAAAAAATCGGTATCGGTGCATCTCTAATAAAAACCACTAGATCACATGGGTCTGCTCCCTTACTTGGGAACAGGCTGACAACAGGGACAAGAGTAGAAGGGGAGATAGTAAATGCCAAATGACACTTAAACTAGTTAGTATTAAAGGGATAGTAATGTCTGTTATAAAGTAACTTGCAGAGTCTTCTTTATATTAAAAGTAACACATTGCGCTATGTGTAGCAGCTTACTTTTATGTAGTTCAAAAGTCTTTAAGTGTAGAAAGATCCTCCGCCTGCCCCTTCTGGTCATGTCACGCTGAATCAGCAGTCTGGTCCGGATGAAGCGCGGTGAGGGACAAACTTCAGTATGCAACAGAAATTCCTGCCATCCTTCATCAAAGAGGGCAGGGTTCTCCATATACTTACTGTCCCTCGCTGCATCCGTCTGGTCCCACGACTGGATTACAGATTCAGTGGGGTGTGGACAGAAGGGGCGGGCGGGGTATCTTTCTTCACTTAATAACTTTTGAACTACATACAAGTAAGCCCCTACACATAGCGCAATGTGTTACATTTAATATAAAGGAATCTCAGCAAACTACTTTATAACAGACATTACTATCCCATTAAAGGGTCAGTAATGCCATATTTAATTGTAGAGGTTACAAAAATAAAGTATTTGGATAAAGTGCCATCTCTCAGACCCTTATGGTTTGAGACATATTCACTGCTAAAGTTTCCCTTTTCCTCGGCCGACTCGAGGAGGCTCTTCAGCAGAGCCGAAACCGCGTTATTTAAAAAGAACTACTTCAATGGAACGGTCTACGAAGTGCGCATGCAAACCAGGCACACTTTGTAGACCGTTCCAGTTAAGTAATTCTTTTTAAATTACTCAATTTCGGCTCTGCTGCAGAGCCGCTGGCTGGTCCCAGGACCGGGATATCCTGCTGTCAGCACAGTGCTGATGTCAGGAGAAGGGGGGAGTTTGAATGTGAATATCTCTCAAACCACAGCGGTTTGAGAGAGGAATTGTGGTATATAGTTTATTTTTTTAGCCTCTACAAAACTATAAGCCTTTTTAAAAGGACATTACTGACCCTTTAACCACTCTCTTACAGTCAAGAAGTTTTTAAAGTCCCGTTTAAATCGATGGGACATTTTTATTAGTCTCCTGTGATGCAGATGATTTGCACAAGTAGTGGTCCCGTTCTTGGTACATCAGCCTTTGTATATTTTATGTTCCTTCTTACCAGGATAACGAGGGGATTGTGTTGGTAAAAACAAAGTCCAATATCCTTCTTACCAGTTACCGGGAAGGAATGTACCCCAGTGTGTGTGTAGAGGCTTCTGAGAAATTAGGTAAGTCTCTGAATGAGGAATGGAACCAGGAGTTGGTGTGTGAAATTTTAGGGTGACAGGTCCTTTGAAGGGATTGTAATGTTTCACAAAAAAAGCGGCTCCAATTAATCTTCTTAGTATTTTGGCCATGGAGAGTGTTATTTCAAAACTGTCAGAGTTGTAGTACAAGAGTAATTGAATGATAATGTATCTCCCTCCCGCCCCTTTTATTGATGTAACACTGCACACCTCAGATTTAGAATCTGGTCCACATACCAGACAGGTCACAGCAAGGGACAATCTTCTTACTGTGAGAACAATGAAAGTCCTTCCTCACTTGACAGGCTTTTCCTTATGCTCACTGAAGATTGTCCCTCTCTGCGATCCTTCCGGACAGTCTTGCTGCTCTGAGGTGGGCAGTGTTACATCAGTAAAAGGGGTGGGAGGGGAATACTTTATCATTCAATTCCTCTTGTACTACAACTCAAGGAAATATGGGCAGCCAAGTTGTAAGTAAAATGTATGTTACCGTCACCTGTCCTTAACGCCAAGGGGTTAATTGGACCTGCTTTTATTATGAAACATTACTATCCCTTTAACAATTTGAGTGACAGAGGGTTAAAGCAGACCTTTCACCCTTAAATAGTTTCATTCAAAGGGCAAGTAAACTTTTTAATGAAAGAAAACATGCATTGTTGGGTAAAACAAGGGTGTTCCCACTGCTGGGAAATGTCATTTCAACATCATTACTGTTTAAACTGTTACTTTTTTACCTTAAAGGGATAGTAATACTTCGTTTTATCTTTATTTTATTTTGTAGGCATTAAAAATACATGAAGAACGATATAAGTCTTATCTCTCAAACCTTTATGGTTTGAGAGAGATCCACAAGCAAAGTTTCCCCTCCCGCCCCTTTTACCTAGTGTAAGCCATCTCCTCTCAGATGTGGAGTGCAGTCCATAGACCAGACAGATAACAGCAGGGGACAATCTTCTTCCTATGAGAACAATGAAAACCCTGGCCCCCCCCCCCCCCCGACAAGTTTTTCAGGTTTTTCCTTTATCTTAATTGAAGATTGTCCCTCTCAGCAGTCTATCTGGGCACCTCCCTTCTGATCTGACTGAGCAGTGTTACATCAGTAAAAGGGGCGGGAGGGGGATACTTTGTCATTGAATTACTCTTGAACTACAACTCTGACAGAACTGAAATAACACTCTCCAAAGTGAAAATATTATGATGATTAATTAGAGCTGCTTTTATTCTGAAACATTACTGTCCCTTTAAAGGAATAATAACACTTTACTTTGACTTTTTATATTCTGTAAGCACAATCAAGTTTCCTATAATTCTTTTCAGTATTATTTTTTCCACTTTCAGCTATTTCTTAGCACTTTTATGTCCCTAACAGAGCTACCTAGATCTCAAGAAGATGAAAAAAAAAGTACAGGCAATTTGACTATATTATTATGTAAAGTCAAAATTGAGGTCTACTATGGTATTCCTTTAACAGTGCCCTCTAGTGTCCAGAAAGTTCAGACAGGGTTCACCTTATGTCTAGACAGTTGTTCTATTGTATTCTATGGGAGAGGTGAACTGAAACAGATCTCCATAGAACGGAACAGCTTTATCACTTCCTGTCAGTTTGAATAGTTATAACATTTGAATAAAACAAACTGACAGCAGTGAGAATATACTTGTTTTACTCAGCAGAAAAGGCTCCTTTTAAAAGATAATTCAGTCTGCCTATACGTTGTACTGACCATTTACTTCTAATTGAAATAGTTTTTGAGAAGTAAAATCTTATTTATTGGTGGCATATTATGGCTCTTTAGGTTAATTAGTTGTGGTGCTGGACCTGTATTACTGAACACTGTGCTATGAATGAAGCTAGACAGAGCCCACACACTAGAAGCACAGCAATTGGTAAGTTTGGCCTTGAACAAATCTAATTAGAATACTGCGCATGTAATTAGCATAAAGTGCCATTAAATATAAAATCATTTCTCAAAAAATATTAATTTCACAAACAATAAACTAGTACACCATATGGGCAGATTTTAATTGTCTTTTAAGTGAACTAAACTTACCTTAGGTCTACTTTAAATGGGATGTTTACCCCCATCACAACTTTGTTTAAATCTTTTCCTTAGCAATGATAACTAATGGAAAGTGTATCCTTAAAAAAAAAAAAAAAATCAGCCAGTCTGGAGAAATTAAAAGATTAAATATAGCTCTGTACCTTCTTTCAGCAGACAGTACTGACCGGATCTGTACCGTAGTCTGAGCTTCTATCCAGCCTCCTCCGATAACTGAGGCTTTCTGTCTCTAACCTGGAGCGATCTCATTGGCAGATATCGATTTCTGGCCAATGAGAGCGCTCCAGCTTAGAGACAGACAGCCTCCGTCATCAGAGGAGGCTGGATAGAAGCTCAGACTACGGTACAGATCCGGTCAGTACTGTCTGCTGAAAGAAGGTACAGAACTATATTTAATCTTTGAATTTCTCCAGACTGGCTGATTTTTTTTTTTTTTTTAAAGGATACACTTTCCATTAGTTATCATTGCTATGGAAAAGATTTAAGCAAAGTTGTGAAAGGGGAACTTTCTCCTCCTTTTTTTTTTTTTTTTTTTTTGTTCTTCAAAATTGCTTTTATGGAGAAATAAGCTTCTAAAATGTTACCGCAATATGCCACTTCAGGGCTCACTGCAGTACAGCTCTGTACCGCAGGCTGTCAATCTTCTCCTCTTTTTCTCCCTTGTTGTGCCTCATTCCTTCCTCCTTGTCTGGTGATGGACTCCTCCATGTGACCTGGTGAGCTCTACTGCCATTGCGTGTCCAGGTTATTGTAGAGGCAAAGTGAGCGCTCATACATGTTCTGTCTCCTTATAAAAAGTGCCAGTCCGCTTGCTGAGCTAAACATAACCCCAGAGACAAGCGGACTAAGACTACCAAGTGGCATTATCTCTTTTTATTGGCCTGATTTATATCCATTATATAAAATAAATAGAATTTTCCACGTATGTGAATCCCTGTCTGTTGTATTATGATGGCAACAAATTAACTCTATTGGTGCCAGAGGTGTTTCCATATGTAGGGTACACTGGTGATTTTACTAGATTAAAATAATACCCATATAACTCCAGTAAATACTCCAGCTTATTTCTCCATAAGTGATTTGAAAAAAAAAAAAAAGGATTCAACCGGTATTGGAGACAATGAAATACCATAAAATCTTATGTATAATGCGCCAAATTTTGCCCCCTTCACCTTATGTGAGGTGTGTGTGTGGGGGGGAGTGTATTAAACACAAGCAAAAAATAATAAAAAAAAAAAAAAAATGGCACTTGCCCTGCAAGGACCTTTCAGTCCTCTCAAGACATTACCATTGGCGAGGAAGAAGAGGTCCTGACAGGGCAATGCTGGGAGCAGGAGGCAGATGCAAGCATGCCACCCGCTGTGACCCTGTCAGGATAACGAAATTGGACTACAGGGGGAGAGGAGGCCATGGGTAAGCGGAGAGGGAGGGAAGCAGTGCGGCAGTGGCATTTTTTTTTGTGTATAATAAGGGAAAACAAGGGTGCGTATTATACATAGGCACTCTTGTTTTCCTCTAAAGTCTTGGGTATAATGTACACCTGCATGTTATACACGGGTGCGTACTGTACCTGAGATTTTATGGTAAGCATTACTTTATAGGAGGTGAGAGTTCCCCTTTAAGTCAGGCTCTCTTTACTACTATATTTTCAACCATTTTTATTTTGATCCTAAAGCGGGGGGGGAGGGCAACATATGACCTTCAGCTGTTTGTGCACTACAGCTGCTATCATCCTCACAGGATGAACACTGTAGTGCGGCAGCAGATGGAGGACCTGTGTATCACATCATCTACATTTACTAAGGGACTTTGCCCCTTTATGTGTAAAATAGGGGGTGAGGGAAATATTTTTAGCAGGAGGGATAGAGAGAAAGAATAAATTGGGGGGAGGGCATGCATATGGTGGTGAGAGACGTCACTCCACTGACGGAAATCTCTTCATTTCTTATGTTATACTATGAAGCCTCTTATTCAAATTGGAGAGATCTTACTTTCGTACATTAGCGCTAATCAACAATGTGAGCACCAGAGGGGTGTGCAAAGTATCTTTCTTAGCAATGCTTTGCACACCCCTCTGGCACTCAAGATGTTAAATGTATAATGGTCTATTACTGGAAAAAAACATATAAAGGTTTGCTTTTTTTTGTTGGATTTGCTTTTAATCAGTGGTGCTTTCTGGGGAGAACTACAATCTTAAGTACTTAAAATAAAACAAACGAAACCTGCATTTTTTTGGTCTGGTTTGATCGGTAATGATTTTTGAATTAAGCATCTCTTAGCAGTGAGAATACCCTTATTTTACTCAATTTATAGTAAAAACAAATCCTATTTGTCCAATAAAATTTGTCTGGATTATTTTTCTCTGATAGGAGAGACGTCTTTTGCCTTAGTACAGGGATAGTCAATTGCTGGTGCATCAGTTCCCATCATCGCCCACCAGCCGGAAGCTACGTGAGGATGATGGGAGTTGTAGTTCCAGTAGCTGTAGGTCTACAATGGCCTAACCTTGCCCTGGTACAGATCACCCATGGACTAGTGTTGGAAGGGAGGAAGAATAGTGAAATATAGTGGGATTGCTACAAGAAGTGATTGAGAAGGGGAAAGGGAAATGGTTTTATAAAGGCATCAAGAGGACAAAAAAAAGGAAAAGAAGAGTGGGTCTACAGGTTGTGTCCCTTAATTTGAACAGAGGCACAATCCTTCTCCAACATCTCCTCTATTCATCAATTCTAACTTTGAGCTAGTATACTAGTTTGGACATAAGGGGTGAAATATAAATAGGGGAAACCAGTAAGAAGTTTACATTTCACCTTATATGAAGCCAACATTACATTGTAATTCATATTTTTCTTTCTAGGTTCTTATTTCAGGGAGAAAGAAATTTAATCTCCATGGACTACACTGCAGATGAAGACTTTTTGCAAATGATGAATCAGGATCCCTAAGTCTGTGCCAACATGATGGGATGGATGGATAGATGCTAGCGATGGAGCAACAAGTGAAGAGATCTCTAGCATCTAAGGAGTTAGCTAGGGTTTCATGGGTCATGCCATTAACCTGTTGATTGCCAGCGGGGTGTCCAACTCATTGTAAAGCAATGTGTTGGAAACCCCTCTGGAGCTCAAAGGGTTAAAAATGGACACATAAAATATGCACACTGCAGCGTTACATGGGAACCATTGTAGCCTGGTAATAATCACTGCATAATGCATTTTTTGTGTGTGTGTTTGTTTCTTATTACAGTGTATGACCGGGGAACTCTAGTTTAACCCACTAACATTCAAAGAGTTAAAAACCAAACACCATAGTATCTTGACATTGAATATTGTGCCACCCTGATACAATTCAACCATACCCTCCAACAGTACAATTTTAACAGGTACAATACCTTTTTATTAATCTTGTAAAACAGCATGAGCATGGTGTACCTTTTTTTTTTTTTTAAATAAAGTTTCTAGCACTGTATGCTGGACATACCTCAGAACTTTCACATTGAGCTGACACTGTGATCGTAAAAAACATATTAACAGTTAGTGCTTCTCCCAATAAGGTAAATTATAGGTGAGATGTATAAACCCAGAGGTCAGTCCCTGATCAACCCATAACATTCCTGTTTGATCACACACATATAATCATGACGTCTCCTTCTGCTCTTCTGATATAAATTACACCATATTAGAGACTAAAGAAGCAGTCAGTTGGTGCAGATCATATAGTAGGTAACGCTGGACTCTTACACTGAGAATGGTGTCAGATCACAAGAGATTCCAGTTATAATGTTGGGACTTGTATTCCTGCTTACCAAGTAGTGTTTTCCTGTTTAGCAAACAGTTAACCAAGCCAAAGTTTTAAGTGAGCCATGGTTAGATATGTCCTAAATGTTCATTGCTTGTTTTGCGGATCAGTTTTGAAGATCTGGAGAAAATTCCAGGTCCATCCAAATCGATTCAGAATGGGTCACAGAGATGGGAGTGGGGGGGAGCGACAGGGGTGGGAAGGAAGGAGTGGTGATCTTATGTAAAAGGAGGCAGGGAGAGTACAGTAAAATAATTTAAATTGGTGGGCATCCTAGGGGAGAAGGAGTTGGCAGCTGGAAGCCTCCATAAAAAGAAGGTGGGGGCAACGACGTGGCAAGTGGGAGCATGAGGAGAATAGGGCAGCAGAAGTGATTAAGGAACTGACAACTTGGAGCCGATGAAAGAGGAGACTGCAATGGGTAGGATGGGGAGAGAAGAGGCTGCAGTGGGCAGTAGGGGTAGAGTGGAGGAGGTAGGGGCAGAATGGGGATTGTAGGGCAGATCCAGTAGACCTGCCACCCTTGAAGCTGTTAGTCCAGGCTCAGGCATCATAATATTTACTAACCATTTCTCCATTTAACCCTTTGAGTGCCAGAGGGGTACGGAATGCATTGCAAAGCAATACGTTCCGTACCGCTCTGGCACTCAAAGGGTTAAATCAGTGAGAATTCTTATTTGTCCACATGATGTTGCTTAGACTTAGTTAAAATGTGTCAACTTTATTATGGTATCAAAAATCAGTTTATTTGTATAAAAAGTAGCTAATTCCACCACTTAACACTATGTTCTCTTGGCTGTGAGGGCACTGCCAGTCACTGGCAATCATTTAAAGGACATTTTATAATAATTGTTACTATCCTTTTAATAGCAACAAAAACAGAAGAGGGATATTTAGCCTTCCCAAATGATATGCCAGAAAATTCTTTATTTGGGTAGGAGACAGGTAAAGGCATAATAATGTTTAATACTGCAGGGTGTTTTCCTGCTGAGTAACTGCAGGTAGACAATTAATTCAAAATGTATAAGTGCTTGTTTGATTTCTCTTTTTTTTTTTTTTTTTTTTAAATAAAAATATTGTATAAAACAAACCACTAGGTGGTGCTGGTTCTTAAGTGACTATGGAAAATTTCTGTTACTTGAATGTAAACCTCTCTATACATTGAAATAGGCATTATCTTGAGCTATAACAGCAATTAACCGATAAAAAAGCTGAGCTTTAACATTCTTAAATGTTTTTCATGTAATTTGCCCTTTACAAATAAGAGTAGGTTAGCAAAAAAATTCCTCCCAAAATTAAGTGCGTCAAACTGTATTAATAAAGGGTTAAAAGAGAGCAGGTGAGCTTCCTTCTGGGAGTAAGTTTACCATTTTTTTAAAGGAATAGTAACACTTAATTTGTAAAAAAAAATAGTTTGTAGGGTGTATCCTCCTGTGAATTGAGTATTAACATAATAAAGAACCATATTCAATAAGCTGGAGAGATGGGATTCTAGAGCCAACCTACTGCACTAAATTGATCAACTGAAAGTCCCCCAAAGTTCCATTGGTTTAAAAAGGGATTTAACCACTTAAATTGGACCTGTTACATTGATTCAAGTTTGCATATTTGAAAACTTCATTAAAAACTGCCTGTATTTCATGTTAACCAGAAGTACAGTTAAGGAGATATTCATATTCGGTACCGTATGGTAATTGCAGGACTCATGCTATGAAGACTATTCACTGATGTGGCATATGCAAATGAGGGGTTTCAGTGATGTTTCATATGTTAATGAAGATCTGTGCTGAACCAGGAGACACCAGTGTCAGTATCTCCTAAACTATACATTTGCTGGAGCTTTGGTCACATGACATATATGCAGGTTTGAATGAAGTTTTCAAATATGTAAACAATTCAAGGTGACTTGTCCACTTTAAATGCTAGAGAGGTTATGCAATGCTTAGGAAACCTGTTTAGCAATCAAGGAGTTAAAAGTCAAATTTAAGTCAATGGGAGATTATTTATCTCTTGTGGTGCAGTTAGTTTGCATCAGAATTGCACCTCATTAAGTTATTGAATACATAGCAACATATCTGAATTGCACATGGACAGGGATAGTAACAGTTAATATGTATAAAATATATATTGTAGGGTTTATCCTCCTGAGTAAAACAAGGGTATTCACATTGCTGAGAAGTGTTTTATTCAAAAGTTATTGAAGCTCAAACTTGAATTGCAATATCACAGTGGCCTGAAATTGTACAGTGGCACTGTTGCAATACCATACTATGGACAGCTCTGCTTAGGTAACCATGAACCTCCGTAGGATGGTGTAGCAACAGCGCCACTGTAATATTTCAGGATGCTGAAATACTGCACCTAAAAAATTCAAGTTAGAGTTGCAATCACTTTTGAATAAAACACCTTTCTGATAAATAAATGAAGGCCCACTTATTGAAACTTTGCTTGTGAATATCTCTCAAACCATAAAGATTTGAGAGATAAGACTTACATCATTCGTGTTTTTTTAATGCCTACAAAATAAATTAAAGATAAAACAAAGTATTACTATCCCTTTAAATACATTTGCGTATGGCTGTCCATAGAAAGTGATGGAACATTGCTACCTGGTGACCACTAACGAAAACTGCAGTTTCATAACCTCTTTCCCCCCTAAAAAATGCTGTAGTTACCTTTGAAAGACATACGCTTGAAAACAAACATAGCATTTAAAGGGATAGTAATACTTCGTTTTATCTTTATTTTATTTTGTAGGTATTAAAACAACATGAAGAACGATATAAGTCTTATCTCTCAAACCTTTATGGTTTGAGAGACATTCACAAGCAAAGTTTCCCCTCCTGCCCCTTTTTCCTAGTGTAAGCCATCTCAGATGTGGAATCTGGTTGTAAGACCAGACAGATAAAAGAAGGGGACAGTCTTCTTCCTGTGAGAACAATGAAGGCCCTGCCCCCCTTGACAAGTTTTTCAGGCTTTTCCCTTATCTTAACTGAAGATTGTCCCTCTCTGCAGTCTACCTGGGCACCTCCCTTCTGCTCTGGCTGAGCAGTGTTACATCAGTAAAAGGGGCAGGAGGGGGATACTTTATCATTGAATTACTCTTGAACTACAACTCTGACAGAATTGAAATAACACTCTCCAAAATCCAAATACTATGATGATTAATTAGAGCTGCTTTTATTAATAAAGATTACTATCCCTTTAAATTATCAGGTAGTGAATTACATACAGTACATTTACTTATTGCAATTGCTAACTGAAAGGAAGTGACTTAGCAGTTTATATGACATTCTATGGAAAGGGCTTAAAACTTGAAGTCCTTTGCTACTAGCCAGACCTGAAAAGTTACTCGCCACTGCAAGACATAACTTACCCACCAGGGCTGAATTTCTACTCACCAGGGCTGAATTTTCACTCGCCATTGGCGAGTGGAAATTTTGGAAATATGGAGAACATTTTATCAGTGACTTTCCTCTCAAATAAAACATTTCAGAATATCTAATTGGAATCTGACCACTAGAGGGCACTGTTAATGTAAAAAAATATTACTTTTAACCTGTAATAACTCTGAGAATCTGCAACTCTCTGCAGGGGGAGTACCCTTGTTTTACTCAACAGGAAAAGCTCTATAAAATATATATTTTTTTCGTAATAAAAATGTACTGCTCCTTTAATTCCTCTGGTGCCAGGGAATGCGCCAGCATGTTACCATTGGATACCACACTCTGAACATATATCAGTGGTCCCTATGCACAAAGAAACATGGTGCAATTCCTGGGCATACCAGCTGCTCCATAGGGAAACAAAATAAAAATCACCCAAAATCATATTTATTGAAATTCATTTTTAACCCCTTGAATGATAGAGAGGTGTCCAATGCAATGCATAGCATTGTGCTGGACTCTTCTCTAGCATTCAAAGGGTTAAAAGCCCTATTTAAATAAATGGGTATGCAAATTTTTCTCCCTGTGTACTAAAGATGGTTTGCCCCAGAATTGCAAAACATCTCTGTGTACACGGCCCGCTGTAATCTTTGCCTAACATTCTAGAGTCCACCCAAATCCCATACACATTCATGTTTAATCCCTTGAATTCTAGAAATGTCTCAAACACATGGAAAGGCAATTCAATGCCGACATCTCTAGAATCTGAGAAGTTAAAAGATCGGAATATTTTTAAACATAAGATTTTTTCCTTCTGAGTAAAACAAGGCAACTCCCACTGCTGTGAGCATTTTAGAGTTTTATCTTGTTTTAAGTCAAACAGTTAGCACCAGCACCAACTACTGAACAGCATAGAATGCATTCAATTAGAGGGCCTGAGTCACTGACTATGGCTCTCCGTAGTAAGTGACAGGGACAGCACTACCTGTGCATTTTAACGTAAAACACTCCAGGATGAGCAGCAATACATTTTGAATTAAACATTTCCCAGCAGGAGTACCACTGCTTTATTAGCAAGAACAGTGCTATAACTCCATAAAAAAGTATTTGGCTCCTTTAAGTTGCTGCAGTCCAAAAAGTGCAATTTCAAAAGGTCAGAAATTTCCAGTTATTCAAACTTTTTCAGGAAATTATCAATTTTCTGCTGTAGGACAATATCAGTGGATTTGTTGAGTCTTTTTCTTTCCAGCAGCCCTTGTTGCTTTTGCCTTTCCGTCTCCCTTATGGAGATATTGTCCAGTCGGGCAATCCCACCCAGCTCCTTGTAGGTTAGAAGGTCCATGTTACTCTTGGACTTCCTCTGCAGAGCTGATGTTGCTCTTGGCTTCCTGACAGTTGGTTTCTCCCATGTTTCTAGACTTTTAAGAGAGGTTTCACTAGGATTCCGGTCTGAAATATCCAGGCTTGGAAATGCACCCTCCATGGTAGTCTGAGAGGACATCTTGCTATATCCTTGTTTAAATCTGTCATGAGGTCCCAATGAAGAAGGTGAATATATACCCACAAGCTCTGTACTCATTGGCAAATTGCATTTTGTTTTCTGAAAGCAGCGCCTGTCTTTTTTGAAAGTCTGGATTTCATCCATGACATGTTCCAGAGTGGACTGGGGTGTAACCGCCCTCTGGATTAGTAAATTATGACGTTGCTGTACAACGTGGCCCATTTCTTGGTTCAGCCTAAGCAGGCCTGCATGGTGCTGTAAATGGAGCCCATCCAATTTAACACCCAGCCATTCCTCCTCTCTTTTGTTTTGGAGGTAGACGTCACTTACTACCGGGGCTGTCCTAGGCCTTGGTTTGGTTGGTCGATCCATAGAGATTAGATGGTGGTGATCCTGTTTAGTGATGGAATGAAAGATGTTAGAGTTGACAATCACAAAAAAATTACAATATTTACAAGGATCTCTTTGGTGAGCTATTCATTCCAAGGCCTAATCAAATATCCAGGGGACAACCCTTGAGATTAAAGGAAAGGAAGTTTGGACTTCAGCAGAGGAAGTGGTTTTTTACAGTAAGGTCTGTTAAATTATGGAATTCCTTGCCCAAGTATGTGGTTATGGCAGACACAATGGATACTTTTAAGAGACGATTAGATACATTTCTTTCAAAAGGGAACATACAGGGTTATACTGTGTATTAGTAGGCAAAACAGGAAGGTCTGATAAAGACTAATTTATAAGCTATATAATTCTCATGTCTCTGGGTTATGAGGCAAAGGTTGAACTTGATGGACTGTGTCTTTTTTGTACCTAATTTACTATGTTACTATTTTGGGTGTAGTCATTTCAGTGAAAATGCCTGTATGAAACAATGTGAGTTCGGATGCATTCACAGGATACATTTTATGATGTTAAAAAAGCATTCAGGCTAGCTGTCCAAAATTAACAAAGACAGCCCCTGGTTTTTATTCCATGACCTTGGATTCTGCTGTCCCACTAATCAAATTGAATTGTAACCCCATATTCTGTGTCTTTGCCATTTCAAGATTAATAAACTTTGAGATTCCAAGGATGTTAATATTGTCTATTTATATAATTTCATTTAATAGTTAGGAGTGAGTAATGTACATTCTGGTGTTCAAGTGCAGTTCTAAGTATGTTGTAACAAATTTACAGTTTGCATCACAATGCTTGGTACTAAGGACAACTAATGACACTGTCCCCTTAACCCATTAGTGACAGCCATGTGTGTACACGGCTGTCACCTTAACGCCCGGCTAACATAACACCGGAGCATCAGTCCAGAACCCTGGTCCCGGGCCGAATGGCGCAGGCCAAGGTAAGGCACTGTGACACGTTATTTCCTGTTAAATGTTTGAAAAATATTATAATAAAGATTTTTTTTCAAAATTTTGAGAAATATTATAATAAAGATTTTGTTTAAAAATGTTTGAAAAATGTTTTAAAAATGGTTCCGGATAACAGGAAAGTACCAAACGTTTTTAAAATATGGCAAGTTTGAAATGGTCATTTCAATTTAAGGACATTAAACATAAATAAAACAAAAAAGGACCTAGGGAGGAATTCCCACATTCCAAACAGAATGGGACTTTTCTTTTTCAGTTAGAGAAGGCAAGAAGAGAATGGGAGGAGGCAGATAACAGATATACATTGGGGGAGAGGCACTATGGGGTGATAAAGAGGTGATAAAGTGGAGATGACGTCTCCAGTGATATCACTTCTCCAGTTCCTATGTTATTCTATGGAACCAATGCACTAATATTTCTCCTTTGGAGATCTTACTGCATAGACATAGGAATTTGAGAAGTGATATCACTGGAGAAGTCATCTCCACTTGATCACCTCTTTATGTGAAACTCCATTGCATCAAATAGTATAAGGTACAACACAGAGCCTCAAACTTTTTTGGAAGGATGCCTGGGGGGTTATGCACTAAGGCGTAATAAAGCGGAGATGACTTCTCCATTGATATCACTTCTCCAGTTCCTATGTTATTGTATGGAGCAATGCACTGTGATTTATCCATCTTTGGAGATCTTAGTAAAGAATAACATACGGACTGGAGAAGTTATATCACTTCTCCACTTTATCCCCTCTTTATCACACCTTAGTGCATGACCCCCATTATGTTAACACTGACAGTGCTCTGCTCCAAGGTGCTGGAAACCGCTGCCAGTATCAGGACTTTTAACTGCTTTAATGCTAGAGAGGTCTCCAAACACATTTCAAAGTAACACATTGGAGACCTCTTCAGCACTCGAAGGGTTACACACAACATTTACACTTTTTTGTTTATTTCTACCCTATAACGCAGTTGGTATACTCCAGAATTGTTCCACTTCATTCTCTCTACATATGGCCTCAAGTTGAGGCTGAGAGTGAGAGAGGGCAGGTAGCATTCATGGGAGTTTTAGGTGATTCACATGAAGAAACTTTATTGCTCAGGGTACAACATATCTATGTGAATCACCTAAGAGTCCTGGGTGTTTTCTGTCTCTGGCTGTATCTTCTTCAGTGTCTGGCCCCCAGCCAATCAGTGTTGTAGCAGGAATATTTTTTTTGCAGGGGCCTGATATTCACTAGACTTGGTTCAAGGCAGTCCTAGGTATTAATTGTTAAGATACCATAAAATCTCAGGTATAAAACGCACATGTGTATAATACGCGGGTGTAAATTATACCCAAGATTTTAGGGGGAAACAAGAGTGCCTATGTATAATACACACCCTTTTCCCCCCTTTACTCACAAAAAAAAAAATCATTTTTGGGGCTCTGATTCCCTCCCTTCACCCAGCACAATCAGCTCCCAGCTTCCCCTCTTACTACTCACCTCCTTTCTGAGTCATCTGTGATAGCGTCACAGGGGGCAGCATCTTTGCATTTGCCGCCTGCTTCCAGCAATACCCTGTGAGGACCTTTTTAATTTAAGCCAATGGTAATGCCCTTTGAGGACATCAAGGTCTTCGCAGGGCACTACCATAGATCCAGTGCAAAGCGATCTGTGCATTGGTCTACGGTATTGCCCTGAGAGGACCTTGAGGTCCTCAAAGGGCATTACCATTGGCTTAAATTAAAAAGGTCCTCAAAGGGCATTACCATTGGCGTAGATAAAAAGGTCCTCAAAGGGCATTACCATTGGCTTAAATTAAAAAGGTCCTCACAGGGCATTGCTGGAAGTGGGCGGCAAATGCAAGGATGCTGCCGCCTGTGACTCTATCACAGATTATTTCGGAAGGGGGTGAGTAGCAAGAGGGGAAACTGGGAGTGGATTGCGCTGGGTGGAGGGACAGGGGGTGCTTTTTTTTTTTCATGTATAATACGCACCCCCAACTTCACATAAGGTTAATAAGGGGCAAAATTGTGTGTATTATACCCGAGATTTTACTGTTTTCATTCAATAAAATAAAGATTCAGACAGTGGAGTGGAGCACTGACCACCCAAGCTCACCTGTATTTACACTAGTGCAGTCAAGTAACTACTTATTATGGTTTGCATGTTCAAAAGGATAGTGGAGGAATTCCTGGACGAACCATTTTGCAATATAGGAGAGATCTAAAAATTCCCAAAATACCCATTGATCTAAATGCGGGAATTTTACTTCTCCCTGCAATGCAAATGGTTTGCCCCAGACTTCCTCCATTTGATTGCTTTTAACCACTTGATTGCTCGAAAGGTATATGAAACACTGCTTCTCAAAGAGTTGGAGATTTCTCTCCTCCCATTTAAAGCAATGGAAATTTAAAGGGATAGTAATACTTCGTTTTAACTTTATTTTATTTTGTAGGCATTAAAAAAACATGAAGAATTATATAAGTCTTATCTCTCAAACCTTTATGGTTTAAGAGATATTCACAAGCAAAGTGTCCCCCTCCCGCCCCTTTTACTGATGTAACACTTTTCAGCCAGGGCAGAAGGGAGCTGCCCAGGAAGACTGCAGAGAGGGACAATCTTCAATTAAGATAAGGGAAAAACCTGAAAAGCTTGTCAAGGGGGGCAGGGATTTCATTGTTTTCATAGGAATAAGAGTGTCCCCTTCTGTTATCTGTCCAGTCTATGGACTGCATTCCACATCTGAGAAGAGATTGTTTACAGTAGGTAAAAGGGGCGGGAGGGGGAAACTTTGCTTGTACATATCTCATAAACCATAAAGGTTTGAGAGATACGACTTATATCATTCTTCATGTTTTTTTAATGCCTACAAAATAAAATAAAGTTAAAATGAAGTATTACTATCCCTTTAAGCAACTTGTGTTTGTAACCTGAGATACAGCTGGTTTGCTTCAGAATTGCTCAATTTCTTCTTAATGAGTTGCTTGGTGCTGTCAGGGGAGGGCTGGCAACATACGGCCCAGGGGGCAAATACAATTAAGTGGCCCATATCTACTATCGTCCAAGCCCATTGTCCCAGCCCACCCCTGTTTCCTTAATTTTAAAATTGTCCTTAATGCAGTAAATCAAAGCAAGTTATACCACAGAGCTTACTGTTGAAATGGGGCTATATTAGTGATACTACAGTGCTTACAATTTAACCCTGTGAGCGCCCTCTGGCACTCAAAGGGTTAAGTAAAGATAGAATAGTGATGCCATAGAGCTTGCAAGGGAAATGGATTATGCTACTAGTGCAGCTATGTTTGGATTGTAGCTCTGTAGATTCATTTCATAAGCTCTGTGGTATCACTAGTGAAGCTCAATTTACAGCAGCAAGTGGGAGATTGAGTGAAGCACTGGCCCACAAGCTCAGACACATGGCCAGCTCAGGGGATCAATTGCCCCCCTACCCCCCATGCCAGCCCTCCCCTGGGTGCTGTCCACGAAGACATGTGGAGGGGGCTATTCCACATGCAACAGAGGGGAAATTCTGTGGCAAACCAACTGCACCATAGGCTTGAAATGAAAATTTAGCAAATTCCCATTTATTTAAATCTGACTTTTAATCCCCTCCAATAATCCAAGGGTGTTAAACCCTATTTAAATCAATGGGCATATTCATTTCACTCCAACGGCTAACAGGTGTTTTATTCAAAAGTTGTTGCAGCTCAAAGTTACATTTTTGTTGGGTGCAATGCCTCCATGGCCTGAAATTTTATATTCGCCGTTCAGTTGACCATAAACCTCCATAGCCTATTGTAGCAACAGCACCACTGTAAAATTTCAGGCCGTGTAGGTACTGCACCCAAAAAATGCAGGTTTGAGTGGAATAACTTTTGAATAAAACATCTTGGCAGTGGGAGTGCCTACTCAGAAGGACAAACCCTGACATTTATAGTTTTCAATATTAAGTGTTAAAGAGATAGTAATGTTTCACAAAAACAGCAGCTCCAATTAATCTGCATAGTATTTGAGCCATGGAGAGTGTTATTTCAATACTGTCAGAGTTGTAGTACAAGAGTAATTGAATGATAAAGTATTCCCTTTCCCTCCCTTTCACCTAGTGTAACACTGCTCACCTCAGATGTGGAATCTAGTCTACAGACCAGACAGCTCACAGCAAGGGATGAACTTCTTACTGTGAGAACAATGAAAGCCCTGCCCCCATTGACATGTTTTTTTTAGTGTTTTTTTTCCCTTATGTTAATTGAAGATTGTCCCTCTCTGCAATCCATTTGGACACCACCCTGCTACTCTGAGCTGAGCAGTATTACATCAGTAAAAGGGGTGGGAGGGGGATACTTTATCATTCAATACTCTTGCGCTACAACTCTGACAGTATTGAAATAACACTCTCCATAGCCCAAATACTATGAAGATTAATTGGATCTGCTTTTATAATTAAACATTACTATCCCTTCAGATCCCTTTAAAGTGAAAAAGGTGCCCCGTTCCTGAGAGAAAGTTAGGAGCAAATGTACTGTTTTACAGACAGGAAAGGTTATAATTACTGTGCATGTGCAGCGCAGACCTCCATAGGTTAACCTTCACTAAACAGTATTACATCTATAATTAAAAATGCTAATTGCTTGAATTCATTATGATGTTGGCAAAAGTAGCAAAAAATTCTGAAAATTCAAACGCGAAAACTTAAGTTAAAGCCAAAGTAAAACTCCTCATCCAAATGAGTAAAAAAAAAATAGGACATTTTGGTAAAAGTTTTACAAACATTATAATTTTAATAAAAGCTGATGTTTTATCCAAAGCATGGGTGGGTGCAGAATTAATGTTTGAGTGCAAACAATTTTTTTTGGTCTTTGAATATAGCAGCTCTGTCATGCAAAATATTCACTTTAAATTTTCGTTATACTTTTTTTTCTGTTGGTCTCCAGTTTTTAGACTGGAGATTTATACCTTGAACAATTCATAGATTTTTCAAAATATAAGGAACCATACCTGTGTTCTCTTTGATAGAACCGTGTTAGAGTCACTAGCCATGCATTATGAATTTCAGTCAGTGTCCAAATAGCAGCACATTCTAAAACACGTAATAGATCTGGGTATCCTATTTAAATGTTGTCTTTTATTTGGCGACCAAGAAAACAGGGCATTCATAATATCTCATGGTTTAAAGGAACGACATCAGAATCTCGCCAGCATGAAAACGAAGAGATTCTGATATCTCAGGCTTAAGTGGTCTTGACGTATAGTTCAAAGCTCTGTGTCAGTCCTTCTCATTCCTATACTGTTGATGCACTCTCCCTGTGCTGAGCAGGACACAGTGTGAAAGGTTGTAAAGGTATCCCCTAAATCAGCGTAATTTAGAATACCAGAAAGTGTAAACCGAGAGTGCTTGTGAATTATGGGAGTTGTACTGCAACTTATTCTAGACTGCAGACACTGACATATTCCATTCATCAAAAAGTATCACAATTTAAAACATTTGTTTATGTTTGAGATTAGCTGTCTTTGGCCATGAGGGTTAAAACCTCTAGTACTAAAAAAATGACTCCTTACCTTTAGAGCACTGGATCTGAATACTTGATCTTGCCTTAAAATAAAGGTGCACAGTTTGTTACAGTGGGATAGCCAGCACTTTGCAGAACCTAAGTGTTTCTGTCTGAATTCCAGAGTCTTGTTCTTTAGCTCTACCTCTCCCAGGTACTCAAGATAATTGATTATGTTTTGTTTACAGCAGCAATTTCTTGTCTCCTCTTCCTTCTAAGTTGTGGGAGGTCTGATCTTATTAATCTTTACAGTGTTTGGCTAGAGCGCAGCTTTCTTTGTGAAAACAAAAGGACACTGTTGACATAAAGGACAGTTCTATTATGATTAGAAATTCCGTGATGCTCACTGTATCCTCAGGCAGGTGTTACACAGGTAACTTTAGTCACCCAAGTATTTGCCCTAAGTAGGGTTGCCACCTTTTCTTAATAAAAATACCTGCCATGGCATTCTCTCCATAGACTTAACATTGGACAGAAGCCAATTTTTTACCGGCCTGCCGGTAAAATACCGGCTGGGTGGCAACCCTAGCCCTAAGCTACTGTAATATGGTTGCTAGTGGTTGTAGTGATCTCTGGAGGAGGTAGGTGATGAGGAAGGGGTCATTGATGATGTCAGCTGAATATGAGTGGCAGTCATCTTCTCTACCCCTACAGACAGAAAACTGCTATGAAAATGACATTGTTATAATACCCTGTGTATCCACTTACTGAGTCCCCCATAGGTCACAGTCTTACACCTAAATAGATGTTCTTGTAACTAGGCCTTTTCCAAGATATACAACATTTCCGTTAAATGGGAACTCTCACCTCCAGTAAAGTGCTTTGTATATGAATGTTCCATGCCAATACATTTTAAATCTGAATTTCTTTCTTAAAAAATGGTATATTGACAGAGAAGTCTGTTTCTTAATGCATGCACAAGATATCCGTTCAGGACAGACTGCGGTATAGTTCTGTATGGTTTATTTTTAAATGGTTGCATGCAAAAGAGTGTGCGACCACATGACATGGTAACCATGTCACCATAATAAAAATGGCGACATGAGAATCTCGTACTGCATAACACCGTGAGATTCTCATGTCACGTAGGGAAAGTTCAGATCCCGATAATCTTGCTGAGCGCTGCCCCAGCTGTATTTATTCTTTGTGACTGCATTAAACACCCATGGTGGAAATAGTAATATCAGATGAGGGGACTGGAAGAGTGACAGTGGCACCCTTGTTACTACTAATGTTAATGGGCCCCGATTTTCCTACATGATTTATGGGCAGACGAAGTCTGATGCCCCAGCAGTATATCTGTTACTATTATTAAAAGGCCTGTTATTTACAGTGTTACACATTACCATTAGTAGCAACACAGTAGCCATTGTCAGTTTTTTCCAGTCCCCTCACCTGATATGTCTGTTTCCACCCTGGGTATTTATTACAGTAACAAAGAATAGACCCGGGGCAGCGATCAGCAAGAAGATCGGGATGTGACCGTTCACTACCGACATGAGAATCTCTTGCTGTTATGCAGTGCAAGATTCTTATGCTGCCATTTTTATTATGGCGTCATGGTTATTGTGTCATGTGGTTGCACGCACTTTTGCTTGCAACCTTTTAAAAGGATACCGTTCTGTACAACAGCCTGTCATTCTTTGCCTCTTCCCCTCCCCATTTGTTCCCCGTTACCGTCTCCTCCGATAATGGAGGATTCCAGATTGTGAGCTGGAACACTCTCATTGGCAAGAAAGCGCACCAGCTCACATGGAGAACCCTTGATTTACTCAACCAGAAAAGACCTATAACGTACCACATACCTTTTTTCATAAACTCTTTAATGTCAGCGTTCCGCAAGAGTCCCATTTGAAACTAAACAAAAGCCTTGAGGACTGCTTTTCTACTGAAATACAGGAGGGATTATTTTAGTAAAATATAACCTTGATTGTAAAAGTGATAAAAATGCAAATATCTAATGTTAAAAAAACTGGAAAATCATGTCTATTCTCTGCAGCTACTTGCACCCATTCACCCACTGATAAAAAGAGTAATTAATAACTCAGTCAGTTGTATTTCAGGGACAGAATGAATAAAGGAACCTTTACACATCAAAGAAAACTGGAGAAATTCTGAGGTAAACCAACTGTACCACAGGAGAGAGGTAAACATTCTCAAAGTCCCATTTGATTTAAATGGGGCTTTTAACCCCTCTAATGCTTTGCAATGTGTTGGGGACCTCTCTGGCATTCAAGGGGTTAAAAGCCCCATTTGGATCAATAAGATTTTTTTTTGTTCCCTATGGCGCAAATGGTCTGCCCAGAATTTCCCCAGCTTTCTATGATACATGAGGCCAATAGCATCCCGTGAGCCAATTAACGCGGGTTCTCTGGGGTGGCTGGAAAGATATCAGGCCTCCGTAAACCAAAGCAATACCCAGAAGTGGAGCAATTCTGGAGCAAACCAGTTGCACCAAAGGGAATAACTAGAATATTCTCATGGATTAAAATGGAGATTTTTTTCAACTAAAATGCCATCAATTCCATTTGATTTAACTGAGATTTTTAACCCCTTGAATGCTAGAGAGGTCTCCAGTGCATTCCAAGGCGATACATTGGAGACATCTCTACTATTCAAGGAGCTGAAAGCCCCATTTAAAGCAATAGGAGTTGTTATTTGTATCCAGTGGGACAGGTGGTTATTCCAGAATTGATATTCTTTTCTTTGCGAGTACAGCCCTTAGTAATGTCTGATGGACGCCCTCTAAAGCAGAAGTAACACTTCCTAACAATAACCCCCCATTCATCTTACTATGAGAAGGAAATCCTAATTGCCTCCATGAATTTTACATGTACCTTTATTCAATGGATAAAATCCTCTATCAGTCCCGGATGTCGGGTCAGTGGAGGTGGACATGGTGGTTTTTCCAAACTGAAGCAAGTAGAGCACATGATCCCATTTAACCCTTTAAGGACAGGTGGGTGGTGCACAACAATGTGTCTAGTCCTTAAAGGGATAAAATTACTATATGCAGTGAGCAGAGATTGAGGTCCTGTGGTCCTGCTAACAACTGTCATGTCCGCCTCCAGAACTGATGGAAGGTGTTATCTCTTGAATCAAGGCACAAGGGCAACATTCATAGAGGACATTAGTATTTTCTGGTAAAAGAAAGGTAAATAGCGGGTTATTTTTAGGAAGTGTTATTTCTCCTTTAAAGGGGAGCTATATCAGTAGTACATAAATATGTATTTGTTTGAATTGTATGTGCATTTGCCTGTATTTACTGAGCCCCTTTTAGCCCCCTCTGCTGCACTGGTCATGTTGCCTCTTGTGAAAGGACCTATGGTACCTCATAAGTCCCAAATGTCCCTCTTTAAGAGATATTAGGGGTCCATACCTTCCAAGCGTTCCACTTTAGGAGATATTAGGGGTCCATACCTTCCAAGCGTTCCACTTTAGGAGATATTAGGGGTACATACCTTCCAAGTGTTGCACTTTAGGAGATATTAGGGGTACATACCTTCCAAGTGTTGCACTTTAAGAGATAATAGGTGTACATACGTCCCAAGTGTCCCTCTTTAGGAGATATTAGGGTACCTCCCAAGCATTCCTCTTTAGGAGATATTAGGGTACCTCCCAAGTATTCCTCTTTAGGAGATATTAGGAGTCCATACCTCCCAAGTGTCCCTCTTTAGGAGATATTAGGAGTCCATACCTCCCAAGTGTCCCTCTTTAGGAGATATTAGGGGTACATAGCTCCCAAGCATCCCTCTTTAGGAGATATTAGGGCTCCATACTTCCCACCTGTCCATCTGTAAGGAAATATTAGGGGTACATACCTCCCAAGTGTCCCTCTTTAGGAGATATTAGGGCTCCATACCTCCCAAGTGTCCCTCTTTAGAGAGGGTTTCCTCCAAGTGCAAGTTAGCAAATTACGTGCAGCCAGAAGCATATGTGACAATAAAGTGGCATTAAAGGGATAGTATTACTTCAAAATTACTATCCCTCATATTGTAGCCCTTAATAAACTGAGTTAAATGACACCAGCGGCATCTCTCAGACCTTTATAGTTTAAGAGATAGCCGCTTTCAAAGTTTCCTCTCCCCTGCTGTCAGCGTTCTGCTGCCAGCAGGAGAATCTGGTCTCTGAATCAAGAGGAGGCTCTTCAGCAGAGCTGATATCTCGTTATGGAAGGAAAAATGATTAATTGAAACAGTCTTCTTTGTATGCTTGGTAACCAAGCACACGTAGAAGACTGTTTCAATGAATCATTTTTCCTTCCATAACGAGATATCGGCTCTGTTTAAGAGCCTCTGCCTGTCCTGGGACCGGATTCCCCTGCTGGCAGCAGAACGCTGACAGCTGGGGAGAGGAAACTTTGAAAGTGGCTATCTCTTAAACCATAAAGGTCTGAGAGACGCGGATGGTGTCATTTAACTCAGTTTATTAAGGGCTACAATATGAGGGATAGTAATTTTGAAGTAATACTATCCCTTTAAGTCAAGAAGTGTGCACCGGGGGCAGCCCCAAAACCAAGAACCAAGGGTCCAGTGAAAAACAAACCCCAGTGACATCTGGTAGCAGAGACAGCACCATGGACCAGAAACGCTGGGCAACTGGTCAAGACCTCCAGATATGGAGCATATCATACAGGGTTTGACAGCCCTGAAAGCAACATAAGGAGGAGGAGGGGGTAAATTCTGTGCAATCGCACAGGAGTCAGGTACCATCGCTAAAGGATCGTATAAGCCCTCTCCTTATTGGTGACACACAAGGAGCTCTCGGCTGCCGCTGCATGAATCTTGTCCCAGGACTCAGTTGGAAGCTCTGAACCTAACTTCCGCTCCCAGTCAAGAATGTATTTCGTCTTTGCATCAGAGGAGGGGAGAGTGAACTTACAGCACTAATTTAAGATTTATTTTGGAAAACCAGTCAATGCAGAATTATTTATAGTGGCTGTTAGGATTTTCTTCCCATAGTGGAACTTTCCCCTTAATTCAAGTTTGCATATTTGAAAACTACAATAAAAACTGCCTATGTGTCATGTTAACCAAAAGACCAGCAGATGTACAGTTCAGGAGATATTAACACTTCTTTTGTATTCTAATATATGCCAATTGCAGTACCCTGTGGTATCAGTTATGATTTCATATACTAATTAAGCTAATCAATGGCATTTCATATGCTATTGAAGCCTTTTCAGTGATGTGTCATATGCTAATTAAGTATTTTCAGTGATATATCATATGCTAATAAAGGTTTCAATTATGTTTCCCAGTGTGAATATCTTCTAAACTATGCTGGACTAACATGACATATAGGCAGTTTTTCATGCAGTTTTCAAATAGGCAAAAATGAATTAAAGTGAAACTATCACGTCCATTAAAGTACTTCTTATATGAAAGTGCAATTTGAGTTAATCTTCCATCCTTATTTTTTTTATGTAATGAAGTATAGGCTGATATTTTACCTCATTAAAAAAAGCCAGTGATGTCAATTAAGGACAGGCTGCAGTACAACTCTGTACCACACAGTGTCAATCATCTCCTCTTCCCTTCCCCAGTAGTTCCTCCTTCTCACCTCCTCCAATGACAAGCTTTCTCTTGCCAATGAGAGCGCTCCAGCTCATATGGAGAAAGCCTCAGTCAGAGTAGGAGGTGAGAACGAGGTGCTACTGGGGAAGGGAAGAGGCGATGATTGACAATCTGTGGTACAGAGCTGTACTGCAGCCTGTCCTTAACTGATGTCACCGGCTTTTTTTTATAAGGTAAAATATCGGGCTATACTGCATTACATAAAAAAAAATAAGGATGGAAGATTAACTCAAATAGCACTTTCATATAAGAAGTACTTTAACAGAGGTGATAGTTCCCCTTTAAGGTGAAAGTTCCACTATGTGCAATGCAGTGCTTCACAATGCTGTGTGCACCACTCTGCTCATTATAGAGTTGCATATGCTCTATATAACCTTGTGCATTTTTAGGTCTTTCAGTGCTGGTTTGCTCTCTTTAGTGGTAACACTGATGGGCAGGGGAGGGCTGGCTTGGGGGGCAGGAGGGCAATTGCCCCCTGGGCTGGTCATGTGTCTGGGCTGGTGGGCCACTGCCTCACTCAATCTCCCACTTGTAAATAGAGCTAAACTAGTGATACCGCAGAGCTTACATTTGAAATTAATCTAAATACAAATGATAACACAGAGCTACAATCCAAATAGATCTACACTAGTAATAGTATAGCCAATTTCCCTTGTAAGCTCTATGGCATCAATAGTGTAGCTTTACTTAAATTGTAAGCACTGTAATATCACTGATGTAGCCCCATTTCAACTGTAAGCTCTGTGGTAGCACTTGTCTTACTTCACAACATTAAGGACAATTTTAAAATTAATGAAACAGGGGTGGGCTGGGACAGTGGGCTCCGCTGATAGTAGAAATGGGCCACTTGATTGTATTTGCCCTCTGGGCTGTATGTTGCCAGCCCTCCCCTGCTGATGGGGAAAGATATAAAAGACTTGTGTCATAACATAACCCAGTAAAGAATGACATGTGAATTGTTCCTAATATAATCTCCTGTAGTTTACAGGTGCACAAAAGGATTTCATTGAATGACAATCACTGTGTGTTAGCCAATAAAAGGTATCAAAAACTATATTTGCCTCCTGTATTTATACGGCTAACACGGTACCAACTCTCATCTGTAATCACTGTGTTGACATAGAACAATGACTGCGTACTGACGCCTCCGTGTAAGTAGTTATTAGTGTTCGTGGGGGGTGGACTACAGTGTTGGCATTTCCTTGTAAGGAGAATCTATTTTCTTTGTCCTAATCTGGTAAACTGACAGTAGTGGCATGTTGTCAACCAGCAGGCAGGTCTGAAGAATAGGGTTTTGTTCGTGTGGAATTAGAGCACTTGCACAACTGCAAGCTCAGGTGTGAGATATTCTAACCATTTGAGTGCCAGAGGGGTGCACAATTCATTGCAAAGTTTAGTGGTTCCCTCCAGGCCTGTCAAATTTACGTGTTATGCTTACCTCCCAACATTTCAATTTGCCAAAGAGGGACAATTGTGTTTTAGGGGGTGTGGCTGGGGGTGTGTCCGGTGGGTGCGGCATTACCGAGAATTTTCAGGCTGTTTCATGACCTATTGACACCTCCTTGTGTTACCTAATAAATGACTTATAACAAGACCAAAGAATTGAATTTACACATAATTTATAAAAACATATACTGATGTTTAAAGAACTAATAACGTGAGTTTTATTGCTGTGGAACAATGTGATACACTTATGTACACACCACACAGTCTGATCTCCTAAAAAGAGGGACATTATGGTGGGAAAGAGGGACAGAGGGATTTGGGTCTAAAAGAGGGACTGTCCCTTCTAGAGAGGGACACTTGGGAGGTATGGTTATGGCACCAAGCTTAATGGAAGAGATATATAAAAGTGATGTAAACATAAATCTGTTACTATTTCCACATTAAAATTGGCTATATGTATGTATATATGTATGAAGGTGTTTGAGAACAGTAAACCCTTTCTAAAGTAAGAATTTTGTTGCAGACAATGTATAAAAATTGTTGTATTTGTTGCAACAGTTTTAATATTAGTTTTTGCCCCTATATGTATAAAAATATTCTTAAAGGTATGTTTAACCCCTTAAGAACACAATGTACCAGGACCGTCATGCCTGTCCGGATGTTAAAGTGATAGTAATACTTGAGTACCAAGTCTTTTTCTTTCTGTTAAATACATAGCGCTATATTTCAATACTTACAGTTTTGTAGTTCAAGCGCTATTCAATCCGAAAGGATCCCCTCCCGCCCCTTTTCCCTGCATCACTCTGCCTCAGTCTGGTCCAGATGGAGAGCGGCGAGGGACATTCATCTGTAAGCAAAAGGAAAATCCTGCCCTCCTTCATCAAGTGGGGGCTTGGTTTTCCTTACACTTACTGACTGAAGATTGTCCCTCACTGCATCCGTCCAGTCCCAGGACCAGATTACAGTTCTGATGGGAGGTAGCCAGAAGGGCCGGGAGAGGGAGCCTTTCCGACTGAATAGCGCTTGAACTACAAAACTGTAAATATTGAAATATAGCTCTATATGTTAAAAAAATATAAAGAAGACTCGGACCTCAACTTTAATACAAGTATTACTATCCCTTTAAGGACGGGTGACAGTCCTGGCTTGTCACTGAAGTTTGTGATTGCAGTGCAGCTGCACACCGCACTGTGATCACAGATTAAGTATATGGGGAAAAAAATGTGCCCGGTCCTCCAGAGCTCCCCAGTCCCCCGGGTGGTTCGGTCATTAATTGGTAAAGAATTATTGCTAAAATTCTCAACAATGGGTCATATTTATATAGAGGTAAAGTCAAGTTTATAAACATGTCTCTATATGACAAAGCTTGCTAACAAGAATTTTTTTCCACTTACATTGATTATACATGCTAGCACTTAAAGGGATAGTAATGTTTCATAATAAAAACATCTCTAATTAATCATCATAGTATTTGGACTTTGGAGAGTGTTATTTCAATTCTGTCAGAGTTGTAGTTCAAGAGTAATTCAATGACAAAGTATCCCCCTCCCGCCCCTTTTACTGATGTAACACTGTTCAGCCAGAGCAGAAGGGAGGTGCCTAGGTAGATTGCAGAGAGGGACAATCTTCAATTAAGATAAGGGGAAAAACCTGAAAAGCTTGTCAAGGGTGACAGGGCTTTCATTGTTCTCATAAGAAGAAGACTGTCCCCTTCTGTTATCTGTCTGCTCTTACAACCAGATTCCACATCTGAGAAGAGATAGCTTACACTAGGTAAAAGGGGCGGGAGGGGAAATTTTGCTTGCAAATATCTCTTAAACCATAAAGGTTTGAGAGATAAGACTTATATCATTCTTCATGTTTTTTTAATGCCTACAAAATAAAATTAAGTTAAAACGAAGTATTACTATTCCTTTAAACCATAAAGATTTGAGATATAAGACTTATATCGTTCTTCATTTGTTTTTAATGCCTACAAAATAAAATAAAGATAAAACAAAGTATTACTATCCCTTTAAAGTGATAGTAATGTTTCACAAAAAAAAGCGGCTCCAATTAATCTTCATAGTATTTGGGCCATGGAGAGTGTTATTTCATAGTTGTAGTTCAAGAGTAATTGAATGATAAAGTATCCCCCTCCCGCCCCTTTTACCTAGTGTAAGCCACCTCCCCTCAGATGTGGAACGTGGTCCTGAGACAAGACGGCTCACAGCAAGGGACAATCTTCCTACTGTGAGTTTAAGGAAAACTCTGCCCCCTTGACAGGTTTTTCCTTATGATCACTGAAGATTGTCTCTCTCTGTGATCCATCCGGACAGTCTTACTGCTCTGAGGTGAGCAGTGTTACATCAGTAAAAGGGGCAGGAGGGGGATACTTTATCATTCAATTACTCTTGAACTAGAACTCTGACAGTACTGAAATAACATTCTCCATGGCCTAAATACTATGAAGATTAATTGGAGCTGCTTTTATTGTGAAACATTGCTATCCCTTTAACATCCTATATACTTCCAGAAGAACTGTGTGAAATAAAGGTCCTCTGGCACAGACCTCCTTGTCCAACTTCCTTGTGGTCAAATAATGCAGAGCACCTAAATATATCACTAGTTTGTGATTTACCCTCTTATATCAAGGATACCCAGCATGTGCTGCAGATATTTGAGGATTTTGAGTGGAGGGAAGACTATGTATGGGCTACGGTGGACGTGACTTCATTATATCCTTGTATACCTCATAATAAAGGAATTGAAGCAGTATCTTATTTCCTTACTAAAGATGTCACCCTGCCAGATGAACAGAGATTATTTATCCTTGAAGGTATTCAATTTATTTTATATCATAACTATTTTCAGTATAATTCCAATTTTTATTTACAGATGATGGGGGCGGCTATGAGGGCCAGCTTTGCCCCCAGCTACGCTAACCTATACATGGGGTATTGGGAGTTGTCACATGTGTGGGGGGCGCGGCTGGGGGAGAGGCTGGTATATTTTGGTAGATTTATTGATGATCTGTTGCTTGTCTGGCAGGGTGACATTGAGGAATTGGAACATTTTATAGTAGGGTTGAATGATAATGATAGGGAACTTAGGTTTACACATCATATCAGTAAAGAAGAAGTCAATTTTTTAGATCTTACATTAGGGCATTATAGCAATAGGGTGATTACTAAAACTTATTTAAAACGTACCAGTACAAATAATTATTTGCATTATAAGAGTGGCCACCACCCTAATTGGAAGAATAATATACCAAGTGGACAGTTCCATAGGGTACGACGGAACTGTAGTTTACAGGAAGATTTTAGAGTACAATCAAAAGATCTTGAAAGAAAATTAATATCTAGAGGTTATCCCAAAGATTTAGTTAATAAATCTTTAAATTATATTGTTAGTAAGGATAGAACTACTTTATTACGTCCAAAACAGACAGTAGAGGATGAAAAAGGAGGCAAGGGATATGATAAAAATCAGATACATTTTGTGACTACATACAATAGTGCTTATAGAGAGATAGAAAGGGTGCGTAATAAACACTGGACACTTCTTAAACAAGATAACTTATTAAAAGACCATATCCAGGATAAGCCTAAAATAATATATACTACAAATAAAAACTTGAAAAATATATTGTCTAAAATGAAACCAAGAATGGAACAGGTTGGGGAGGATAAGGTAAAAGGGGTTTTTAGATGTGATATGACTAGGTGCATAACTTGTACATTTATTATGCACAACACACATATGTTTATTGATTCTAAACAATATGTACATCACATAAAACACTATATAAATTGTAATTCGAAGTATGTTGTTTATAGTATTAGATGTCCGTGTAAAAAATATTATATTGGTCGCACTAAACGTAGAATTAAAGATAGGTTTTTAGAACATAGAAGAGCGATTTTAGCTCGTGATATTAAATGTCCTTTAGTTTCACATTTTATAGAAAAACATGAGGGTAAGATAGATGGGATTACTTTATTACCACTTCAATATATATCTGAGTCCAGAGGGAGCAGGAGATACCATGAATTGTGCCAGAGGGAATCGTTCTGGATTTACAACATGGATTCACTTGTTCCAAAGGGGCTAAATGAGAAAATTGATGTGCATACTTTTGTATGATTTGGTGGATGTGTATTCAGCACAGTTATGAAATATTATAGTATTTAATTAAATCTTATGTACTATCCCTCCATTAATATGCCTCTTATATAGAGTAAGGATGCAGTATTAAATAGAGTAATAATGTAAGATTTATATTATTGTTTGAGATGCTTATTTTAAGGTTTTTTAAAAAATATTTGCAAAAGGAGTAATTTTGAGATATGTGATATGTGATTTGTGTTTTTATGAGTTAATGTTGTCTTTCAGCTCCATTTTGGAGTAGTGTATGTAAGGGTTAAATTTTCACTTCAGTTGGTTACAGCTGAAACTCATTGATCATTACGAATGTGAGTATATAAAAAGAGAGAGATGTATGGATTTAGTTTTCTAAATCCCTGAAGAAGTGTTATATATACACGAAACGCGTTGGAGATTGAGGGGGCCCCCTTGTTGAAAGGACTTTTATTGTTGGTTGCTATCATTGCGGGAGGAGTGTGGACACTATACTACCGGTTTGGTGCAGTTTACTGTGATTACTACGGAGAGGTAGCTATCTGTGTTGGAGTTGGGAGTGAATTGATTATTTGAGCTCAGTTACAGCCGGAGAGCTTACAGCTGATTACCTACACTGCCCGCGAAAGAAGGTTTGCATTGGAGACGGTGTTCCAGCCTTGGTCGGGAGTGGATGCAGTTGGAGGGCTGTGCACTGCCCATGTAAGGTATAAGGAGTACGGTCACTGTGCTACCAGCAGTCAGGAGTAAATACATCTAGCCATATTTACGGCTAAGAGGTGACAGCTAACTTTATTTCACTGCCCGCTGGATATTATCCAGATAGCGGATACCGTTCAACATTGTAGCATCAAACGGGATTGTTACTAGTTGTATTTTGGATTGCGTCCAAACACATACCCGCATTGACTCTTTAAAGATAGCATTATATTTGTTGTCACAGCACATTTTACTCACTATATGGATGTGTTGATGCTTTTTATTTTTATGTGATATATTATCTGTGTATTTTTTATATATACACATATACTGGTTCTTGAGCTCGGACCCAGTATAGTGATTTTGGTATTTATTATGGTCTTGGTGTTTTAAGGGGGTCTATTAATAAATATTGGATACCTTTTTGTATATGCATGTCTCTTTGTATTTTATATTTAAAGAATACAGACTAGCGCTCTACTGTATTTATATATATATATATATATATATATATATATATATATATATATACGTTGCAATGGAGATGTCAAATATTTTAATTGTCCACAAATTTTGCACCTGGCACCTCAAACTGTTGAACTGCTCCCTGATTCCCATCATTCCTCGCCAGCCATTGGCTGTTGGGGAATGATGGGAGTGGCAGTCTGACAATAGCTGGAGGGCCTCATGTTGTCTACCAGTACTGTAGACAGTTGCCTAATGAGAAACCCATCTCTGCATGTGCCTCTGTTCATCCATTCTCCTCCCGCTGATGAGAAACAGAAAGTAAAGTCAGAATTTTTTTAATTAATTACTGCAAAATAAACTTTACAAATAATATAACAATAAAAGACAAAAAGTAAACAACAATTTTTTACAGTATACAACGTGTATAGAAATAAAAATGTTAATATATTCTTTTATGTCTTTTAACTCGCAACAAACCAAATGCTTTATATGAACGGATGTTAAGAAGTTAAATGAGTGCACTATATTAATATTTTATTATCAGAGGATTGAAAAAGAAAAATATTTGCGATAAAAATTTGAGCTTTCAATCCACGGGTTTTATACTGTTGTGTCCCAGAACACAGGAAAACCCCATGAAGGGCAATCTAATGACAAATAAAAATGCTGTGTGGGTGGTACCTGCTGTAACAGAATGCATCAGTAGCCTGTTTGAAGATGATGGCAGCAGGGCTGGTGCAAGGATTTTTGCCACCCTAGGCAAAACCTAATGTTGCCGCCCATTTGGCACCGCCCCTTGTGTCCCACCCCTTTATACCCCACCTACTTATACCCCACCTCTTTTCATGATTGTCCTCTCTCTGTCCCTTGGGCCAGTCTGCCCCTGGTCTGGAGATGCCTGTAAGATATGTCCCCCACCAGCTCCAACTTGCCCCCACCAGCTCCACTTTGCCCCACCAACTCCAGTTTGCCCCCTATCAGTTCCACTATGCCCCCATCAGCTCCAACTTGCCCCTACCAGTTCCACTTTGCCCCCTATCAGCTCCAATTTGCCCCCACCAGCTCCAATTTGCCCCCTATCCACTCCAACTTGCCCCCTATCAGCTCCACTTTTCCCCACCAGCTCCACTCTGCCCCCCATCAGCTCCAACTTGCCCCCACCACTCCACTTTGCCGCACCAGCTTCACTTTGCCCCCTATCAGCTCCACCTTGCCCCCACCAGCTCCAACTTGCCCCACCAGCTCCACTTTGCCCCCTCAGCTCCAACTTGCCCCCATCAGCTCCACTTTGCCCCCCATAATCTCCAGCTTGCCCCCCATCACATACCTGTAGCTGCTGGAGCTCCAGTGCAGTCTTCTCTTCAGTAATGCAGAGCGCACCGAGAGATCATGACTCCCAGCGCGCTCTGCATTACTAAACAGCTGACCGTGATGAGAGAGCGCAGTAGCGACACATACCTAACTGTGTTGCGGTTCTCGTTGTGGTGCATGCGGGCGCAGCTCTTCTCTGCTGCATGCCCACGCCATGTGCGCCCTAGGCCGGTGCCTACTTCGTCTATAGGTGGCGCCGGCCCTGGATGGCAGTTGTAACTGGAGAGGCAAAGCTTTCCTACCCTTGTCTACATTGACCTTTATGCAAACCATCTCAGCATAAAATTCCAGTTTGTTACACCAGACACCAAGCTGGTGTGGATCCAAAAGAAACATAATCGCCATATGCACCATTGAAAAGTGGAGTGATTTTGTGGGGGGGGATAAAAATTCCCAAAATCTACATTCATGTGAATGGGACTTTTAACCCTTTGAATGCAGAGCAATGCGTGGGAGGCCTCTCTAGCATTCAAGGTTTTAAAATTCCTATTTAAATAAATTCTAATGTTTATCTTACCTAGAATTGCTCCACTTTTGGTGTATGCATATGTCACGGTTTTTTAAGACTCTCAGACCAGTGTGTAAAATAAAACACAATTTTATTAAAATAAGTTAAGGCAGAAGTACGCCCTCTAGTGGCGGTAGATATACACCAGTAGTAAGGACTAGTAGAACAATTGTAAATGCACAAATGAATTATAGGTACAATTACACAGCAGTAGAATTGCATATACCCACAGAGGGTTAAGTCCTTGATAACAGTCAGTCTCAGATGTGGATGTTTGGAACGCCCAGGGTGTATTTAGGTTGTGCTGGAGACCAAGGTCATCAGAGGCTGGATACAGGACTGCCTCGCCATGGTGTTCAGTAAGAAGAAGCACAGGAGTCCACGTAGCCCCCTCGGGCGTACCTACTGGAACTGCTTCAACTTGTGCAAGTGCAAATAGCCCCCACGGGCGTGAATGGAACCGGCCTGCAATGCTAGAGCTGCCAAGCCTCCTCAGACTTAACCGGACACCGGGATAAAACACGCTAGAGCCAACAGCCCCACGGGCGAAATTACCGGAATTGCAATTGCTGATGCCTGTGCCTGCCACCACTCGGTATAGCGGAATCGCCCAGTAAACAAGAGAGAGTCTTAGGCGCCCAACCGGCCTAACGGATGTGAATACTCTGCAAGGATGTATGGAGCTGCCGACGGAGAGCGGCCAACTCAGCAGTAGTATCACCGAGAACGAGACTCTTACGGAAGTAGTGAGAGAGTGGAACCCAGGCGGCACTGCTAGGGTTAAATAGCACTTGTACTCTAGGCTTTTCAGCGGTATAGCAAGGCTCTGCAGTGTGAGGGAGGCGCACATACGCACAACTCTGCATAGGTAAATACACTGCACTGATCGGAGTACACCAGGCAAGGCAGTCACACCAAAAGCTGGAACAGCAGATAGAAATGTCGCGGCGGCGACAACTGGAACGCAGGTCACTGTAGAAAGCAGGAGTCGATCTTCGGAGCGGGAAGTCAGCCAGGCCGGGTCGGAGCACGCAGGAGGTAGTCATACAAGCCGGGTCATACACAAGCAGGAACGTCAGCCAAACCGGGTCAGGATCCAAGGGTGGTAGTCAGACGGGCCGGATCATACACAAGCAGGAACACAGGAGAATAGTCAGGACAAGCCGAGTCGGTACACAGGAATCCGGAACACAGGAACACAGCAACAGTATAACTGGCTCAGAAACACCACGAAAGGGCAACTGACAGATGTGCTAGCCAGGTATAAAAAGGTCACCAGGGGGCGGGCCAAACCAACACAGCAAATCAGTGTCTGCCACAGATGAGACTGACAGGAATCACAGGCACTGTGATAGTACCCCCCTCTCAAAGACCCCCTCTCCCCGCTCGAGGTCTGGGTTTAGAAGGGTATTTGGAGTGAAAACTGCGTAGTAATCTAGGTGCATGGAGGTCCCCTTGATCAACCCAAGAGCGTTCCTCAGGACCATAGCCCTTCCAATGAACCAAATATTGCAGCTTTCCTCTAACTCTCCTAGAATCAATAATGCTCTGAACCTCATACTCTTCTTGGCCCTGGACGTTCACCGGCCCAGGAATCACTGGCGTAGTAGTATAGCGATTGCACACCAAGGGTTTCAGGAGCGACACATGGAACACATTGTGAATGTGCATAGAGGGTGGAAGTTCCAAAGCATAAGAAACCGGATTAATCTTGCGGATAATCTTAAATGGACCGATAAACCGGGGAGCCAGTTTGTTGGAAGGCACTTGTAAATTAAGGTTTCTGGATGACAGCCATACCCTGTCCCCAACTTGAAAGGAGACCGATGGAAGACGTCTGCGATTAGCGTGCCGTTGCTGTCGCCTAAATGACTGACTGAGGGACCTCTGTACCTGTGACCAAGTGGAACGAAGCTGTGCCAAATGCTTGTCCAGAGCAGGAATCTGCTGTGCCTGAAAGGAGTCCGGGAGCAGACAAGGCTGGAACCCATAATTAACGAGAAACGGAGAGCTCCCGGACGATGAATTGACCGCACAGTTTCTGGCAAACTCAGCCCATGGCAACAGGTCAGCCCAACTGTCATGATGATCAGTGACAAAGCAACGCAGGAACTGCTCCAGTCCCTGATTGGCACGCTCAGTGGCCCCATTCGTTTGGGGATGGTAGGCGGAGGAGAATGACAATTGGATGCCCATCTGGCCACAAAATGCCCTCCAAAACTTAGAAACGAACTGGCTCCCACGGTCGGATAGAATCACTCTGGGTACTCCGTGCAGGCGGAACACCTCCCTAGAAAAGACTACAGCCAATTCCTGGGCCGATGGGAGGCCAGTCAGAGGCACAAAATGTGCCATCATGGAGAATCTGTCGACCACCATAAGAATGAACGTAAATCCCCTAGAGGCTGGTAATTCTCCCAGAAAGTCAATAGATATATGAGACCAAGGGCGGTCTCCGTTGGGCACCGGTTGCAGTAAGCCCACGGGGAGATGCCTAGGGGTCTTGGCATGGGCACAGGTGGTACAGGCTGCAGTAAAAGCAGCGCAATCGGCTCTCAAGGTAGGCCACCAAAATAATTGCGAAAGAGACCAGACTAGTTGGTCCCTACCAATATGCCCAGCCGCTTTAGAAGCGTGATAAGTCTCTAACAAACGGACACGAAATGGCACATCTACGAAACACTTCCCCACAGGAGTCTCAGGGGGTGCCCTAGATTGTGATGCCAATATCTCCTCCCCCAGAGGCGAGGTAATGGTGGTACGTATAGTGGCCAGAATGCGATCTGGCTGAATGATAGGAACAGGTTCCTCCTCCCTCTCAGTGTCAGAAGCGAACTGACGAGACAACGCATCAGCTTTAATATTTTTTGAGCCAGGAAGATAAGACACTAGGAAATTAAATCGTGACAAAAAAAGTGCCCACCTAGCTTGTCGGGAAGACAGTCTTTTGGCCTCGGAGAGATAAGTTACATTTTTATGGTTAGTAAGGATAAGTACCGGAGTCTGAGTACCCTCCAAAAGGTGACGCCACTCCTTCAGAGCTAGGATAATGGCCAACAGTTCCCTGTCCCCAATCTCATAATGGCTCTGCGCACTGGACAATTTCTTAGAGAAAAAACCGCAAGGCCTCAAGGCGCCACCTCCCACAGGACGTTGGGAGAGTACTGCTCCAACCCCAACCTCAGAAGCGTCAACCTCCAACGTGAATGGCAGGGAGGGATTAGGGTGGGACAGCACAGGAGCAGATGCAAAGGCAGATTTCAGGGTAACAAATGCGGTCTCCGCTGCCTCGGACCACCGAGAGGGAGAAGCTCCCTTATGAGTCAAATCTGACAAAGGTTTAACAATCGTGGAAAAGTTCTGGATGAACTTCCTATAATAGTTCGCAAAACCTAAGAATCTTTGGATGGCCTTTAACCCTTTAGGATGAGGCCATTGCAGGACTGCTGCCAACTTCTCCTGATCCATAGCAATGCCATTGTTTGAGATAACGAAACCCAGGAATGGTACTTGAGATGTATGGAATTCGCACTTCTCTATCTTACAGAATAGCTTGTGCTTGCGAAGTCGGAGCAGGACATCTGAAACATCTTTGATATGTTGGGAGAGGTTGGCAGAGTGAATTAATATATCATCTAGATATACGACCACGCAAGACTGGAGCAGGTCTCGTAGAATATCATTAATCAATTCCTGAAATACTGCAGGCGCATTGCATAAGCCAAATGGCATAACCAGATATTCGTAATGCCCTGTTCTGGTATTAAACGCCGTTTTCCACTCGTCACCCTCTTTAATTCTGACCAGATTATAGGCGGCTCGCAAGTCAAGTTTAGTAAAGATCGATGAGCCCTTCAATCTGTCAAACAATTCGGTAATAAGTGGAATCGGATAGGCATTCTTAGGCATAAGCTTGTTCAGCCCACGATAGTCAATGCATGGCCTGAGTTCACCACTTTTCTTTTTCACAAAAAAAAATCCGGCACCTGCCGGAGATGTAGATTTCCGAATGATACCCCTCTGAAGGGCATCAGCAATATAGTCCTCCGTAACTTTATTCTCCTCACAGGAAAGTGGGTAAGTGCGCCCCCTGGGAGGCACCGCACCAGGAGGCAAATCAATGGCGCAATCATATGGCCTATGCTCAGGCAATGCGCTGGCCTCTCCTTTACTAAACACGTCACTGAATTGTTCGTATTCAGCTGGCACAGCCGGAGAGGTACACATAATCTTGACAGGTAAGGAGAGACAGTTCTTATTACAGTATTCAGACCAGGAGTTAACCTCACATCTCTGCCAGTCAAATTGGGGATTATGTGCCTGTAGCCATGGGAACCCCAAAATAACTGCATGGTGCGGGGAACGAATAATTTGAAATCGTATCTGCTCTTTGTGACAAGCCCCCACAGTCATTGTCACTGGAATAGTTTCAAGCGTAATAAATGCAGGCTCCAGAGGTCTACCATCAATAGCCTCAATTGCAACCGGAGAGTCCTTTTCACATAAAGGAATGCCTTGCAGGTTGGCAAATGACTGATCCATGAAATAGCCTGCTGCCCCGGAGTCCACCAATGCCAGGACCTTGATTACCTCGTCCGCCCAAGCGAAGACCACCTGGATGGTGGGTTTAGTGGTGCTAGAATCTAGGGACTGTTCTACACCACCTAGGGCCTGTCCCCCAAGGTACCCTAGGTGCGTTCGTTTCCCGGCCTAACTGGACAATTGCGTAAAAGATGCCCTGATTTGCCACAATAAAGACATAGACCTTGCCTCCTACGATATAATCTCTCCTCCTTAGAGAGCCTAGTGAACCCCAATTGCATAGGTTCAGAATTATCGATTGGTCGCTCAGGAAGAACAGGTGGTGTGGGTGGGTTAAGGAAGCTGGTCTGGCCATAGTTTTTTGCTTTAGCCCTTTTAGCCAACCATCTCTCTCGGATGCGAGAGTCTATTAATAAGACATAATAGATGTATTCATCCAGATCGCTGGGTACATCACGAGCGGCTATCTCATCCTTAATTTCTTCGGAGAGACCCTGAGTAAAGGCAGCCAGTAAGGCCTCCTCGTTCCAGCCCACCTCTGCTGCCAAGGTTCTGAATTCAATAGAATAATCGCCCAGTGTGCGTTCGCCCTGCTGAATTTCCATCAGCCTTTTGGCAGCAGAGGCAGCCCTGCCAGGGACCTCAAACACTCGTCTGAACTTTCTTACAAATTCTCTAAAGTTCAGAGTGCAGGGTCTGGCATTCTCCCACAACAGATTCGCCCATGCCAATGCTTTGCCCGTCAACAGAGATATCATAAGACCGACCTTACTACGGTCGTTAGGAAATGCCTGGGGTGCCAACTCCAAAAATATCTCTAGTTGATTAATGAATCCCCTGCAAAGGGAAGGTTCGCCATCATATCTTAACGGTAGCGGTGCAGATGCCGTTAGCCCTTTTGAATTAGCTGATGGGACTATGGGCGGATTATCCGGTGTCAGGACTGGGGTGACCACCATATTAGGACTAGGCTTGTCCAAAAGTACTGTACGTTCGAGTAACGTCTGTAAAGCCAGTGCCAATTGGTCCATGCGCTGCTCATGGACATCCATTCTCCAATGGATGTTCTGTGTGTTACTTTCACCCTTACCGTCTGAGGTCATGGCCCTTTCGTACTGTCACGGTTTTTTAAGACTCTCAGACCAGTGTGTGAAATAAAACACAATTTTATTAAAATAAGTTAAGGCAGAAGTACGCCCTCTAGTGGCAGTAGATATACACCAGTAGTAAGGACTAGTAGAACAATTGTAAATGCACAAATGAATTATAGGTACAATTACACAGCAGTAGAATTGCATATACCCACAGAGGGTTAAGTCCTTGATAACAGTCAGTCTCAGATGTGGATGTTTGGAACGCCCAGGGTGTATTTAGGTTGTGCTGGAGACCAAGGTCATCACAGGCTGGATACAGGACTGCCTCGCCACGGTGTTCAGTAAGAAGAAGCACAGGAGTCCACGTAGCCCCCTCGGGCGTACCTACTGGAACTGCTTCAACTTGTGCAAGTGCAAATAGCCCCCGCGGGCGTGAATGGAACCGGCCTGCAATGCTAGAGCTGCCAAGCCTCCTCAGACTTAACCGGACACCGGGATAAAACACGCTAGAGCCAACAGCCCCACGGGCGAAATTACCGGAATTGCAAATGCTGATGCCTGTTCCTGCCACCACTCGGTATAGCGGAATCGCCCAGTAAACAAGAGAGAGTCTTAGGCGCCCAACCGGCCTAACGGATGTGAATACTCTGCAAGGATGTATGGAGCTGCCGACGGAGAGCGGCCAACTCAGCAGTAGTATCACCGAGAACGAAACTCTTACGGAAGTAGCGAGAGAGTGGAACCCAGGCGGCACTGCTAGGGTTAAATAGCACTTTTACTCTAGGCTTTTCAGCGGTATAGCAAGGCTCTGCAGTGTGAGGGAGGTGCACATACGCACAACTCTGCATAGGTAAATACACTGCACTGATCGGAGTACACCAGGCAAGGCAGTCACACCAAAAGCTGGAACAGCAGATAGAAATGTTGCGGCGGCGACAACTGGAACGCAGGTCACTGTAGAAAGCAGGAGTCGATCTTCGGAGCGGGAAGTCAGCCAGGCCGGGTCGGAGCACGCAGGAGGTAGTCATACAAGCCGGGTCATACACAAGCAGGAACGTCAGCCAAACCGGGTTCAGGATCCAAGGGTGGTAGTCAGATGGGCCGGATCATACACAAGCAGGAACACAGGAGAATAGTCAGGACAAGCTGAGTCGGTACACAGGAATCCGGAACACAGCAACAGTATAACTGGCTCAGAAACACCACGAAAGGGCAACTGACAGATGTGCTAGCCAGGTATAAAAAGGTCACCAGGGGGCGGGCCAAACCAACACAGCAAATCAGTGTCTGCCACAGATGAGACTGACAGGAATCACAGGCACTGTGATAGCATATGACTGCAATGTCATTTTTTTTGCCGGTGGATCTTATTATTCTGGATATTTGACGCGATTAACTGATGACTCAGATATATTGTTTTATGCTTTGTTGTTATCTTAATAGACTGATAGTCACTAAACAACGATGTGTACATTTTTCTATAGATAAGTCTGAAAAGGCGCACTCACACTTCATTTAACAGTGGATCTCTCACCTTCTTGCAGGGGAGGGCTGGCCTGGGGAGAAAGGGGGCAATTGCCCCCTGGGCTAGTCATATGTCTGGGCTGGTGGGCCACTGCACCTCACTAAATCTCACGACTGGTGCTGTAAATGGAGCTACACTAGTGATACCACAGAGCTTAAAATTGAAATGGACTTACATAAATGATATCACAGAGGTACAATCCAAATGGAGTTACACTAGTAACATAAACCATTTCTCTTGTTAGCTCTATAGTATCTCTAGGTAAGATTTACTTAAATTGTAAGATTTGTAGTGGTGCACTAGTGTAGCTCCAGTTTATCTGTAAGCTATGAGATATCACTTGACTTACATTACAACATTAATGTCAATTTTAAAATTAACAAAAGGATGTGGGCTGGAACAGTGGGCTCGAATGATAATAGAAGTGGGCCACAATGTATTTGCCCCCTGGGCCACAAGTTGTCAGCCCTTCCCTGCCTTCTTGAATATTCACTTCCACTTGTAGTGTAACTTTGTAGAAGCTGTAATCTGTTGGTTTCATCATTTTTAAAGGATTAGTAATGCACAAAATAAAGTGTATTCTATATGGTAGATTTTACAAAAATAAAGTATTTGCAGAAAGTCCTATCTCTCAAACCTTTATGGTTTGAGAGATATCCTACACTAACGTTCCCCTTCTCCTGATGTCAGCTGTAAAGCTGACAGAAGGAGATCCGTGTCGGCCGACAGCAGAGCCGCAATAGCAATATTGGAAAATAATTACTTCATTGGAACGGTCTACAAAGTGTGCTTGCAAACCAGGCACACTTTGTAGACCGTTCCAATGAAGTAATTATTTTCCTATAACACAATTTCGGCTCTGCTGCAGAGACACCAGAGGTCCCCGGACCGCGATCTCCTGCTCACAGCAGAGCGCTGATGTCAGGAGAAGGGGAGGGAGGGGGGAACTTTAGCGGAGGATATCTCTCACACCATAAAGGTTTGAGAGATAGGACTTTCTGCAAATACTTTATTTTTGTAATATCTATAATATACAATACACTTTATTTTGGACATTACTAACCCTTTAAACAAGTAGTTTCAGAGAAAAAAGCTTTTACAGTTGCCCTCATGATGTCATCCGCACTCAGGCTTCGGGTACAGCTCCAGCCCGCAGTCCGTCAATCTAGATCTTTTTCCCTCCCCTTTTAGTGGCTCTTCTCCTCCTCCTCCAATGATTGAGGAGGACTGCATCTGACCTGCACTCTTGTGCATAAGCGCGTCCAGGTCAGTGTGTATGGATAGACGGAGAGCCTTCATGTGCTCCGTCCTTTATAATGAGAGCCAGTCCACTTGCCAAAGTCAAATAGCCACAAAGACAAGCGGACTGAGCATGACCATTGAAGTTATTGGGCATTTCAACCTAATAACCATTTTTGGTAGGTATGTTTATATTCTATGGGCTAATCTTATTATTAAGCAAAAAAATTTGTTGTAATGCCCCGCCCACCAGGCACACGTCCATAAACACCCTCTATAACACGAGTTTCCCTCTCTGGCTAATTGAAAAGTTGGGAGATACGAGGCTGTAGAGTTTCAGACTTCGTAAATTGTGATCATTGAAAGTTTAGTCCATTTGAAAGTGAATTAAAAGTTACATATATGTTGTAGTAGCCATTTGCAATATAAATAATTTTTGAAAAACTTCGTTTTGTTGATTGGTCGCAGTGGAACCATTCGAGTGCCAAAGGGGTATGCAATGCATTGGGAAGGGGTAAGTAGTTTCTGTAATGGGTCAGTAGTACCCACACATTGTGCTAGGCCTGAATCCAGGCAGATCCCCATTTCTAATAACAAAACAATTGATACGTTTGGCCTCTATCAAAACTAATTAGCATACTGTGCAGGGAATTAGCATAAATTGTCACACTGCACCACAAAAACATAAAGGTTAACCCTTTGAGTGAGGGATGGGTAGGCAATGCATTGCAAGGCAATGCTGTGCGTGCACTCCTTTGGCACTCAAAGGTTTAATTAACCCAAAACTATTTGATTTATTGAAAAATGGACAGTATACCATTTTGGCAGATTTCAACTGTAAAACTAATTAACTCACTTACGGTAATAGGTCAGCTTTAAAAAATCCTGCGTCTGCACTTTGCTTATGCAGAGTCACTCTGGTGCAGGGGTGTGAACGTTCGGTTCATAAGGGCAGCCAACAGGCCAGGAATAAGTATTCTCTTGCTGGAACACAGAATGTGTGCAATGAATGAGCCACTGATTAACTCAGCTGTAATTACTGATAAATCCTAAAAGGGGCAGTATAGTAGGCTGACCAGATCTCACCTTTAACTGGAGACACATAGGAAATAGCTATTTTTCAGTACTTCACTGAAATCAAAGCAGTCCTGCAGTTAGGCTTGCCACCTTTTCTTCAAAAAAATACCGGCCATGGTATTCCCTCCATAGACTTAACATTGGACAGAAGCCAATTTTTTACCGGCCTGCCGGTAAAATACCGGCTGGGTGGCAACCCTACCTGCAGTATGCATTTATCCTACGCGTCCCCAGTTAAAGGTGAGGTCTGGTCAGCTTACCGTATAGGCTCAATAATATAATCCCTTTTTAACTGCCAGTGCCATCAGAGATATGGAAACAGATTTGTCATAGCTCATAATTCCCCCGTTGTCTGCTGGTTTGCTGTGCAGATCATCAATATCTGCACAGCTTGGTGATGTTCAGGCCTCGCTAGGTGTTCATGGGGGTTTTTTCTTGTGTCCATACATGCCCAATGATAGGGAATTTCCCAACGCAGGGCTTTGTATGTACACAGGAAAATGTTCCCATGAACACCTAGTGAGGCCCGAACATCACCAAGCTGTGCAGATGTTGGTGATCTGCATAGCTAACAAACAGACAATGGGAGAGTTATGAGTGTAGGGAACACTTATAATAGTGCATGTTAAAACAGGGACTTAATATTGTTGGCAATTTGAAAAGGGCACATTAAATATGTCACCTTTAAAGTGTCATAACAAACCCTAACAACTAACCTAAACCACCTGCCTCTGTCCTACCTAACCTCACAGATACTAAGTTAATTGACTCTATCCTACCTAACCTCACAGATGCTAACTTAACTGACTCTATCCTACCTAACCTCACAGATACTAACCTAAATGACTCTGTCCTACTCATCCTCAAAGATACTAACCTAACTGACTCTATCCTACCTAACCTGACAGATACTAACCTGACTCTATCCTACCTAACACCACAGATACTAACCTGACTCTATCCTACCTAACCTTACATAACTGACTCTATCCTACCTAACGTCACAGATACTAACCTGACTCTATCCTACCTAACCTCACAGATACTAACCTGACTATATCCTACCTAATCTGACAGATACTAACCTGACTGACTCTATCCTACCTAACCTCACAGATAGTAACCTGACTCTATCCTACCTAACCTGACAGATACTAATCTAACTGACTCTATCCTACCTAACCTCACAGATACTAACCTAACTGACTCCATCCTACCTAACCTCACAGATACTAAGTTAATTGACTATCCTACCTAACCTCACAGATACTAACCTAACTGACTCTATCCTACCTAACCTCACAGATACTAACCTGACTCTATCCTACATAACCTCACATATGCTAACTTAACTGACTCTATCCTACCCAACCTCAAAGATACTAACCTAATTGACTCTATCCTACCTAACCTCACAGATACTAACATAACTGACTGTATCCTACCTAACCTCACAGATACTAATCTGACTCTATCCTACCTAACCTCACATATACTAATCTGACTCTATCCTACCTAACCTCACAGATACCAACCTAACTGGCTCTATCCTACCTAACCTCACAGATACTAATCTGACTCTATCCTATCTAACCTCACATATACTAACCTGACTCTATCCTACCTAAACTAACAGATACTAACCTAACTGACTCTATCCTACCTAACCTCACAGGTACTAACCTTACTCTATCCTACCTAACCTCACAGATTCTAACCTAACTGACTGTATCATACCTAACCTCACAGATACTAACCTAACTGACTCTATCCTACCTAACCTCACAGGTACTAACCTTACTCTATCCTACATAACGTCACAGATACTAACTGAATCTATCCTACCTAACCTCACATACACTAACCTGACTCTATCCTACCTAACCTCACAGATACTAACCTAACTGACTGTATCCTACCTAACCTCACAGATACTAACCTGACTCTATCCTACCTAACCACACAGATACTAACCTAACTGACTGTATCCTACCTAACCTCACAGATACTAACCTAACTGACTGTATCCTACCTAACATGACAGATACTAACCTAACTGACTGTATCCTACCTAACATCACAGATACTAACTGAATCTATACTACCTAACCTCACAGATACTAACCTAACTGACTGTATCCTACCTAACCTCACAGATACTAACCTGACTGTATCCTACCTAACCTCACAGATACTAACCTAACTGACTGTATCCTACCTAACCTCACAGATACTAACCTGACTATATCCTACCTAATCTGACAGATACTAACCTGACTGACTCTATCCTACCTAACCTCACAGATAGTAACCTGACTCTATCCTACCTAACCTGACAGATACTAATCTAACTGACTCTATCCTACCTAACCTCACAGATACTAACCTAACTGACTCCATCCTACCTAACCTCACAGATACTAAGTTAATTGACTATCCTACCTAACCTCACAGATACTAACCTAACTGACTCTATCCTACCTAACCTCACAGATACTAACCTGACTCTATCCTACATAACCTCACATATGCTAACTTAACTGACTCTATCCTACCCAACCTCAAAGATACTAACCTAATTGACTCTATCCTACCTAACCTCACAGATACTAACATAACTGACTGTATCCTACCTAACCTCACAGATACTAATCTGACTCTATCCTACCTAACCTCACATATACTAATCTGACTCTATCCTACCTAACCTCACAGATACCAACCTAACTGGCTCTATCCTACCTAACCTCACAGATACTAATCTGACTCTATCCTATCTAACCTCACATATACTAACCTGACTCTATCCTACCTAAACTAACAGATACTAACCTAACTGACTCTATCCTACCTAACCTCACAGGTACTAACCTTACTCTATCCTACCTAACCTCACAGATTCTAACCTAACTGACTGTATCATACCTAACCTCACAGATACTAACCTAACTGACTCTATCCTACCTAACCTCACAGGTACTAACCTTACTCTATCCTACATAACGTCACAGATACTAACTGAATCTATCCTACCTAACCTCACATACACTAACCTGACTCTATCCTACCTAACCTCACAGATACTAACCTAACTGACTGTATCCTACCTAACCTCACAGATACTAACCTGACTCTATCCTACCTAACCACACAGATACTAACCTAACTGACTGTATCCTACCTAACCTCACAGATACTAACCTAACTGACTGTATCCTACCTAACATGACAGATACTAACCTAACTGACTGTATCCTACCTAACATCACAGATACTAACTGAATCTATACTACCTAACCTCACAGATACTAACCTAACTGACTGTATCCTACCTAACCTCACAGATACTAACCTGACTGTATCCTACCTAACCTCACAGATACTAACCTAACTGACTGTATCCTACCTAACATGACAGATACTAACCTAACTGACTGTATCCTACCTAACATCACAGATACTAACTGAATCTATACTACCTAACCTCACAGATACTAACCTGACTCTATCCTACCTAACCTCACAGATACTAACCTAACTGACTGTATCCTACCTAACCTCACAGATACTAACCTGACTCTATCCTACCTAACCTCACAGATACTAACCTAACTGAAACTCACCTGTTTCACTTTTTTAACCCCTTGAATCCCAGAGAGGTCTCCAATGAATTGCTTCACAATGCATTGGAGATCTATATAGCATTGAAGAGGTTAAAAGCCAAAGATGAACAGGATTTTTTATTTGTACCCTAAAATGCTGTTTGTTTACCCCGGAATAAATCTTTGTTGCCCTTATAAATATGGGCTAAAGACACAAATGGAGCAAACCAACTGAATTATAGTGAATAAACACTCCCATTGATTTACATTGGGTCATTTAACTCCTTCAATAACAGAGGTCTCCAGTTCATTGAATAGGTTACATCTAGTCACATTAAGCATTCAGGGACTTAAAAGCCTAATTTAACCTACAGATACTAACCTAACTGACTCTATCCTACCTAACCTCACAGGTACTAACCTTACTCTATCCTACATAACGTCACAGATACTAACTGAATCTATCCTACCTAACCTCACATACACTAACCTGACTCTATCCTACCTAACCTCACAGATACTAACCTAACTGACTGTATCCTACCTAACCTCACAGATACTAACCTGACTCTATCCTACCTAACCACACAGATACTAACCTAACTGACTGTATCCTACCTAACCTCACAGATACTAACCTAACTGACTGTATCCTACCTAACATGACAGATACTAACCTAACTGACTGTATCCTACCTAACATCACAGATACTAACTGAATCTATACTACCTAACCTCACAGATACTAACCTAACTGACTGTATCCTACCTAACCTCACAGATACTAACCTGACTGTATCCTACCTAACCTCACAGATACTAACCTAACTGACTGTATCCTACCTAACATGACAGATACTAACCTAACTGACTGTATCCTACCTAACATCACAGATACTAACTGAATCTATACTACCTAACCTCACAGATACTAACCTAACTGACTGTATCCTACCTAAACTCACAGATACTAACCTGACTGTATCCTACCTAACCTCACAGATACTAACCTAACTGACTGTATCCTACCTAACATGACAGATACTAACCTAACTGACTGTATCCTACCTAACCTCACAGATACTAACCTGACTCTATCCTACCTAACCTCACAGATACTAACCTAACTAACTGTATCCTACCTAACCTCACAGATACTAACCTGACTGAAACTCACCTGTTTCACTTTTTTAACCCCTTGAATCCCAGAGAGGTCTCCAATGAATTGCTTCACAATGCATTGGAGATCTATATAGCATTGAAGAGGTTAAAAGCCAAAGATGAACAGGATTTTTTATTTGTACCCTAAAATGCTGTTTGTTTACCCCGGAATAAATCTTTGTTGCCCTTATAAATATGGGCTAAAGACACAAATGGAGCAAACCAACTGAATTATAGTGAATAAACACTCCCATTGATTTACATTGGGTCATTTAACTCCTTCAATAACAGAGGTCTCCAGTTCATTGAATAGGTTACATCTAGTCACATTAAGCATTCAGGGACTTAAAAGCCTAATTTAACCTACAGATACTAACCTAACTGACTCTATCCTACCTAACCTCACAGGTACTAACCTTACTCTATCCTACATAACGTCACAGATACTAACTGAATCTATCCTACCTAACCTCACATACACTAACCTGACTCTATCCTACCTAACCTCACAGATACTAACCTAACTGACTGTATCCTACCTAACCTCACAGATACTAACCTGACTCTATCCTACCTAACCACACAGATACTAACCTAACTGACTGTATCCTACCTAACCTCACAGATACTAACCTAACTGACTGTATCCTACCTAACATGACAGATACTAACCTAACTGACTGTATCCTACCTAACATCACAGATACTAACTGAATCTATACTACCTAACCTCACAGATACTAACCTAACTGACTGTATCCTACCTAACCTCACAGATACTAACCTGACTGTATCCTACCTAACCTCACAGATACTAACCTAACTGACTGTATCCTACCTAACATGACAGATACTAACCTAACTGACTGTATCCTACCTAACATCACAGATACTAACTGAATCTATACTACCTAACCTCACAGATACTAACCTGACTCTATCCTACCTAACCTCACAGATACTAACCTAACTGACTGTATCCTACCTAACCTCACAGATACTAACCTGACTCTATCCTACCTAACCTCACAGATACTAACCTAACTGAAACTCACCTGTTTCACTTTTTTAACCCCTTGAATCCCAGAGAGGTCTCCAATGAATTGCTTCACAATGCATTGGAGATCTATATAGCATTGAAGAGGTTAAAAGCCAAAGATGAACAGGATTTTTTATTTGTACCCTAAAATGCTGTTTGTTTACCCCGGAATAAATCTTTGTTGCCCTTATAAATATGGGCTAAAGACACAAATGGAGCAAACCAACTGAATTATAGTGAATAAACACTCCCATTGATTTACATTGGGTCATTTAACTCCTTCAATAACAGAGGTCTCCAGTTCATTGAATAGGTTACATCTAGTCACATTAAGCATTCAGGGACTTAAAAGCCTAATTTAACCTACAGATACTAACCTAACTGACTCTATCCTACCTAACCTCACAGGTACTAACCTTACTCTATCCTACATAACGTCACAGATACTAACTGAATCTATCCTACCTAACCTCACATACACTAACCTGACTCTATCCTACCTAACCTCACAGATACTAACCTAACTGACTGTATCCTACCTAACCTCACAGATACTAACCTGACTCTATCCTACCTAACCACACAGATACTAACCTAACTGACTGTATCCTACCTAACCTCACAGATACTAACCTAACTGACTGTATCCTACCTAACATGACAGATACTAACCTAACTGACTGTATCCTACCTAACATCACAGATACTAACTGAATCTATACTACCTAACCTCACAGATACTAACCTAACTGACTGTATCCTACCTAACCTCACAGATACTAACCTGACTGTATCCTACCTAACCTCACAGATACTAACCTAACTGACTGTATCCTACCTAACATCACAGATACTAACCTAACTGACTGTATCCTACCTAACATCACAGATACTAACTGAATCTATACTACCTAACCTCACAGATACTAACCTAACTGACTGTATCCTACCTAAACTCACAGATACTAACCTGACTGTATCCTACCTAACCTCACAGATACTAACCTAACTGACTGTATCCTACCTAACATGACAGATACTAACCTAACTGACTGTATCCTACCTAACCTCACAGATACTAACCTGACTCTATCCTACCTAACCTCACAGATACTAACCTAACTAACTGTATCCTACCTAACCTCACAGATACTAACCTGACTGAAACTCACCTGTTTCACTTTTTTAACCCCTTGAATCCCAGAGAGGTCTCCAATGAATTGCTTCACAATGCATTGGAGATCTATATAGCATTGAAGAGGTTAAAAGCCAAAGATGAACAGGATTTTTTATTTGTACCCTAAAATGCTGTTTGTTTACCCCGGAATAAATCTTTGTTGCCCTTATAAATATGGGCTAAAGACACAAATGGAGCAAACCAACTGAATTATAGTGAATAAACACTCCCATTGATTTACATTGGGTCATTTAACTCCTTCAATAACAGAGGTCTCCAGTTCATTGAATAGGTTACATCTAGTCACATTAAGCATTCAGGGACTTAAAAGCCTAATTTAACCTACTAGGGATTTTTATTTGACACTTATGGTGCTGTTGGTTTGTAACGGAATTGCACTATTTCTTTAATAAAAGTATTTGACCATGAAAGATACTTGACGTTGTGTCCCATATTCAAATAGGTCCTGAATACTCATTTTATGCATAAGTGATTGGATATGCATATTACATACCTCCTATGTGTCTCTCTTTATGAGGGACAGTCCCTTTTGCAGTTTCAGACTTAAACCCTCTGTCAAGGGGAGGGCTGGCAACATACAGCCCAGAGGGCAAATACAATCAAGTGGCCCATTTCTACTATCGGCCGAGCCCACTGTCCCAGCTCACCCCTGTTTCATTAATTTTAAAATTGTCCTTAATGTTGTGAAGTAAGACAAGTGATACCACAGAGCTTACAGTTGAAATGGGGCTACGTTAGTGATACTACAGTGCTTACAATTTAAGTAAAGCTACATTATTGATGCCATAGAGCTTACAAGGGAAACGGGCTATACTGCTAGTGTAGATCTATTTGGATTGTAGCTCTGTGTTATCATTTGTATTTAGATTAATTTCAGATGTCAGCTCTGTGGTACCACTAGTTTAGCCCCATTTACAAGTGGGAGATTGAGTGAGTCAGTGGCCCACCAGCCCAGACACATGACCAGCCCAGGGGGCAATTGCCCTCCTGCCCCCCAGGTCAGCCCTCCCCTGCCTCTGTCCCTCTTTCCCACCCCGGTGTACCTGTTTTCAGGAGATTAGACTGTGTTGTTGTGTATATAAATGTATCAGTGCTCCACAGTAATAAAACTCACATTAATGTTTATTTAAACTTCTGTATTTGTGTTTATAAATTAGTCTGTGTAAATAAAATACATTGGTCTTGTCCCAAATAATTAATTAACTTGCATGAAGAGCTCTCAATAGCTCATAAAGTAACAAAAATTCTGTGTAATCCCCCAATTTCACCCCCTGTAACTCCACCTGCAACAGCTGGACCATTTGTTAGGAAGCCTGATAGGAATTTCCTTTTAAATGCCACCAGCATGTGCAATGCACAGCACATACACCTGGCATTCAACTGGTTATAACCTGGCACCTCTGGCAGAATGTATTAGTGTATGCCAGTTTGCTATTAGCAGGAGTTCAGGTTGAAGTGCACAGAACTGCCTCAGACGAACTTCCCAAAGCACATGGGCTGGTCTGTAGGGATCAGCTCAATAGTAAGCATGACACGGCAGCTGGACCAAACCATTTCTGTCTAGGAAGGGGGGTGCATTTCCTGACTTAGCTGTACTTCTACTTAGTATCCAGTAAACCCCCTGGTCCTTCCATTACATTATATATCATGTGTTTATGTGTATATCCCTGTCTGTAAAGTACATTTATGATATTTGTTAATGCTCCCCTACTGGGTCGGAGGGTGGAAAAGTCCTGCCAAATTATAGTGAAGTTATCAGATCTGCCCCTTTCTACTGATTGCTGCCAGTGATCAGCAAGCATGGAGGGTAAGTCAGTGACTTGGAATTCATATCTATTAGGGTGGCAGAGGTCAAATAGCAAGGAAACATGTGGCACACCAGTGTTGTTGAATTACATTACCCATCTACCTCAGCTGGCCTTGGTTCCAGGAAATCGTGGGTGGCGACATTCATCAGCAGTTGGATATCTACAGGTTGCCTAGCTCCGTGCCATAAAGTATTTAATGCAGCCAGATTTACTCTTTAACCCTTTGAGTGCCAGAAAGATGCACAACGGATTGCACTGCAACCGTCTCTGGCACCAAAGAGTTATTGCAGAACCCCTATAAAAATGTCATTTTGCTGTCCTGTAAAGTAAAACTCATAGGCGTTAAAGGGGAGGTCTGATCACTCAATGTAGGTAAATGCGTATGGGTAGCCTGTGGCACTGGTTAGTCATTCTGTAGGGTTTCTTCCTAATTCACAGTGTTTTCAGGCATGTCTACAGCTGCGCCGTCTGCAGAGATTATAATTGTATAATAAGATCACTGAGTTGTGATCCGGACTCAGTCTGATATCCAGATGTGTATGCATCCGCACCCCACTGGCGCTCAAAATGTTATCCCTTTAACCCTTTGAGTGGCAGAGGGGTGCGCAACTCTTACCCCTCTGGCACTCAAAGGGTTAAGTGCCAGAGGAATGCGTTGGATACCCTTCTGACACTCCTAAAAGGGTTAAAGGTACTGTGACCAGGGCACCTCTTTATTGTAGCACACTTATTAAAAACACACACTGCAGGGTTGTAGTGAAGCCATGCAGAATTATCCTTCTTTTTTATATATCCTATAACATAAAGTGGTAGACTGCGTCGCTCCCTGTGAGCGTAACCGCACATGCGCAGTAGAGACTACTGTTCCAGCAGTCACTACTGTGCATGTGTGATTTCCCACACAGGGAGCTTCGCTATGAGCCGTCTAGAGCTCCCCGCTAAGGATCAGCACGTTCGGCGAGTCTCTGCTGCGCATGACTGCAGTCATGCTCAGTAGAGACTCGCCGAACGCGCTGATCTGGAACGGGGAGCTCCGGACGGCTCACCGCCTGTCTCTGCTCCCAGCTCCGGGGCAGCAGCCAGGGCCGCTGGGTGCACTTTAGCCCGTGTATAGGGGCTTTCATACTAGTATAAAATAATTCACTAGGATGTTTGTCAGAAGCCATTATGCGCAATAGAGACTGCATGCATTCGAGCAGTCTCTACTGCGCAAGACTGCATCGCGTGGAGCAATGAAGTAGCGGCTGCTTAACCCTATTAGTGCCAGAGGGGTACGTACCCCTCTGACACTCAAAAGGTTAACATTACCCGGACCTTGGCCCGTGTACACAGGCTTTTACACTAGTATTTTAATACATGACCTGCACCAAAGGAGAGCTGGGATCACCATAGTTTACCCCTTATATGCTAGACGAGACACCTCCATCAGATTGCTGCAAAATGGCTTGTAGACATTTCTAGCGCCAAAGCAGTTAAATAATTCAAACCAAATCTCCCCTTTAACTCATCATGCAGGGTTGCTTTGCTTTCATTGCAGTCCTGAAATATATGTATGTATGTATGTATCCCTGGTTAATTAAAGGGGAGGAACAATCGGCTTGGGCTAACCCTTTAGGGACCTAAGGGCAGACAACACATTGAGAGCAATGCACAGCCTTAAAGGGTTAAATGATTGCAGATGTTGAATATAACTTGCTTTTATTTGTGATGCATTGGGGATTGCAACATTTTATTTTGACTTTACACCTTTACATATTGTGGAAATGTGTAAAGTCAAATTGCCTGTATTTTCTTTTTCATCTTCAGCTGTTCTTATTTGTACACTTTTATGCTCCTGACCTGGAGCTCTCTGCATTTCTGGTTCCATGGAGCTCTCTCTCTGGAACTGTGAAAACTAGTTTAGTGGAAAAATGTAACGCTATCCCTTGCAGATTTTAGTGCTCTGTATTCTGTATTAACCCTTTGAGTGCCAGAGGGGTACACAACGCATTGCGTTGTGTACCCCTCTGGCACTCAAAGGGTTAAATAAACTGGACGTAGTCTTTTCTACATTGTATCACTATGCATTTTACATTGTACTACAATCCCTTTTGTCACAGTAGCTGTCAGGAGGCTTTCTGGAAACAGATCCGTGGAGCTCACTAGTTAGGGATATAGACGTGTAAAAAGAAAAACGTCAACATGAAGAATTAAGAATATTAAGTCAAAATTAAAGGTTGTCATCTTATTAAAAGGTCAATTTAAATCAATCAGAATTTTTATTTGTTCCCCCCACCATGGTGCACTTGGTATGCCACAGAATTGTTCATCTTTTGCTTTCTGCATAAGGCCCTAAATCAGAATAAAAAGCCAATGTAACATATTAAAGTGCTCATTGTTGTATATACGTATGAATTGTGTTTCTGCAGAGAAAATGTTAGCTGCTCATTTTGATGTGCCTGGTGGGCCAGAAAATCTGTATATCAAAGAGGTGGTCCGGCCTGTACCAAAGGAGGGGGAAGTTCTTATAAAGGTCCAGTCCAGCGCTCTCAACCGGGCTGACTTACTGCAGGTAGGCGGCATATTCTGTGTTACCTCCTTGGATATAACGAGGTTTCCAAATCATTGGGGGGGATTCACTAAGCGGTGATAAAGTGGAGATGACTTCTCCAGTTTATCACTTCTCCAAATCCTGTGGAGCCTATGCGCTAAAATATCTTCAACTTTGGAGATCTTAGTGAATAGGCTCCATAGAATAACATAGGAACTGGAGAAGTGATATCACTGGAGAAGTCATCCCCACTTTATCACCTCTTTATCACCGCTTAGTGAATCTTCACCCTGGAGAAGCAACACATTGGAGATCTCGCTAATATTCAGTAATGCTCAACGGTTAATGGAAAAGTAATACTGAAATATAATATTAAACTTATATTGCTTGATCTGCATTTACAGCAATATGAGGGAAGCCATTTTTGTGCACGCCTTGTCTTCCTGTGTTTTAAATACAGACAATTACTGTCTCCTGACCAGGAAAGAGAATAGCAATGAAAATATACAGAAAAATGGAACATATTCTGTAGCTAAAGATTTGTATGCTCAGGTGACTTGGCAGAGCTGCTTTTAGGGTTGCCACTCAGCCGGTATTTTACCGGCAGGCCGGTAAAAAATTGGCTCCTGTCCAATGTTAAGTCTATGGAGGGAATGCCATGGCCGGTATTTTTTTGAAAAAAAGGTGGCAACCCTAGCTGCTTTATAGTATAGTTCAAGCCAATCGTGTCTTACCTTCAGTGTCCTGCGATGTTGTTAAAGGGATAGTAATGTTTCATAATAAAAGCAGCTCTAATTAATCATCATAGTATTTGGACTTTGGAATGTGTTATTTCAATTCTGTCAGAGTTGTAGTTCCAGAGTAATTCAATGACAAAGTGTCCCCCTCCCACCCCTTTTACTGATGTAACACTGTTCAGCGAGATCAGAAGGGAGGTGCCCAGTTAGACTGCAGAGAGGGACAATCTTCAATTAAGATAAGGGAAAAACCTGAAAAGCTTGTCAAGGGGGCAGGGCTTTCATTGTTTTCATAGGAATAAGAGTGTCCCCTGCTGTTATCTGTCTGGTCTATAGACTGCATTCCACATCTGAGAAGAGGTGGCTTACACTAGGTAAAAGGGGCCGGAGGGGAAACTTGGCTTATGAATATCTCTTAAACCATAAAGGTTTGAGAGATAAGACTTATATCATTCTTCATGTTTTTTTAATGCCTACAAAATAAAATAAAGTTAAAACGAAGTATTACTATCCCTTTAAGGACATGGCTGTCCACTTCCTCAGAAGCTACCTTAAAACTGCTAAGGATGTGGATGGCCATTTCCTCTGCAGTCTCACAGTGAATAGGATACACAGGGGACTGATGTTTACCTTCAGGGAAATCCTCAGTCCCCAGTGGTAGTCCCTTACCGAAGTAATCTTGGTATAGAAATGATGTAATCATGCATGCTCATGATAACGTCATTTATGCTCAGGATACCACTAGACTCCACAACACAAGAGCAGGAGGAAGACTCTTTAAGAGCATAGATCTCCACTCCTCCTGGTACATAAGGGCCCACAGTATTCTCTTTTGAAAGCAGAGAATACCCTCTTTTAAAAAAGGGTACTCTTGTGTATTTTAATGTTGGGTAATGTTGCAAAAACAGTACAGGATTATGGAAGAAGTACTTCTTCAAGAGCACCAATCTCAGTCTCTTGCACCTGCAATTTTACAGCTACCCTTATTTGATAGAGGGGAGCCCCTGTTTCAAAAAGGGTAGCCTTTAACATGTACATATGGGGTGATCATAGGTCACCCGAAATTAACAAAATTAGTAAATGAGCACAGTGCGGTTGGGAGAGCTCCTAAAGAGCTTCCTATCCCACCTGTTCCTGCTGTAAAAAGAGTATAGGGTGCCCCTTTATGAAAGAGGGGAGATCCCTCTTTCATGCAAGAGTACTCTTTAAAGGGATAGTAATGTCAGAAAAAATGTATTAACTATATGGTAGATACAATTAAAAGAGAGTACTTGCACTTATTCTTATCTCTCAAACCATTACTATCCCTTTAACCACTTTGAGTGCCAGAGGGTGAGAAATATATGGTTTCACAATACACTGCTTACCCCTGTGTCACTGAAAGAATGAACAGTGTGCATGGCAGAGAATCTATTAACCACTCAACATGACATAATTGTTTAATGAGCAGGTATGTTTGGGTGTACCCAAATCTCAGGGCCACTCACGCTAACTACATCAGAAAGCCAAATGTTTTCAGTCACTTAAAGGGGAACATTCACTTAAGAAAAAAATTTCTGTAGTGGTTTCAACCACTACAACAAGATTAGCTGTGTGTGTTTTTTTTTTTTTTTAATTGTAATGACCTACTTTGGAAGATCTTAACGGTTACAGTGTGGCACTTCCGGGTTCCGTGGCACGCTGAGAGAGGTGGGAAGTCCTCTGGCTGTGTGCCGCACTTACAGCGTGCCGCGGGACCCGGAAGTGCCACATTGTAACCCTTAAGATCTTCGAAAGTAGGACATTAAAATTTAAAAAAACCCACCGCTAATCTAGTTGTTGTGGTTGAAACCACTACACTAAATTTTTTCTTAAAGGGATAGTAATACCTAAAATGTAAAAAAAAATATGTTGTAGGGTTTATCCCTCTGAGTAAAACAAGAGTACTCCCACTGCTGAAAGATGTTTCATTCAAAAGTTATTAATTTTCAAAGTTGAATTTTTTAGGTGCAATATCACAGTGGCCTGAAATTGTACAGTGGCGCTGTTGCTACACGATCCTATGGACAGCTCTGGTCTCAGGACCATAAATCTCCATAGGATGGTGTAGCAACAGCGCCACTGTAAAATTTCAGGCCACTTTGATATTGCACCTTAAAAATTAAACTTTGAAAATTAATAACTTTTGAATGAAACATCTTTCAGCAGTGGGAGTACTCTTGTTTTACTCAGGGGGATAAACCCTACAACATATTTTTTTTTACATTTTAGGTATTACTATCCCTTTAAGTGAATGTTCCCCTTTAAGAACATTCCATGGTTTTTGAATATTGTTTTTTTCTATAAGCAACATCTTCTGGTAATTTCATAACAAACCTGGTTTGGAGTAGAAATGCAACAGACCAGTCCCTGAAATTGGAATTTTGTGTACTTTAAAAAAAAAAATAAAAAAAAAAAAGCACGTTTGCCAATTCATAAGAAGCATGTGTGCAATTCAATAACATTTGGCAATAATAATTTTTCCATCAACACTACATTTTGAATAGTGATTGCACGTGTTTTTATGCATTCCGCCCTGTGTCTCAAAATGTTTTGCTTAAGACATTTCTATACATAGGGCCATATGAATAAAGATAAAAATGAATGAATTCTGGGGCAAACTGGCTGCACCATAGGGAAAAAATTAAACATTCCAGTTGATTTAAATGGGAATTCTGATACCTTGTATACCAGATAGGTCTCCTATGCAGTTAGAAGCCATATTTAAATATGAATGGTATTTGTTTCCTTATGGTACAGATGATTTGCCCTAGAATTGCTCAGTGTTTACCTTTATACATAACATTCGATTTAGTACTTAAAACATTCCATAAATTCAAATATGAATCTCAGCATTTATGTTAAAAAGAACAGATGTAGGTCTGCGTGATTGGTCGTTGACTTGTGTTGACACACCCACCCAGGACTTTCTGCCAATTAGAATCTGTTAAACCGCATCTGAAGGTTTAAATTCTTTGACTGACAGAGGTGACAGTCATGAAGATGACTGGATTTTTCTGTATTCAGCGTTACAAGCTTGATGGTTAACAGCATTGTTACAGCATTTCAGTGTTAATTTTGCATGATGTTCTGTGGCATGGCAGACAGCATTGATGGTATATGCTGTCAGGTCTCTACCTGCAATGCCTAGTGACTGAATATATACATATACCTTGCAAATTCTTTAAACATGGTCAGTAGTACCTCACAAGAACAGAACACTAAGTCATCAGTATGTATATGTTCAGACATGGATATTATACACTATGATCCTCTTCACATTAATGAATATGTAATTATCTAGATTATCTCACATGATGCTTATGTATACATTTTGATTGATTGGCACAGACGGCTAGGCTATGAGTTAGCTGTTATTGGAGGTTGGCTATTCTTAACTTAAAGGGATAGTAATACTTAAGTATTACTAATCCCTATAGTAAAGTCCTATTAAAAAGAAATGTATTGCCCCCAGTGTCATCTCGCAAACCTTTATGGTTTGAGAGATGATCGCTCCTAAAGTTGCCCTCTCCCTTCCCCTTAGTCATCGCTGTAGCTGACTGAAGGGAAATCCGGTCATGGATCATCAGGCAAATATCCAAAGAAAAGCCTGGTCAGCACTAGTGTTCAAAAATATAGACTCTGTATGTAAAGACTACAAATAGTCTGGTGCACTCAAGGTCTAAATAAACATGAACACAACCTAAAGGGGCAAAAGAAGCCCCAAATAAGTAAGACCCTTAACAGAGGCACTCATACAAGTGTCAAGAAATACAAAAAAAAAGGATACAAATTAAAACACAATTAAAAACAAAGGAGGGCTGTATAGGAGGTCCATTCATACATACAGCTCTCACATAAATAATCAAAACATGGTCAAATAATGACACACGACATAATAATATTATGTGGCTACAAACAAATTAGATAGCTACCTGTGTTCAAGTAATAATGACCATATACATCCACAAAAGTGCTAATTCAATAAACACAAAGTGCTAAGTGCAAATGTGCAAAATACAAGAAAATACTACATAACATAACACACAATACTTATCAGCGTGAATTCCCCACGAGATCAAATAGACCACAGGTAGTAACAGCAGACCTTCCTAAACGGCACCTCCAACCCACATAAACCAAAGCGTATCGCCCAAAGGCTTCGTTAGGGAATGCATTGTGGGTAGAGCTGCCCCATTAAGTACAAACAGGCCTCCAATAGTAAGCAAGAAACAAATCATGTGTCTCTTGGAAATTTATAAAATCCACTATCAGTTTATATTTCTGGAAAATAAACAATAAAGTTACTCATATATAGATTTATAGTTAGTTGCTGAGATATACTCATATTATTGTGTCTGTAGTAGAAACGGGGATGGATCCCGAAGGCACATGCGCACATAAATCCAACCTTTATAAATGTATGATAATTCAAAGAAAATACATTAAAATAAGAAAAAATAACTTCAAATAAGAACGTACACAGTCAAAGGAATACCTCGATGTATCTCACAGAGGGAAAAAGTGGCGCCATCTATCATACCGCACAGGGACGTGCACAGACATTTTGGGGGGCAGGGGCTCAAATGAAAAAAAAGGGCACTTCTCATAATTATTTATTTATTTTTTGTTAAAAGGGCATGAGGGCACTTTGGACAAAAAGGGCAGGTGCTCAAGCCCCCCTTGGTGTCTATGTGTGCACGTGCCTGATACCGCAAGCCGTAGGGTGGGCTGAAAAATTCTCTACTGTTTTTTCTGGAACAGGACCTCCAGCTATTCCGGTTGACACACCAGATGAGACATTTACTGATATTTGTAATGCTTTAATTCGTCTTCATTATCAGTTTGCAGGACTCTGGTGGAATATTCATAGTCTTGAATATTATGTTAGGTGTGGTTTAATTCCCAGAGGACTTAGGATAAAGGTTTTACCAGCTTGGGAACCGGATTTAGAGTTTAAATCTCGTTGGGAGGATGTACTTAACAAAATGTTCCCTTGAATTCATTAAACTTCCAAAGTGAAGATGAACAAGGCTTATATCATTTGGATGTACCATCTGTACCATTATCCTCACCTTTTTTAGGGACGGCCCCCACAGGCGTACACGTAGAAGTCAATCCAAGAGAACTAAGAGATCGCCTGCAGTGGGGATACCGTCCACAATTTGTACACCGGAATCACTCTCGCCACAGACATATGAAACACGCAATTCCAAAATGAATATAGTGAATTTGTCTTCACATATCTTAACTGATACACAGAGGTCAGTTTTGGAGAGGGGATTAACTTTTTGCCCTACACAAAAATTGAACAAGTTTGATTTAACCAAGGATGTTTTCTTGTTTTGCAGAAGACTGCTTCTTAAAAAGTTTTTTCAAAGACCATTATCCCAAGGGGAATATTGCATTAATAAAAAAAATCTTTCACTAAAACGGTATTCTCCATGTGCTTGCAAACCAAGCGCACGTAGAAGACCATTTCAGTGAAAGATTTATTTTTTATTAACGTGATTGCGGCTCTGCTACAGAGCTGCCTGAAAGTCATACGACTGTCTTCCCTTCAGTCAGCTAGAACACTGACTTCGGGGAAGGGGGAGGGAGAGGGCAACTTTAGGAGCGATCATCTCTCAAACCATTAAGGTTTGAGACATGACACTGGGGGCAATACATTTATTTTTAATAGGACTTCACTATAGGGATTAGTAGTACTTAAGTATTACTATCCCTTTAACTCTGACACCTACTGCTGACTTCTGTAGATCATAAATGATGTGTTTATATAATTTAAAAAAACAGTCAGCATTTTACATTTAACAGAATCTTCTGATGAGCAGCTAGGTATGACTGGGTTAATCTGAATGCTGATGGGAACAAAGCAGGTGTCAGTCTTAGTAGAAAAAAGTTATCACCTTTAGAGCCATATGAACAGTTAATTCATTGTGATTTTTGCCCACTGTTATACTGTTCCTAAAGGCTGTAATAATTTAACCCTTTGGGTGGCAGAAAAGTATCCACTACATTGCAACACAATGTGTAGGATACCTCTCTGACAGTGAAAGGATTAAAGCGGAACTTTCACCTATTAAGTCACCATGCATTCATTAAAGGGATAGTAATGTTTCATAATAAAAGCGACTCTAATTAATCATCATAGTATTTGGACTTTGGAGAGTGTTATTTCAATACTGTCAGAGCTGTATTTCAGGAGTAATTCAATGACAAATTGTCCCCCTCCCACCCCTTTTACTGATGTAACACTGCTCAGCCAGATCAGAAGGAAGGTGCCCAGGTAGACTGCAGAGAGGGACAATCTTCAATTAAGATAAGGGAAAAACCTGAAAAACTTGTCAAGAGGGGCAGGGCTTTCATTGTTCTCATAGGAAGAAGATTGTCCCCTGCTGTTATCTGTCTGGTCTATGGACTGGATTCCACATCTGAGAAGAGATGGCTTACACTAGGTAAAAGGGGCGGGAGGGGAAACTTTGCTTGTGAATATCTCTCAAACCATAAAGGTTTGAGAGATAAGACTTATATCGTTCTTCATGTTTTTTTAATACCTACAAAATAAAATAAAGATAAAACAAAGTATTACTATCCCTATAAGCACATGGAGACTAGCTTGGAAATATATGCCTTACCTATAAAAAGTTGCAGATTCTAAAGAAATCATTACTTTTTGGAGACCTGATGCCAGGTAACAGTGCAGACATCTTGTCTACATGCCTGCGCTGTCAGTCCCGCTCTCCATTAAGTAGCGCTGCAGTGTGCCACAAGGTAACCAGAAGGGAACTGACAGTGCAGGAGCACAGACCGCACTAACCTGCTCGTCAGTCTCCAAACGGAAACGATTTCTTTAGAAACGGCGACCTTTTCTAGTTAAGGCAAGTATTTCCAAGCTAGTCGCCATATGCTTAATGAAAGCATGGCAACTTATTAATATCTGAAAGTTCCGCTTTAAATGTAATTATGGACTACCAAATGGGAGCCCTGGAGCACTAAGTGTTTCCGTTAAATGTTAGAGACTGTATAGCACTCAAATGGTTAAATGCCTGATTTAAATTAATACAAGTTTTGGGAATTTTTATTTGATCTCTTTTGTGGAAATGGTGCTCTTACATAGCCTGGTGGGGATATGCTTGTGTTGCGTTTCTAAAAAAAAGTGGTGCATTTCAGGGACAAAACAACTGCACTTTAGGGAACAAATCTAAATTGCAATTCAAAAACACTAAAATGATTAAACGGTTGCTAATACACTATATTAGAATTAATCTCTGATAAACAAGATTACACTCATCCCTTCATCATGTGGACCGGTGGGTCTGGTGCTGTGAACTCAGTGATTGCAACAATGTAAAAAGATATCATGTAAAAATGACAATGAAACAAAGTGGAGAAGTATGTCTGTACACAGCATACAGATCAGTCAGTCTAAAACGTGTGCCTGGTGTTCAGACACACGTTTTAGACCATTCCAATGAAGGGATTCCATGTAAGTAAGGAGATCTCGGCACTTCTCAAGCGCCAGCGTGTCGACCGACACGGATCTCCTGCTGACAGCTTTACAGCTGTCAGTAGGAGAAATCAAACTTTAAACGCCCGTATCTCTTAAACCATAGCGGTTTAAGAGATACGGTTTTTTTGCATTTAGATCAGCTTTTTAAGCTCTTCTAAATGCAAAAAAGTTTTTTTTAGACATTACTAACCCTTTAATGTGGATACAGTAAACTTGGAACTTTTTAATATAATTGAAGTAGTTACATTGTGTCGAGATGGTTCCGTGAGCTCTCCCGTCTAGTGGTCCTCTAAATTGCAATTCAGCTTCCAAACTAATGACATTCTGTAAGTTAATAATACCAGAAAGTCAGATTGTTTACACTTTTTTTTAATATTCACCTATTTTTTTTTTTTTTTACACTTATACATATGTGTCTGGGATCTGACTGATCTAATTTCTGCAGGTTGGGGACTGTGAAAGCAGAAATAGTTATATAATGTTGCAGTCTCCCTGCAGCTCTGACTGATCTGTATGCTGTGTAGAGACATACTTCTCTAATTTGTTTCACTGTCATTTTTACATGGTATCTTTTTACATTGTTGCAATCACTGAGTTCACAGCACAGAAAACACTCTGTACTCCCTGTCAGGACAAAAAAAGTGTTGAAACATATATGTGCACACACACACACACAAGTATGTGTTTATACACACTTTCAGAATATGTAATGTCAAAAAGGAAGTAAATTGTCACATTAAATGGGGCATTTAACCCCTTGAATGTTAGAGGTGTCTAGAGTTGGACACTTCTCTAGTATTCAAGGGTTTAACCCTTTAAGTGCCAGAGGGGTACGCAGCGCATTGCTCTAGCACTCGAAGAGTTAAAAACCCATTTAAATCAATGGCCATTTAAGATAGATTGTAAGCTCTATGGGGAAGGGTCCTCCTATCCTACCGTACCTCTTGTTAAAATGTCTGTAGAAATAACAATATAAATACACTTAGGGTATTCTCTATCTGTTCTTTTGGTGTAATTGATTTGTACCAGAACTGCACTACTTTTACTTATCAAAATGTTCCACTTCCACTGATCACTGTGTATCCGCAAATGTTATTGCTTTTAAGAACAACTTGTATTTTGGCATTCATTAAACTTAAACGGATAGTAACACTTTACACATAAAACATATATAATATAGGGGTTAGCATTCTGAGTAAAATAAGGGTACTCTCAAATTTTATTGCAGCTCAAAATTGAAATTTTAAGTGCAGTATCTCAGTGGCCTGAAATTGTACAGTGGCGGTGTTGCTATACCATCCTATGGAGGCTTATGGTCAACTGACCAGAGCTGTCCATAGGATGGTGTAGCAACATCGCCACTGTACAATTTCAGGCCATTGAGATCTTGCATCTAAAGAAATTCAAGTTTGAGCTGCAATATCTTTTGAATAAATTACCTCTCAGCAGTGGGAGTACCCATGTTTTTCTCAGTAGGTTAAACCCAACAATATATATATATTTACATATTAAGTATTACTATCCCTTTAAAAAAACATTATCAAGTAATGTAATGATCTATTTGGTAAGGGCAGTTCTTTATTTTGCAGAGAAGGGGGTATTATCCTCCCCCTCCAGGATCCAGTGACATTTTAGGTCTGGAGGCAGTAGGCACGATCGTGGGATTTGGTCCCGGTGCTGATGGACGCTGGAAGATTGGGGATCTGGTAATGGCTCTTCTCTCTGGAGGTGGCAACGCTCAATATGTTACGGTACCTGCGGGGCACCTCATGCCAGTCCCCTCTGGAATGACTGCAACTGACGCTGCTGCCATCCCTGAAGCTTGGCTCACCGCTTTCCAGCTTCTGCACTTAGTAGGTGAGGTGTATACTATCTGACTTCTGCACTTAGTAGGTGAGATGTATTCTATCTGACTTCTGCACTTAGTAGGTGAGGTGTATACTATTTCACTTCTGCACTTAGTAGGTGAGGTGTATACTATCTGACTTCTGCACTTAGTAGTTGAGGTGTATACTATCTGACTTCTGTACTTAGTAGGTGAGGTGTATTCTATCTGACTTCTGCACTTAGTAGGTGAGATGTATTCTATCTGACTTCTGCACTTAGTAGGTGAGGTGTATTCTATCTGACTTCTGCACTTAGTAGGTGAGGTGTATTCTATCTGACTTCTGCACTTAGTAGGTGAGGTGTATACTATCTGACTTCTGCACTTAGTAGGTGAGGTGTATACTATCTGACTTCTGCACTTAGTAGGTGAGGTGTATACTATCTGACTTCTGCACTTAGTAGGTGAGGTGTATTCTGTCTGACTTCTGCACTTAGTAGGTGAGGTGTATACTATTTCATTTCTGCACGTAGTAGGTGAGGTGTATACTATCTGACTTCTGCACTTAGTAGTTGAGGTGTATACTATCTGACTTCTGCACTTAGTAGGTGAGGTGTATTCTGTCTGACTTCTGCACTTAGTAGGTGAGGTGTATACTATCTGAGTTCTGCACTTAGTAGGTGAGGTGTATACTATCTGACTTCTGCACTTAGTAGGTGAGGTGTATTCTGTCTGACTTCTGCACTTAGTAGGTGAGGTGTATACTATTTCATTTCTGCACTTAGTAGGTGAGATGTATACTATCTGACTTCTGCACTTAGTAGGTGAGGTGTATTCTATCTGACTTCTGCACTTAGTAGGTGAGGTGTATTCTATCTGACTTCTGCACTTAGTAGGTGAGGTGTATACTATCTGACTTCTGCACTTAGTAGGTGAGGTGTATACTATCTGACTTCTGCACTTAGTAGGTGAGGTGTATTCTATCTGACTTCTGCACTTAGTAGGTGAGATGTATACTATTTCACTTCTGCACTTAGTAGGTGAGGTGTATTCTGTCTGACTTCTGCACTTAGTAGGTGAGGTGTATACTATTTCATTTCTGCACTTAGTAGGTGAGGTGTATACCAGGGCTCAAAATTTCCACTCAACACTAGCCAATGGCGAGTGAAAATTCAGCCCTGGTGAGTAGAAATTCAGCCCTGGTGGGTATGTTATGTCTTGCAGTGGCGAGTAACTTTTCAGGTCTGGCTAGTAGCAAAGGACTTCACATTTTAAGCCCTGGTGTATACTATTTGACTTCTGCACTTAGTAGGTGAGGTGTATACTATTTCACTTCTGCACTTAGTAGGTGAGATGTATACTATTTGACTTCTGCACTTAGTAGGTGAGGTGTATACTATTTCACTTCTGAACTTAGTAGGTGAGGTGTATACTATCTGACTTCTGCACTTAGTAGTATTTCACTTCTGCACTTAGTAGGTGAGGTGTATTCTATCTGACGTCTGCACTTAGTAGGAGAGGTGTATACTATCTGACGTCTGCACTTAGTAGGTGAGGTGTATTCTATCTGACGTCTGCACTTAGTAGGTGAGGTGTATACTATTTCATTTCTGCACTTAGTAGGTGAGGTGTATACTATTTCATTTCTGCACTTAGTAGGTGAGGTGTATACTATTTCATTTCTGCACTTAGTAGGTGAGGTGTATACTATTTGACTTCTGCACGTAGTAGGTGAGGTGTATACTATTTGAGTTCTGCACTTAGTAGGTGAGGTGTATACTATTTGAGTTCTGCACTTAGTAGGTGAGGTGTATACTATTTGACTTCTGCACTTAGTAGGTGAGGTGTATTCTATCTGACGTCTGCACTTAGTAGGTGAGGTGTATACTATTTCATTTCTGCACTTAGTAGGTGAGGTGTATACTATTTGACTTCTGCACGTAGTAGGTGAGGTGTATACTATCTGACTTCTGCACTTAGTAGGTGAGGTGTATTCTGTCTGTCTTCTGCACTTAGTAGGTGAGGTGTATTCTATCTGACTTCTGCACTTAGTAGGCTATTTGTATACTATTTGACTTCCTTGGGCTGATGCTACAGTTCTGGTGCAAACTAGCAGCATCATAGGGAGCCATTAACCCTTTGCAATGTATTGTGTACCCCTCTGGCATTCAAAGGGTTAAACATTTGATTTGAAATGGGACTTTTTAATCCCTTCACAATGCATTGGAGACCTATTTAGCATGCAAGGAGTTAAATCCCCCAACTTAACCCAAAGGAAATTTTATTTGTTCTCTATAGTGCAGTTGGGTTCATCCCAGAATGTCTCCACTTTTTTAATTGCATATGTGGCCCTTAACTGTCTGTTCTTTAAACGGTTAATATTGTAAGTGAAGGCTTTTTTATGTTAAGGAAAAACTAATAATAAAACACAGGAGTTGCTGTTTTATGAAAGAGCGATTTCTAATAATCTTAGAACGATATGTAAACATTTCCATACATAATAGAGTGTAGAATATATTTGCTGTTACAATATTAAACTGTCCTGCAGCACTGAATGCGCTGTGTGATGTAATACAATGTTAGCCTCTCCATGCACCACTGAATGATCTATAATACCTCCTCTCCCTGCAGCACTGACTGCTCTGTGTGATGTAATACATTAGTCTCCCTGCAGTAGTGAATGTTCTGTGTGATGTAATACAATGTTACCCTCTCTCTCTGCAGCACTGAATGATCTGTGTGATGTAATACAATGTTACACTCTCCCTGCAGCACTGAATGCTCTGTGTGATGTAATACAGTTTTACAATCTCAATGCAGCACTGAATGCTCTGTGTAATGTAATACAATGTTACAATCTCCCTGCAGCACTGAATGCTCTGTGTGATGTAATACAGTGTTACAATCTCAATGCAGCACTGAATGCTCTGTGTAATGTAATAATACAATGTTATTCTCCATGCAGCAATGAATGCTCTGTATGATGTCATACAATGTTACAATCTCCGAGCAGCACTGAATGCTCTGTGTAATGTAATACAATGTTACAATCTCCCTGCAGCACTGAATGCTCTGTGTGATGTAATACAGTGTTACAATCTCAATGCAGCACTGAATGCTCTGTGTAATGTAATAATACAATGTTATTCACCATGCAGCAATGAATGCTCTGTATGATGTCATACAATGTTACAATCTCCGAGCAGCACTGAATGCTCTGTGTAATGTAATATACAATGTTAATCTCCCTACAGCACAGAGTGTTCTGTGCACTCTTTTTACTTTATTGTGTCACCAGACCTGTTTTTATTTCCCAGAAGAGAAAGCTCTCAGCAGACCGGTCCAGGTAGCTTGTTGTCAACTAAATAAAAGTGAAAAAAAAATATAGGTGAAAACATTGGGGGGGGGGGGGGTATAGGCAATTTGACTTTACAAACTGTTTACTTTGTAGAATATGTAATGTCAGAATAAAGGGACATTATTCATTTAACTTATTATGAATAAATATGGCCCTATGAATGTTGTCCTTGTTTAAGAGATAACATCTTCATTCCATCCATATTTTATTTTGTAGGCATTAAAAAAACATGAAGAACAATATAAGTCTTATCTCTCAAACCTTTATGGTTTAAGAGATATTCACAAGCAAAGTATCCCCCCCTGTTCAGCCAGATCAGAAGGGAGGTGCCCAGGTAGACTGCAGAGAGGGACAATCTTCAATTAAGATAAGGGAAAAGCTGAAAAACTTGTCAAGGGGGGCAGGGCTTTCATTCTTTTCATACAAAGAAGAGTGTCCCCTGCTGTTATCTGTCTGGTCTTACAACCTGATTCACATCTGAGAAGAGATGGCTTACACTAGGTAAAAGGGGCGGGAGGGGGAACTTTGCTTGTGAATATCTCATAAACCATAAAGGTTTGAGAGATAAGACTTATATCGTTCTTCATGTTTTTTTAATGCCTACAAAATAAAATAAAGTTAAAATGAAGTATTACTATCCCTTTAAAGTGTTATGTAGTCTTGTGTACTCTGCCTGCTTCAGTTTGGAAAAAAAATAAAAATAAATGGAGAAATTGTTGTGTCTTTCTCCATGGACATAACATGCGGGACTGATGGAAGATGCTGTCTCTTCGATAAAGACACAAGGGAAAACTCATAAGAGGATATTTTTTTATTATTAGGAAGTGTTACTTCCCCTTTAAGTTCTATTAAGTAAGTAAAATTTTGCATAATTATCTCTCAGAAAAGCATACATTGGGGGTTATGCAATAAGGTGTGATAAACGGGTAATGAATAGGACTCAGAGAAGTCGTCTCCACTTTATCACCCCTTAGTGCATCTCCCCATTGTACTTTAGTATTGGTGAATCCATTGGATTCTAGAAAGGGGTTCTAATTAAAACATCACCCTGCCATTCCAGGTCTTGAGTCATTCTACTGCAGGAGTATTCCTAGGTGCTGGCTGAGGGCACTAAAGCCCCAGATCCCATACTTTAAAGGGATAGTAATGTTTCACAAAAACAACCGCCCCAATTTATTTTCATAGAGACTGTTATTCCAATACTGTCAGAGTTGTAGTTCAAGAGTAATTGAATGATAAATTATCCCCCTCCCGCACCTTTTACCTATGCAGACAACCTCCCCTCAGATGTGGAATTTGGTCTCTTGACCAGACAGATCACAGAAAGGGACAATCTTTTTACTGTGAGCATAAGGAAAACCCTACCCCCCTTCTCAGGTTTCTCAGGTTTTTCCTTATGATCACTAAAGATTTTCCCTCTCTGTGATCCATCCGGACAGTCTTGCTGCTCTGAGGTGAGCAGTGTTACATCAGTAAAAGGGGAGGTAGGGGGATACTTTATCATTCAATTACACTTGAACTACAACTCTGACTGTATTGAAATAACACTCTTCATGGCTCAAATACTATGGAGATTAATTGGAGCTGATTTTTTTGTGAAACATTACTATCCCTTTAATCTCCAGGCCTTGATGCCAACTTGTGGCATGTAATGGTGCTATTGGACTACACAGAGCAATAATAATGCGGTTGGCCAAAGACTCAAACATTTTGGAAACACGACAGTTCCCCTGTTCTGCTGACATACAAACCATTACTTTTTTGCTGTCTTCATTTATTTCAAGGCAAAGTCCAGAAAGGAGAGACTGTCCTGATACATGCGGGAGCGAGTGGAGTTGGCACAGCGGCCATCCAGCTATGCCTATTGGCTGGAGCCATTCCAATTGTGACAGCAGGGTCACCAGAAAAGCTGCAAACAGCAGCAGTACTCGGAGCTGCCGCCGGGTTTAATTACAAAGAAGAGAATTTCGCCACAAAGTGCCTTGAATTCACGAAAGGTAAGTTGCATGATGTGGCTGATTCACGAAGTAAAAAAGGGTTCAATTCAGGCACAAACCAACTGCACACAACAGGGAACAAACTGAAATTCCCATTGATTTAAATGAGACTTTTAACCCCTTGAATGCTACAGAGGTCTCTAATGCATTCTGTAGCATTCAAGGGGTTAAAAGTCCCATTTAAGTCAATTAAAAGTTTGGGAATTTTTATTTGTCTCTGTGGTGTAGATTGTTGGCTCCAAAATTGCCCCACTTTTTCTTAGTACATTGGCCTTAACCCTTTGAGTGCCAGAGATATCCAACAGATTGTAATTCTGCCTGCATAGGGTTAACTTATGTTGGCTTTTGCAACACGAAGGATGATCTATTTGAATACGGAGCAGAAATGAGTGGATACTTTACACTCAAAAAAGTTATTTTTTCCTGAATAAAGTATCCATCATAAAGAGATAGCTATAAAATAATAATTATGATCAGAAAGGACTGGCACTCACAATTGTGAGGTTAGTAACTGGATACTGCAGAAAGGAACATATATTGGACAAAGTTGCACACTCGCTTAACTGTTTATCAGATTACACTTTATTGATGGCTGAAAGTAATTACAATGTTCTGGTCCATGTTTGGGTACTTTTTCAAGCCAAAAGAACATTGATAAATTACAAGTTTTCCTGCTGAACACACCCAGGAGCAAGAGTCGGGAGGAACTGGAGTCTGTGCATTCTAGGATTTGTAGTCCTGCTTTATTAGGCACTGCTTGATTTCCTAACAGCTGGCTTAAAGGGATAGTAATGTTTCATAATAAAAGTAGCTCTAATTAATCATCATAGTATTTGGACTTTGGAGAGTGTTATTTCAGTTCTGTCAGAGTTATAGTTCAAGAGTAATTCAATGACAAATTATCCCCCTCCCGCCCCTTTTACTGATGTAGAACTGCTCAGCCAGATCAGAAGGGAGGTGCCCAGGTAGATTGCAGAGAGGGACAACCTTCAATTAAGATAATTGAAAAGCTTGTCATGGGAGGCAGGGCTTTCATTGTTCTCATAGGAAGAAGATTGTCCCCTTCTGTTATCTGTCTGGTCTATGGACTGCATTCCACATCTGAGAAGAGATGGCTTACACTAGGTAAAAGGGACGGGAGGGGAAACTTTGCTTGTGAATATCTCTCAAACCATAAAGGTTTGAGAGATAAGACTTATATCATTCTTCATGTTTTTTTAATGCCTACAAAATAAAATAAAGTTAAAACGAAGTATTACTATCCCTTTAAGATCTTTCTGAATCTGTTACATTCTTTCTATGCGTCTCACAGTCTGAGGATAATGGGACTTGAAGTCCAACAACAGGGGAATCACAGTTTAGTTGTAGGTGCTCTTCTAATGGTCTGGGGCATCTTTTATACGTGAAACAATTGTGATTTCATATTCCAGGCATGGAGCCAATTTCAAAATTTCTTTACTGTTTATTGGGGATTTGTAGTTTTTATGTCAGAGACGAGCTGTCCGGAAATGGAGTATTGCCTAGTAAAGTAATACAAATCCCAGAATGCATTTTGTCCAACTCTGCACCTTGGTGTATTCGGTAGAGGAGCAGTCATGTGATTTCCACACACACACGTCTATCTATTTTCAATTATTGTTTTATTTTGGAAATCCGACCTCGTGGTGGGAACATCAAGACTCCTCCTGGTGCACCCCAGCTACTGATATCCCAGACGATTCAGCTGGAAGATTAATAGAGATGACGCAGGGGAGAGAGAGAGCTCCCATTCTACCGGTTAGGAGTGGGCGGGATTGGGAAAGCCTTTCAAGTCACTGGGAGGCTTTCCCTCATTGATGTGAAAGTGTTTCCTGATCCAGCTCACTCCTAACTGGTAGTTTGGGTAGGCTTGAAGCAGGGAGCTCTCTTGCTCCCCTTCATCACCTTTTTTGATCTCCCAGTTGGATTATCTGGGAGATCAGTAGCGGGTGAGGGGGGGGCACAGTAGGGGTCCTGATTCCCCACCACAATGTCTAATTTTTTTTGCATTTGCTTTCGCCACGATGAATGGGAGGGGAGACCCTGTTCCCCCTGATGAAGGGGAGGGGCCACCTTGTCCCCTTCTCCATAGTGAAAGGGAATGTGCATCAGTGACCCCTTGCCTTCACCAGGTTGAACAGAATTACCCCTCCCTTTCACCACGGCTAACAGGGTGGTCCCTCCCCTTCGCCGCTGTGAAAGCCGAGGTGGAGAAAGGGCAGGCGATATTTATATACAGAGTAAAATGAAAGAATAGGTTTCTTATCAGCAATACCCAGAGCCCTAAGAAAATTGGGGTCATTCTGGGACAAAACAACAAGGAATACACAGACAAATGAAAATTCCTCAGGTTCTCGTTTTTTTTTTTTAATGTGAATATTATTTTTTTCCCTACAGTACAGTTGTTTTGCCCCAGAATTGCTCTGCAGTACCTTTCACACCTCTCTGGTCCTTAAAGAGTTAAGTAGCAATGAACAATACTAAATGTACCAGCGTTGTTATGAAGAAAACTTAGGGCCCTGTGCAAAAAGCTGTGAAATTGCTTAATGCATTGAATACCCCCTCTGGCACGGAAAGGGTTAAGTAGCTAGGTTAACAAGACCTCATGGGAAATAAGATTCTACTGCTTTTCCATGCACTGATCTGTCCTCTCCTGACTCTGCTATGAATTAAAGAATACTGTGTTCATGCCATTTTCAGTACCCACACCCAGTACGTTCTATTCATCTAATACTGTGCAGCCCTCACTGCTGTTTGATCTATGTTGAGAAATAAATGTAATGACTCAGTGTGTAGTCCTTTTTAGTGTTTCAATAAGCACTGGGTGTGTCACTGCTTATTTACCCTTTCACAAACACATTGAATAGGTATAATAGGTTTTACTGTCCAAATACATATTTGTAATCAAAATCGTAGAGGAACCTTTTGGCAGAATCAAGTCCTAGTGTACATTTCCCAGAAAGCAGCTGGGCTTGCACAAAGCATGTCTGAGTTTTGGCTTAAAGGAAAACTAACATCGCCTAGTGATAACCCCTTCCCTATTTACCTTACTGTGGCCAGAAAACCCTAATGGCCCTACACATTGTGTTCTTGTGCCTTGTTCAAGAGATAACATGTGGTGCTGTCACACACAAGCACTCACTCTATCCCACATGGACTGCTGTAACCTTCTTCTCTCTCGAGCCTTCCTGCCTTCCAACTCCATATACTTCAATCCATAAGGAATGCTGCAGCAGGAGTTACCTTAATGTCACCTCGGTTTGTCCCTCTCTCCCCCCCCCCCAATCTCTCCAATGGCTGCCTATCAAACTCCAGATATCTTAGAAAATACTGCATCTCTCATTCAAAACCCTTCTCTCCTCTAGCCCTACCTACATTTCCACTCTGATCTCCCGCTGTACCCCATCCCGCCACTTATGATCAGCCAATGACATTCTTCTGTCAGCTCCATTTACATCTACAGCTCTCTCTCATATCAATCCCTTTTCCCTCATTGGTCCTTATTTATGAAATGCTGTACCTCCCACCCTGTGCCGCTGCACTTCTCTTGCAGTCTCCAAGTCTCTCTTAAAATGACACCACTTCAACAAGGCTTCAACAAGCTAGAAGGCACTGCCTTCATACATCCAAGGCTCTTATAATTTACTTATGTCCGCCCCCTATCCTGACCAAAAATCGATCACTGTATTCAGCACTTGACCCTTGTGTACTCTGTATGTCGCCCATTACCACTTTAGATTGGGCAAAGACCTAACTTCCAGTGTTTCACTCTACAAAGCACCTGTAACCCTGTATTGTCTAAAGCTCTAAACTGTAAAGCGCTGCGTACACTTGTGACGATATATAAAAATAAATTTATTCATTCATTCATTCATTCATTCAATCAGTCTTTGGTGTCATTTCTATGGAGGCGGACATGACACTTGCTGGCAATTTATTCAAACTGGAGAAGGCAGAGTACATGAGCCTCCTTAACCTTTAGGACTGTTTGAACATGTTAGTTCTTGAATCAAGGAGAAAGAAAATAATGTAGAGGGGTCATTAGGATTTTCTGGCCATATGTAGATGAGTGGGAGGCTATTATTATAATGTGTTACTTCCCCTTTAATAGAAGCTGAACAGAAGTGGGGCGGCCTGGGAAACATGTGGCCCTTGTGGCGTTTCTAAGCTGGGAACAGTGGTATTTGTTCTCTTTCTTGTCTGTGATGTGTAGGACTGAGCTGAAACGCTTCTCACTAGCACTTTAACCCCGGGGGAACCAGAGGGGTGCACAACACATTGTAAAGAAATTCCTAGAACAGCGCTCTGGACATCAAGGGGTTGAAAGAACACTAAGGGCCGTATATTAAAAAAAAAGTTGAGGCGTTTTGAGGCAAACCAATTGAACTATAGGGAGAACTAAAAATTCCCTTGATTTAAATAGAGATTGTAACCCTTTGAATACTAGAGATCTCCAGTGCGACCTCTCTAGCACTCAAGGGGTTAAAATCCCCTTTTAAAGTGGAATTGCCAACCCAAGTAAACCCCAAAAATTACCTAGCTGAACAATAGTGCTAGTCACCAAAATAATTACCTCCTTATAGATAAATTCTACTGCTCCCGAGACGGACGGCCAGGAAACAGCGCAGACATCTTTACATAGTGACGTCTGCACTGTCAGTCCCAGTCTGCTCTAGGAGGCGTTGCGCAGATTCTTTTAACACGCTGTTTCCTGTCCGTCAGTCTTGGGAGCAATAGAATTTAACTATAAGGAGGTAATAATTCTGGCGACTAGTACTATTGTTCAGCTAGTTGCCAGATGGGTAATTTTTTGGGTTTAACTTTACTTGGGTTGGTAGTTCCACTTTAAATCAATTAGTTTTTTTTTGTTTCTTTTTTTTTGTTCACTCCCATAGTGAAAATGGTTTGTGCCTGAATGCCTCCACTTTTCAATGGACATACTGTCCTAAATATTCCGGTTCACTTTTGAATTGTCGCACATTATTGGGCTTGAAACAAAATGGTGCATTAGGAATGCTGCATGGTTCAAAATGGAGCATGGTTGAAATGAGAGCATCTTTCTGATGTTGCACAGTTCAAAATGGCGCATGGTTGAAATGAGTGCTGTTTCCATCACTACCATTTATGCAGCTATGAATAAGTTACTAATAAGTTACTACAGCAACCAGGATGTATGGAACAGACTGACAGTACCTTAAACTTCCAATTCAGATGCTTGTACATCTGGTTTCATGGTGTTAACAATATAAGATGTACCAAGATACATAGTTAATCTATGCCTGGGAAAAAAAATCTGCGGACTCCCCTGGGTCAGTTAGTGTAACTAGCAAAGTCTAGGGGAGTAGTATCCACCTGTGACTGGAGCTTTCACTGTAGATGGATTAATCATAGAGACATGAATCACAGCTTAGTGATTAGGGGAGTCCATACCCCTTACTGTAGGGACAAATCAGGGAATTTTTACTAAAGGAACACAAACGTCTGCTAATACTAACCCCCAACTCACACACATGCTCATCTTCCTATGGCCAGCAAATCCCAATGAGCCCAATGAATTTTGCCCTTGCTCCTTGGTACAAGAGATAATGGAGTAACCATATGAATCCACCAGCACCGCTCCACTGGCAGTGTCTGCTCTGATGGGTATGCAATAAAGCAAAAATCACTGGAGTGACTACCAACACACACTCACCACTGTCTTTAATCATTTGAGTGCCAGAGGGGTATGCAACGCATTGCGTACTCCTCTGGCACTTGAAGGGTTAAGAATTTTCTTACCAGTAATCAGTGTATGTCTGCCCTATCATATGCACAGGGAAAGAGAGTAAAGTGCCCTTAGACTGCCACGGTGTCCCCTCCTTGGCACAAGTGAAATTAAGGGAATATAATTTTTTTTTTTTTTTACATGAGTAGTTGAGTAAATTGGTACTAGGTAGGCGAAAGGCTTGGAAATTGATTGCAGCCCCTATTTTGCATGGAGTCATATTCATCCATTTCCTCCATTATCTCCAAGTAGTCCTTCATGTCGTACACTCTGGTGAATGTCACTCTTGCTGGCAGGACTCCTGGACCCCTAGTTTCCTCCCACTGGATTAGTTTCCCTCTTCAGTCTGAAGCAGACCAAGTGCACGAGCCCTAACAGCATGTCATTACTTAACTCACGGGGTTTGCGGTCCATGTGTCCTGCCATCAGGCCATGGAGAGGACATTCAATACTGATACGAAGATACTGTCTCTAGAACCAAAGATTTAAGCAACCACATGCGTTTAGATAAATGGTCAAAACTGTTCTTATTTATAAATGGAACTTGAAATATTCAAAAGTAAGTAAAGGGGGATATTTCATCATTAGTGAATCTTTCTAGAGTAAAAGCTTCTTGCAACAATCTAATGTCACAGTCAACCAGAAATCTCACAATTATTTGTGTTTAAATTGCTTTTGAAAGCAGTACATCGGAACCAAGTAACATACTAAAACAAAATCATAGTATGTAGGGGGAAAAAAAACACAATCATTCCACAGGGCAGCTATAATTATCAAAAAATGGGAAACTGCAAAAGTTTCTAAAACACTTAAGGCCTTATCCACAAAAGTGAAAAATACCCTCCTTCCTTCTAATCTCCTTTCAGGTGTTGGAGCGGACATTATATTGGACTGTGTTGGGGCATCGCATTGGGAGAAGAACTTACAGTGCCTGAATACAGATGGACGCTGGGTAGTCTATGGCCTTATGGGCTCCGGTGAGATTCATGGGGACCTGCTGGCAAAGTTGCTCCGGAAAAGAGGGAGTCTGCTGGGCAGTTTGCTGAGATCCCAGTCGCGCAAGGCAAGTAGAGACATTAGCTGTATTTGTTCCAAAACTCAGTAAGACTTGAGCTTTATTCTTTTGTTTGTGTTGTATGACTGATATATAGGTCTGTGTATGTATTATATATATATATATATATATATATATATATATATATATATATATATATATACACACACACACACACACATACATACTAGTTGAAGATACACACACACATACATACATACATACATACATACATTACATACCAAAGTGAGTACTCTGTGTTACACAAGTTACAAAGTGTCCAGCCTAATTACTGTACTGAAAAAAATATCTGACACTCAATTGTCTTGTTTCCTTATGCAATAGGTTTATTATAATATATGGACAGCATTCTTGTACTAAGGGCCTGATTCATCACGCTGAATAGTGGAGTAAAGCAATTGCACCATAGAGGACAAATGAATATTCCCATTGATTTAAATGGGGTTCTAACTCCTTGCATACCAGAAAGGTCTCCAATGCATTGCTTTACAAAGTGTTGGAGACTTCTCTGGCATACAAGTAGTTAAAAGCCCCATTTAAACAAAAAGGAATGTAGTGAATTTTCAGCTTGACCCCTTGGTGAAGCAGGTTTGCTTCAGAATTAAACCTCTTTGGCTTGATTATTCCCCAAGTGGATAACTGGAAACGCGTTTCGCACTTAAAGCGTACTTAATCATGAAACGCATTGATCTATATGCCCACCTATACTTGTGCTATTGCTACTCCTTAAGACTTTCCTCAGTGTTCCTTCACATTATATTTAAAAACATACCTGCAGACAAATGTAAAGATTTACCTTACTCTACTACATTTTCTGCCTGCTTCAAGGCTATTGTGCAATATACTGGTGATTTTTTTTTTTTTTTTTTTTTTTTTGTAGTGTAAAGCAAATTTTTTAATCATCCCCATGGTTGGTTTATCACCAAATGCTCCATGTCTGTGTGCGTGCGTATGTATGTGTATGTAAAAAATTATTTGATCCCCTGCTGATTTTGTACGTTTGCCCACTGACAAAGAAATGATCAGTCTATAATTTTAATGGTAGGTTTATTGTAACAGTGAGAGAATAACAACAAAAAAATCCTGAAAAACGCATTTAAAAAAAGTTATAAATTGCATTGCATTTTACTGAGTGAAATAAGTATTTGACCCCCTATCAATCAGCAAGATTTCTGGCTCCCAGGTGTTTTTTATACAGGCAACAAGCTGAGATTAGGATCACTCTCTTAAAGGGAGTACTTCTAATCTCAGCTTGTTACCTATATGAAAGACACCTGTCCACAGAAGCAATCAATCAATCAGATTCCAAACTCTCCACCATGGCCAAGACCAAAGAGCTGTTCAAGGATGTCAGGAACAAGATTGTAGATCTACACAAGGCTGGAATGGGCTACAAGACCATCTCCAAGCAGCTTGGGGAGAAGGTGACAACAGTTGGTGCGATTATTCGCAAATGGAAGAAACACAAAATAACTGTCAGTCTCCCTCGGTCTGGGGCTCCACGCAAGATCTCATCTCGTGGAGTTTCAATGATCATGAGAACGGTGAGGAATCAGCCCAGAACTACACAGGGGGATCTTGTCAATGATCTCAAAGCAGATGGGACCATAGTCACCAAGAAAACAATTGGTAACACACTACACCATGAAGGACTGAAATCCTGCAACGCCCGCAAGGTCCCCCTGCTCAAGAAAGCACATGTACAGGCCCATATGAAGTTTGCTTATGAACATCTGAATGATTCAGAGGAGAGCAGGGTGAAAGTGTTGTGGTTAGATGAGACCAAAATCGAGCTCTTTGGCATCAACGCAACTTGCCGTGTTTGCAGGAAGAGGAATTCTGCCTATGGACCCAAAAACACCATCCCCACCGTCAAACATGGAGGTGGAAACATTATGCTTTGGGGGTGTTTTTCTGCTAAGGAGACAGGACAACTTCACCACATCAAAGGGACGATGGATGGGGCCATGTACCGTCAAATCTTGTGTGAGAACCCCCTTCCCTCAGCCAGGGCATTGAAAATGGGTCGTGGATGGGTATTCCAGCATGACAATGACCCAAAACACACGGCCAAGGCAACAAAGGATTGGCTCAAGAAGAAGCACATTAAGGTCCTGGAGTGGCCTAGCCTGTCCCCAGACCTTAATCCCAAAGAAAATCTGTGGAGGGAGCTGAAGGTTCGAGTTGCCAAACGTCAGCCTCGAAACCTTAATTACTTAGAGAGGATCTGCAAAGAGGAGTGGGACAAAATCCCTCCTGAGATGTGTGCAAACCTGGTGGCCAGCTACAAGAAATGTCTGACCTCTGTGATTGCCAACAAGGGTTTTGCCACCAAATACTAAGTCGTGTTTTGCAAAGGGGTCAAATACTTATTTCACTCAGTAAAATTCAAATCAATTTATAACTTTTTGGAAATGGGTTTTTCAGGATTTTTTTGTTGTTATTCTGTCTCTCACTGTTCAAAAAACCTACCACTAAAATTATAGACTGATCATTTCTTTGTCAGTGGGCAAACGTACAAAATCAGCAAGGGATCATATAATATATTATAGAATATATTTATTGTGGTATCCCATTTCCAAAGTTATGATCTAACATTAATCTGTTTTGTGTGTGTTTCAGTACAAGGAGGAGCTAGTGAAAGCATTCACAGAGCAAGCTCTGCCTCAGTTCACCCCAGGGGGCGCAATTCAGCTGAAACCAATAGTGGACAGCATATACTCCCTGCAGCAGATCGCCAGTGCACATCAGCGCATGGAAGAGAACAAGAATACTGGCAAAATTATTTTGCAGATCCCTGCATGATCCTGAATCCACAGAGGAAGATGCAGCACTTTTTTAGAAAAGCTTGCAGAGCAGAGATGTTTACTAGAGTGACACACTAAGGGGCTCCCCATCTAAAGTGACCCATCTTAAGTGAAAAGAAGACTTAAGCAGGACTTGAGCAGGAGTGGAACAAGAGACAGAACTGGTTACACTGGAAAAAGAACACCTCCCTAAGCAAGGCTACAAAGGACGTGAAGCAAACACCTAAATGGAAGTTCTGTAATTCTACTAAACTTCAAGATTCTCTGTACAACACCAGCTTGTGGACAAAACAAACTCTTCCATCATGAGAAGGTGCACTCGGCCCATTTGGACTGTTTCAACATTATGCCCTCTGCAAATAGTATCTAAATACCTAATATTCCTTCTCTCCATAGCTGCAGTTCTCACTAAAATATCTGGTTCCTTCTTCCCTCCACCATCTCCTCCACCCTACGTTTATATCTCTCCTTCACTTCTACCATCCACACTCACCTCTACACACCAACTCCTCACTCTTCTCCGCTCCAGCACTCCTCCACCCCACACAAACCAAAAACCAAATACACACAAATCACTCTCTCATCTCCTGTCTCTCTCTCTTCTTCTGTTAATGGCAGCTGGAGATATCTCTCCAAACTCTGGCCCCATCTCCATTCACAAACACTCTACCTCCAGTCAGCATAGGAACAATTCAAATCTAATCACCATTCCCTGCCTTCAACCTCAATTTCTTCCCTTTTCCTGTGCTTTGTGGAATGCTCGCTCCATTACTAACAAATATAACACTGTGCATGATCTCTATTTCTCTCACTTCCTCAATTTACTTGCCATTACTGAAACTTGACTCTCTCAATCTGACACTGCTTTAGAGGCAGCAATCTCCTATGGTGGTCTCTCCTTCTCTCACACTCCACGCTCAGCTGGACGTGGGGGAGGTGTGGGTTTGCTGCTCTCTGAACATTGTCATTACAAACCAATTTCTCCCCCCTCCTCACTCCGCTTGTCCTCTATTGAACTGCATGCTGTCCATATCTTTGCTCCAGTCTCTCTACAAGTTGCAGTCATCTATCGTCCACCTACCACTACACCTTCAGACTTCCTTTCTGACTTTGAATCATGGCTTTCCTTTTTTCTCTCATCAGACACAACTTCACTTCTTCTGGAGGACTTCAACTGTCATGTGGATGATCCCTCCATCTCCTGGGCATCCCGTTTTCTCTCTCTAACATCTGCATTAGGACTAACCCAGTGGACGAATGCTAGTACTCACAAGGATGGTCACTTCCTAGAACTTGTGTTTACTAGAGGCTGTGCACTCTCGGATTTTAATATCTCTCCACTTCCACTATCAGATCACCATTTTCTAACATTCAGTACTACTTATCCACCTTCTGCAATCCCTGCTTCCTCTCCCCGCTTCACGCGTAACCTCAAATCCCTTAATCTCACGGCTCTCCAGTCCTCCCTGGCTACTGGACTTTCATCTATTCCCATTAATCCTGACACTAACAGCCTTATCAAAACATACAACTCAGTCCTATCCTCCTCTTTGAGCCTGCATGCGCCTCTGTCTCTCAGATCGGCTCGCAGAACTAACCCGCGGCCATGGCTTAATAAAGACACCAGCTTCCTCTACTCCTGTACCCGTTCAGCTGAACGACTGTGGAGAAAGTCTGGCTCTCTGGCAGACTTTCTTCAGTACAGGTTCCTCCTTTCCTGCTTTAAAGGGGAACTACCACCTCGCAATAAGTTCACATTATTCAATTCTTCATCTGGCGACTAGCTGCTTAGTAGCGCTAGTCGTCAGAAATATTACCCGGTTTACAAGATATTCCACTTTTTCGGAGGCTCACAGTAGCAGAAAGCACGGACATCTCATCATAGTGACATCCGTGCTCCTTTGCTGTCAGTCCCTTTTGAAGCCAATTGGCTCTAAAAGGGACTGACAGCGCAGACGCACCGATGTCACTATGATAAGATGTCCATGCTTCCTGCTCTCTCATTTTCCTCTCATATTAATGCCATTACTAAATCCTGTCGCTTTCTTTTGCGTAACATTGCAAAAATCCGTCCCTTCCTCTGTTTCTCCACAGCTAAAATTCTTATACATGCAATCATCCTCTCCCGCATGGACTATTGCAACATTCTTCTGTCTGGCATTCCTGCTTCCCATCTCCAACCACTTCAATCTATACAGAATGCTGCAGCACGAATTACTCTTCTGTCACCTAGGTTTGTCCCTGCCCCACTCCTCCTCAAAACTCTCCAATGGCTGCCTATCAAACTCCGGATATCTTACTTCTCTCTTTCAAGATACTTCTCTGCTGTACCCCTTCTTACATTTCCACTCTGATCTCCCGTTATACCCCATCCCGCCACTTACGTTCAGCCAATGATTGTCTTCTCTCAGCTCCTTTTGTCTCTACAGCTCTGTCACGTATCAAACCTTTCTCTCTCATTGCTCCGTATCTATGGAATGCTCTACCATCCAACCTGCGCCACTGCACCTCTCTGATAACCTGCAAATCTCGCTTGAAAATGCACCTCATGGATAAAATCTCAACATGCTAGAAGGCACAGATGTTGTACAATGAACGCTCTTATAAATGATTTACTGTACTGATGTCATCTATTATCATGAAAACTAGCACTGTATTCAGCACTTGACCCTAATGTACTCTGTATGTCTCCCATTACCACTTTAGATTGTAAGCTTTCGGGCAGGGACCTCGCACCCAATGTTTCACTCTACAAAGCACCTGTAACCCTGTATTGTTTAAACCCTGAAATTATAAAGTGCTGCGTACACTTGTGGGCTATATAAATAAACATATTCATTCATTCAGAGTCATCACTATGGAAATTGAGAATGAGGAAGATGCAAGCTGTTCCAAGCACAGACTGAACTGTAATAATAATCTAATTGTGAGTTACCATTTCTGGTACTCCCAGGGAGATTCTTCATTCACTAAGATGTGGAGCTATTACTATCACATTCTACAACAGTGGTTCTCAATCCATGCCCTCAGTGGCTACTAACAGGCCAAGATGTGATAATTTCCTTTTAAGAGCACAGGTGAGTTAATCAATATGACTGAGCCTCTGATCAACACACTTGTATTCTAGCAGGGAAATTCCTAAGTCCTGGCCTGTTAGTGGCCACTGAGGCCACGGGTTGAGAACCTCTGTTCTACAGAGATGTGCAGCCTATAACTCAACATTCCCATAGAGAGCAAAGAATAAAATGTCATCTAGACACCGGGGTGGGGTGGGGGGGTTATGCACTAAGGCATGATAAAGAGGTGATAATATGGAGATGACTTCTCCAATGTTATCACTTCATGTTCTTCTATGGAGCCTGTGCATTAAGGTATCGCTCACTTCAGAAATATTAGTACATAGGCTCCATAGAATAGCATAGGAATTGCAGAAATGATTTCACTGGAGAAGTCCTCTCCAGTCTACCACACCTGTGGGGTGCCCTTTATTCTTAATCGGCACTATATATAATATATATATATACACATAACCCCCCTGTGGAGCAATTACAATTTCATTAAAAACAAACAACTGTTTGACATGTAATAACTTTTGGATGGAATATCGCCCAGATGTGGGATACCCTTGTTTTACACAGAAGGAAAGGCCATACAGCAAGGGTAGGCAGTCTTTGGACCTCTAGCTTTTGTCAGGTTGGGGATGATGGGAGTTACAGTCTCCAACAATTGAAGGTTCAAAGGTTAACTTCCCAATTCCTACAGAGTAGATAAAACTGTACTTCCAGGAGAGGGCTGTCCTGAGGGGCAATCACCCCCCCCCCCGGACGGTCATATATCTGGGCCAGTGGGCCACGGCCTTTCCCTCTTGCTGCTGTAAATGGATTAAACAGAGTTTATGGAGCTAAACTAGTAGTCATTTCAGTTGTAATCTCTGTGATATCACTAATGTACCAAGACTTCAGTTATAAGCTCTGTAGTATCACTTGCCTTACTTCCTAATATTAATGCCAGCTAAAACATTAACAAAAGGGGGTGATCTGGGATATTGGCCTGGAGCTATAGTACAAATGGGCCACTTGATTGTACTTGCCTGAAGGACAAAAGTTACCAGTCTTCTCCTGTGTACTTCTATTTTAAGCTAAATGTGACTGAACTTTAACCCTTTCAGTGCCAGAGGAGTACGGAATGCATTGCAAAGCAATGCATTCCATACCCCTCTGGCACTGAAAGGGTTGACTGTCCGGCTTTTGTTGGACAACAACTCGCAGCATCCTCAGCCTGCCAACAATGGCTGCAATCAGTGGTTGGACACCCTTGCTTTAAGTTCTTGGGTGATGTAGGAAGGGAGTAGCCTGCCAAAGAAAGTTGTTCTGTTAAACACATTAAGTGTCCCTTATTCATATGGCATAGTTACCTTTTAAAAGGGATCTATCACCCCCTAAACAAGTTAGTCTTAATATGTCGGCTAGATAGCGAATATGTGTTATATTGTCTTAACTATGTTAAAAAAAATAAAAAATATTTGGCTGAAATCTAAATAATAAATGTTGCCCTGCACCTGCTTCCGAACAGACTGTGGTTACCAGCTCTGTACCACAGTCTGTCACTCTGCCTCTGCTCCCCCCCTCCCTCTATCCAGCCTCCTCCAATGATGGAGGCTTTCTGCATATAAGCTGGGACAATCTCTAGCCAATGAGAGCGCTCCAGCTTACATGCAGAAAGCCTCCGTCATTGGAGGAGGCTGGGCAGAGGGAGGGGGAGCAGAGGCAGAGTGACATACTGTGGTACAGAGTTGGTAACCTCAGTCTGTTCAGAAGTAGGTGCAGGGCAACATTTATTATTTAGATTTCAGCCAAATAACAATGTTTAAAAAAAATTTAAGATGATATAACACATATTCGTTCTCTAGCCTACATATTAAGACTAACTTGTTTAGGGTTGATAGATCCCCTTTAAAACAGCAGATTGACAGTATGAGATGCTTTACAAAGTAAACCTTTGCATACATTTCACAAAAATAAACATAAGGCAATGGATGGCAACATATGGCTCTCCAGTCAGCCTTAGGTTCTCTGAGAATGATGGGAGCTGTAGTGCAAAAAAAGTCGAAGAGCCACTCATTGCCCGCACAGAGTGTGTGGGGTATCACACTCCATAGATGGCATTAATTGCTGGTGGATCAGGGGTAATTGCACAGAGCCTGGCCGAAGTTAGTTTGTGCTGGCCCTCAAGAGCACACCTAACCTCAGCCAGGTTTGTCTTTATTAGTAATTTAAAAATGAAATACCAATCTCTTGTCCCTAGTAGGGCTGCCATCAAGGGGGAGCCATTGTCCTGGGCTGGAGATCTGTAGGGGGCCCAGACCCAACTGAGTGACATACGTGGGGTTGATAATGTGCTCAAAGTGAAATTTGTAGTGCAAGACCTATAAAACAAACAGTGCTTCACTGATTGCCTTACCTATTTCATGCTTTACTGTACTTGGTGAACTACCCAAGAGCCTCGATTCTCCCACCTCTTTTAAGGGGTTCTAGATCTGTCCAGCAGGATATATTAAAATAACTGGAATTTCAAAAGAGAATAGGTCAGCTTTGTTTAACCTCTTTTCGTCTCCAGTGTATGTGCTATGGTTAGTGCGGGTCAGCTTTCCCACTCTCTCTCTCCACAGCTTATTCTGCTTGTTCAGTCCCCTTAACCCTATGAGTGCCAGAGGGGTGTGCAATGTATTGCTTTGCCATTATTTATGCATCCTTCTGGTACTCCAAGGGTTAACTGTGTGCTATTAGTGGGCTGTTAGTTACAACAGCCCACCCCTACCCTAAAGAACAGTCCTGATGTTGAACCACCTGCATTGTAGGCCAGTGAGATGGACCTGATAGGAGCACACTGCACGTTATGACAGAGTTAACTGTCAGGGAGGACTGTTCTCACTGAGGTACAGAGTGGCACAGGAGGACACAGATGTATGTGGGTTTTCTCATGTCCTGCATTAGTTTCCTCATCTCCAACAGTAGTCCATAATGTATTCTGCTTATCTGTAGTTTTCATAACCGCACGAATGATCACCTTTCAATCCTCCTCCAGACACCATGCATGATGGTGCGTTTTCCAGAGAGCATGATTCAGAACTGTTCATCTGTGGGTGAGGTGATGACCACAGACAGGCAGTAGGCAATATAGTTATGCTAAATAATCTGTATTGTGTTTGGACAATTCTGTTTGTTTAGTACAAGAAAAAGGAGGTGAGTGGGTGTAACAGTTGGTCCAGCTTACTGGTTATCCCTCCTACAGAGAGAGGAGAAAACAAAAAAACAATTCCTAAAGATGGAAAAAGCAAGTATGACCCTTAAAGGGATAGTAATACTTAAAATGTACTAATCCCCATATTGTAGGCATTAGTTGCTCCCAGTGTCATCTCTCCAACCTTTATAGTTTGAGAGATAATCCCTCGCAAACTTCCCCCATCTCCCTTTTCCCTGAAGTCAGCGTTCTAGCAAAGCAGAGATCGCGTTAATAAAAAAAGAAATTTTTCACTGAAACTGTCTTCTACGTGTGCTTGCAAACCAAGCACACATAGAAGTCTGTTTCAGTGAAGAATTAATTTTTTATTATCGCAATATCTGCTCCAGAGCCGCCAGATGGTCATACAACAGGATTCCCCTGCAGTCAGCTAGAATGCAGACTTCAGGGAAAGGAGGGGGGAACTTTGCGAGCGATTATCTCTCAAATCATAAAGGTTTGAGAGATGACACTGGGGGCAATTAATTTCTTTTTTTTATGCCTACAATATGGGTATTGGTAAATTTTAAGTATTACCATGCCTTTAAATTGCACTCCTACAAAATCCCCTTGGTCATGTACAGTAATGACCCTTGCAAGGAGAAATTACCTAAAATTTGGATAACAATAAAAACTTCACATTTTATTAGTCATTTTTAAAAAATGGTCTGCTTTCTGTACAAGTGATCATTAAATTATTATATATATCTCTTTAGAACACCTACAAAATGGTCTGGTTTTCTCTCTCTTTGATCTAATCGAGAATTGATCACACACACACACACACACACACACACACACACACACACACACACACACACACACACACACACACACACAATATCAGATAATCACCTCCATTCTTTTGGGAATGCTTTCCTTTTAATAACCCGATTTTTTAAAAATGACTAACAATAGTGCAATCTAGCTTGTTCTTTGGTTCTCCCTCCCACAAATGCTTATACAAATATCCAACTTTTTCTGCTCCCTTCTCTTAACCTTTTGAATGCCAGGGGAGTACACAGCGTATTGTAAAGCAATGCGTTGCAGTTATAAATATTAATTTAAAGATTAACTTTTTAACGTCTACCATTTCACTTAGGAAACTTAATCAGTCACCCCTTTCTAACAAAATTAGCCCTGTAAGATAAGAGTGAAAAATAGGAATTCAGATGGAGACAGAGAAAGACCCTCTGAATATACAAAAAACCCCTCTAATAGAGGCACACAACCCAGTGGTAATACACAATATAAGTTTATTAGAACAACATATATAAGATACAAAAGGACTCATAAAATCAATTAAAAACATCTAGATAGGGGACCTCCCATAGTGATAAACTGGATAAGCAATAGTACTGCATAAATGGCAATAGCAAGGACAAGGTAAGCCCAATAATATCAAGTTATCACAAATATATCCCAAGAAAACAGTGGGAGGGTAAAGATTCAAAGAGGTGACCCTATCAAAAAATACACAGCAGCCCAACGAGTGTCGCCAAACTGCTTCGTCAGGGGATCCCCAGGAGAGCACCACACTATTGAGTGTTTAATACCCAGCTTATTATCTAGCTAGTGTTGACCTGCATCTTTATATTGTTACCTGGAATATAAGAGTGACATCATAGGAACAGTTGTGTCCTGCTACACCCTCTTGTGAACCAATGGTATATTGCTACACCTTCTTGTGAACCAATGGTATACTGCTACACCCTCTTGTGATACCATATATGTTGAAGGTCTAGCTGACACATCCATTATACAATTTTAGTTGTTCTGACAATGCATGTGTTCTTATGGAAACCAGTGTATAGATCTTAAGGTTGTCAATGCCTGAGAGAGAAAGAAAGCCAAACCATCTACTGGAAGGAGACAGCAATACCATAAAACAGCATGCTTCCATCTGATTATCAAGACAAAATATATTCTCCATCACATCTGTAAAGTGAACTGCATGTACATCCAAGCCTGTAAGAATAAAACGCATCAACGTTTGCAACATGGACTGTTTATCAAGTCATTTCCCGAACACTCAACATGAGTGGTAATAAAGGCCTAAGACATGAGTGCAGGTCTAAAATGGAAAAACTGTAGTAATGGCAGGTATATTTATATATTCTCCATTTACTGCTAAATTTGACAGTTGCGTACCCCTCTGGCACTCAAAGAGTTAATCTTTCTGCTCCCCTTTTCTCTTTGTTCCTCTTTTTTGATGCCCCACTCTGCCCCTTCTCTCCTCTCTGGTGCCCCCTTTCTCATCAGCGTACCCTCATGTTCCACCTGCAGCCCATTCAGTAGATTACACACTCTGATGAAAGGATCTCTGATCCATAAACAAGCTGGTGACTGATTTTTTGAAATTGTTATTATAGGTTATACAAGTTTTTAATAAATTACATGTCATATTTTACCCTTTACGAGTATACTCTGGAGCAGGGCTCAAAATTTCCACTCTCCACTAGCCAATGGCGAGTGAAAATTTAGCCCTGGCGAGTAGAAATTCAGCCCTGGTGGGTATGTTATATCTTGCAGTGGCGAGTAACTTTTCAGGTCTGGCTAGTAGCAAAGGACTTCAAATTATAAGCCCTGATCTGGAGCATGTTCTAAAGCTGATTCCATAGCACTTGTACATGGGCAGGTTAACCCCTGTGGATATTTACAGGTTGCATTTCTACCAACCGGTGGAATATCCAGTGTGAGTGAATTAAACTATTTCATTTATTGCAATAATATTTTTTTTGTTTTAAATAATCATTAACCCCCTGAGCGCCAGAGAGGCAAACAGCACGCCATTATTTAGCACGCTGCGTACCCCCAGCACCCAGAAAGGTCAAAAAAAGAAAATTGAAAAACTGACTGTAACATAAAATAAAGGTAACTTAAATATGGAGTAGGGATAGTAATACTTAAAAATTACTATCCCTTATATTGAAGCCCTTGAAAAACTGAATAAAATGCCACCAGCGGCATCTCTCAAACCTTTATGGTTTGCGAGATAGCCGCTTTTAAACTTCGCTCCCCCCTACCTCTCCGCTGACGTCATTGTTTTTGCTGCAGCAGGGGAATCCGGTCCCGGGACCAGTGGAGGCTCTTCAGCAGAGCAGAGATCTCGTTATTGAAGACAAGATCCTTCACTAAAACGGTCTTCTACGTGTGCTTGGTTACCAAGCATACGTAGAAGACCGTTTTAGTGAAGGACAGTTTTTCTATAATGAGATCTGGCTCTGCTGAAGAGCCTCCTCTTGATTCAAAGAAGGGATTTCCCTTCTGCAGCAAGAACGCGGACGTCAGCGGAGAGGCAGGGGGAGCGAAGTTTAAAAGCGGCTATCTCGCAAACCATAAAGGTTTGAGAGATGCCGCTGGTGGCATTTTATTCAGTTTTACAAGGGCTTCAATATAAGGGATAGTAATTTTGAAGTATTACTATCCCTTTAACTGAAAATAATCCAGATGGGGGGACACCCAGCAGAGCACACCATTTAAGGCCCACTGGGAGGTAAAAGATGACATACTCCCAGTGGCAAGGGCTTGGGCGTACTCTGCTCACATACGGGAGCGCACAAATGCCCGGAATAAAACTTCAGGCGTCACTGGAACCTCCCCTGATGGCCATCTTAGCCTGCGCCAGGAGCAGGTTTATGAGGATTTATTGCAATAAATATTTAGTCTTTGAAAGCACCCCTGTGGTCCTTTTGTGTTTTTCTTCTCTCTTCCTTGTCTCACCTTCCCCGCTCTGTATCTTCTATCTCCCCTGATCATGCATCCATCTCTTTCGCTGTTCTTCCTGCTCGCTCTCCTTTACACACACACATAAAATGGAATAAAATAGAGGCAAACCTGTGAATGATGTTGCTTGTTGGTTTTCTTTATTTGCTCTTTTATTCTCATTTGAATATCTGAAATGCATAATCATTTGAGTGCCAAGGGGAAGAGAAATACATTTTTTTTTTTTTGACCAACCCATATAATTTTTTTTTATTACTGAAAAACTATCGTTTTCACTCCTGTATCAATATGAATGTCTAGAAATACTTCTGTTCTGGATAGAATATTTTAAACATTCAAAACATACAAACCTACAAATGGATTCCCACCAATGGGACTTCGCTGATGCTGAACAAGAGACTTGTAGGAGGACATATTTCCCACATTCAGAACAGACAAATGTTCTCTCTCCAGTGTGTGTTTTCTGATGTGCAATACGACTTGTGCTCTGGAAGAAACATTTTCCACATTTAGAGCAGATGACTGTTTATCCAGTGTGAGTTCTCTTATGTGCAATAAGATGTGTGCTCTGACTGAAACGTTTCCCACACTCAGAACAAGCAAATGGCTTCTCTCCACTGTGAGTTCTCTGATGTTTAATAAGATTTGTGCTCTGGATGAAACCTTTCCCACATTCAGAACATTTGAATGGTTTCTCTCCAGTATGGGTTCTCTGATGTGCAATAAGATTTGTGTTCTGACTGAAACATTTCCCACATTCAGAACATTCAAATGGTTTTATGCCTTTGTGAATCCTCAGATGTTGAGAAAGAGCCGAGCTGTGTCTGAAATGTTTTCCACATTCAGAACACTTAAATGGTTTCTCTCCAGTGTGAGTTCTCTGATGTGCAACAAGATCTGAATTCCAGCTGAAACATTTCCCACATTCAGAACATGCAAAAGGTTTCTCTCCACTGTGAATTCTCTGATGTTTAACAAGATCTGATTTCTGGCGGAAACATTTCCCACATTCTGAACAAACAAATGGTTTGTCTCCAGTGTGAGTTATCTGATGGTTGCCAAATTGTGAAATTTTGCTGAAAACATTCCCGCATTCAGAGCCTGTGTGAACGGTCTGCTTTTTAACAACATTTGACTTGCTGGTAAGACACTTCTCATTGTCCGAGCAAGAATATTGTTTCTGTATTCCGTGAATTCTCTGGTGCATCACAAGCGCTGATTCACATGAAAAGTGTTCCCCACATTCAGAACAAGAAAGGGTCTTTCGGTTGTGAAATGTCTGATATTGAATGAGCTCAGAATTACTAGTAAAACATATGTTACTCCCCGAGAAAATATTCATTCCTTCAGTTGTCTGTGATACACCGAAAGGTGTGTAATCAGATTTATCATTATTGCTTACATCAAGTTCACTGTAATTATTTATTTCCATTATAGTACTGTCCCCGTTTCTATCCCATCCAGTTTCAGTAGATGTATAATCGGTTTGTGCACATACTATGTGTTTAATGACAGTATCTGGGAGATTTTCTCCTTTACACCAGACTGGTTCCTTTGGTGTTTTTCCTGTATGTTCACTTTGACTATTTGCTTTATTTTGTCTGAATAATTTTGCTCCAAGATAATTTTCAACAACTGTTCCATCTTCGTTTATAAAACATTGTGAACTAATGGGTGTTTGAAGGCCTTCAGGTGTGCTTCTACTCATAGATACATCCAGCGAGCTGTGAGGCTGGTGGTCCTCCATGTTCACCTCCTTGTAAAGCTCTTTGTGTCCTTCTAAATACTCCCATTCCTCCAGTGAGAAATAGATAGCAACATCCTCAAACCGTATAGGAACCTCTCCATTCAGTAGGTGAATGATTTTATTGGCGAGTTCCAGAATCTGCTGCTTTTTATTTCTCCTGTGTTTCAGGGAGACAGGTGGGGGCTCCATGATGGGTCTCTGTGTCCTGCAATGTCCTTCTGGTACCCAGTAACTGGCACTGTGTGTGACCTGGTCCCCAGACCTCTTCACAACAATATAATTCTCTCCAGTCAGCAGGTAGATTATCTCCATGGTGAGGTTCAGGATCTTCTCAGCCGTCTCATTCTGGTTCTTGCTCAGTATCAGGGTGTTACTCTTGTGGTCTGAGAATGGGCGCTGGGCCATTTGGAACTGAGACATTGGAATCACCTTAGTAGTTTGTCACTTACTGTAGTTTGTGTTTGCATCCAAGTAATTAAATTAGGAAACCTAGATAGGTGTCCTCCAAACTGTAAAGGCCAGTTACCCTGCAATGAAAGGAACCAAATAGGAATTAAGAAAATGAAAAAATAAAAGACCTTGGATTATAGACTTAAATGAACAGTAATGTCCCATAAAAATGCTTATAGTTTTGTAGAGGTTAAAAAAATAAACTATATGCCACAAATCCTATATCTTTCAAACCACTATGGTTCGAGAGAGATTTGCATTCAAAGTTCCCCCCTCACTCCCCTTCTCCTGATGTCAGCACTATGCCAACAGCAGGAGATCCCAGTTCGGAGCCGCAACAGCAATATTGTAAAATAATTACTTGATTGGAAAAGTCAACAAAGTGTGCCTGGTTTGCAAGCACACTTTGTAGACCGTTCCAATTAAGTAATTATTTTCCAATATCGCTGTTGTGGTTCTGCTGAAGAGCCTCCTCGTGTCTGCCAACATGGATCTCCTGCTCTCAGATTTACAGCTGACATCAGGACGAGGAGGGAGGGGGGAACTTTGAATGCAAATTTCTCTCAAACGGTTTGAGAGATAGGATTTGTGGCATATAGTTTAATTTTTTAACCGCTACAAAACTATATGCATTTTTATGGAACATTACTGTCCCATTAATAGGTGAACTCTGGCATGCTCAGAGTGTGAAAAGGAGGCATGGACTATATAACTAACTAAGCATGCTTGGAACAAAATACCTTAAATGGACATGCTTAGGAACTGACAGAGAGGACTGGATTGTGACAGAACTGTCTGGGCAAGCTCGGAATGTTAAAAAAAAAAAAAAAAAAATTATATATATATATCCTATATAATAATTCGCTAAATCATGTGTTACGCCACAACATGCGCAGTAGACACTGCTGCACGTGCTGCAGTCATGCGCAGTAGAGACTGCCCGCGCCACGGCTGATACAGAGCTGGGAGCTCTGAAGAAGCGCCCAGCTCTGTATCAGCCATGGCGCGGGCAGTCTCCACTGCGCGTGACTGCCCCGCGACCGGGTGGCAGTGGCACTGTGGCCCATGTAACAGGCTGTTCAACTAGTATAATCATCAGCATCCCCACCCTTCCACCCTACTCTTCTTCTACTCATAGTAAACAATGCAAATAGTAATGGTTTGCCTCTGATGAAGTACAGCTAGTTTATTATCGAATAGTAGACAGAAAACAGGTGGGACCATGTAGATAGACTGATGTCGGGATCGAATTTGAAATGAGCATTCAATAAAAGTTAATTGGAGATCAGATTTGAGATGCACATTATGGAGTGCCGTCGCTGTATTAGATGACAGAGATAAGTTATGAGGATATCTGCAAGCCATGTATAAGGACTTGTAAGAGTTGTTTTATGTTGGCACCAGCGTCTTTAGAGCAGTCAGTGGCAGCCATAGGGTTAATGGAAGTGTTATAAGCCCTATCCGTAAAATAGGATTGTATTTGCTCTGACTAAGAATAGACTGTAGACATATATTATGGTAGTGCTGACATGTGGTTAGATGTCAAAGTAACTTGGCAGCAACTAAGTACTATAGAGAGAAGTATGCTCCGACTAGTTGCTTTGAAATCGAATTTACAAGTCATTTAAAGGACTTGTAAGGATCCCCAAAAGCTTAGGCACCAGCGTCTTAATTGTATACAGTGGTAGCTAAAGGGTCAATGAAATGTAATGTGTGTTATTCTCTAGTTAATGAGTATGAGTTTTCTAGTTAAAGGCCACTGTCTTCAGCGTATAACATGAAGGACAGAGTCTAAATGGGAACCTGTGATAAGATTCAGGCTTGTTAACATACTTTTGCACCACAGTAGTAAATGATTAGAACACGTTTTATGTGAATGCTCAATATGATCTTGGCAGATATTTTGGTCCAATGAGGTCTTGGTTCAGTTAATTACACTACCACCTCCCTTTTCTTTTGCTTTTCTTTTTCCTCTTTGTTTTTAATATATCACCAATAAAGAAATGTTTTTATCAGAGTATTGTCCTTGTATCAAAGGGTTTTCCTAATTGAAGAAGTTGGTTTAGAGTGCCATTGATAGTGGTCCCCCCTCCCTTGTGTATAGTTAATTAGCATTTTCCACTGGGCACCTACATCAACCAAGGTGTTCTAACTCAAACAACTGTTGCTGAAATAGTAGGACAGTTCTATACATATTATTAATAGTAATTGTTTCCCAAGTAGCGCCAGTGGATCCACAGTTCTTGTATTTTCTCCACGTGAAAAACCTCTATTAGCACACTTTCCCGAAACACCAAACAGAGGGCTCCTTCTGACCCTCCCTACTGCTAAGTAATAGAATCTTGTCTTTCTGCTTTATAGGAAGTAAACTGAGGATCATGTGGGGACCACAGTCCCCTGCCATCCTTGTGACCCTCTTCCAGGGGAATCGGCCATCCTCTATGCAATGGACCAGTTCCCGTTCCCAATCAGAAGCCTATCCCCACCTCATCTACAGGCAGATCCATTATAATTCACCTAGAATGTGGGATTAACGGGCCCATTAAGAGCTTACAAATAAAGGGAATGGACTAACCAGGGGTACCCTGTAACATTTAACAGTTTTAAAGAGGGAAATGCATGAATACACTGAATAAGTCACAATCTTGAATTAAGTGGAACAAGATGTAAAACATACAATGTTGTTAACTGGAATATATGGGAAAATAAAAAGCTTGGTCCTAAAATGTAAACCAATTACAACATTCAACATAAACAAAAAACAGCAAATCAATGACGCAGCAAAGAACTCGGGGGATATGCTTCCATAAGAAAATGTACAAATCATTACTAATACAGACACAAAACATACACATATTCATTGATATAACTTTTTAAATATATAATGATAAACAAGCTGCACAAATATCCCATTACATGCAGGACATTTATGAAAAACCCACACCAAACAGTTGTATTGATTCCCATGCAGAATGGTATTTTAAAAATTGCTTTGCTTATATCTCTATTCCTTAGAGGGATATTAGGTCACTTTATATTAATCTCACACGTGTGGAGTAGAGTGGTTGTTGGCAACAGGTGGCTCTCCAATCATTGTTAGACTATGATTCCCATCATCCTCAGTCACTACTGAGGTTATTAGATATTGTAGTCCAACAACAGCTGAACATACATTGGAACTTGCAAAATTAGATATCTTTAAAATATGAACACTTAGTAGTCTCCATCATGTAGATCAGTGGTTCTCAACCCGTGCCCTCAGTGGCTACTAACAGGACAGGATTTGAGAATTTCCTTTTAAGAGCACAGGTGAGTTAATCAAGATGACTGAGCCTCTGATCAACACACTTGTGTTCTAGCAGGGAAATTCCTAAGTCCTGGCCTGTTAGTGGCCACTGAGGGCAGGGGTTGAGAACCTCTGATGTAGATTACTGACCATGTTACTGCTTGGTATAATCAATTGAAACCCCAATCAGTCTCTGATGAACTTATATTTAATACTGCTTGAACACACACCAGAGAAGCAGGGCTTCTACATTGCTGGGGAAAAATTGCACCACATTAGAAACTACATAATCAGTTAACTGTCATAGCCCGTGTAGCAGGTAACACTGGAATCTCAGACTGAAAATCTGCCCTTTTACCCCGAGAAACCCCTAAAATTGTGCCCCTACAACCTCATACCCGGTTTAAACCCTGAGTATTCCCACATATACAAGCACAATCACTCTACCTATATTTCTTAATCGCGTCTCTTCTGCCCACACTGAAGATGGCTACGTTGATAAACAAAGACCGGGTCACACTACCAGGAAGGGCTAACCCGGAAGTATTTTCGCATTGCTCACATTGGTTCATTTCCGGTTGGGTTTTCTTCCGGTTTTCCAGACTTGAGTGAGGCAAAGGGATTATTATTATTTTACTTGTCTGTGAAGTTTACGGTTCGGGGGTCATTATGGCGATGCAAGCGGCGAAACGTGCGAATGTGAGTGATGTGCTGTTCATTATACATACTGGGAGTATTGTGATGTAGTGTAACTGTATAAATATTCTCCTACTCTGTCTTCTAGTGACCACCTCTGGCACAGAAAGCAGTGAATGCTTTGGGTCCTGATCTGTTACCCATATCAGGGCCAGAGAAGTGTAAAGTGTATAGCAAATCAATGAGTTGGACATCCCCCTGGCTCGTGAAAGCATAGTGGAGAAACTCTAAAGCAAATCACTGCACCAAATAAATCTTCCCTTAACACTTTGTGTGCCAGACTGGTACGCAACACATTGCTTTGTATGCCCCTCTGGCACTCAAATGGTAATTGCAGTTGATTTAATAGATCGTCTTAACACATTGAGTGTTGGAGAGGTATGTCAATGTGTCCCATATCTCCCAAGTGTCATTCTGTAGAAAGGCAGTCCGTCTTTGAGGGTCAGCTTCCTCTTTCCCACCCTGATGTATCCTCTTTTTAGGAGATCAGAATGTGGTGTGTGTATGAGTGCATCACATTGCTCTACAGCCATAAAACTCACAATATTGTCTTTGTACTGTTAAGTTAGTCTGTGTAAATAAAATATTTTGATTTTATTCTAAGTAATTAATTAATTTACTTAAAAAGGTGTAAATAGATCATGAAATAACTTAATGCCCTCCACCAGCCACGCACCCAGCATCACCAGCTCAAAGAAAAGTGTCCATCTTTGGCCATTTGAAATATTGGGAGGTATGGAGACCTATAGCATTCAAGGGCTTTAAATAGATAGTAATGTTTCATATTACAAGTAGTTCAGAACATTCATCATAGGTAATAGCACTGTTCCACAATGTTCATACAATTCAAAACTTAGTTACAGTGTAATAATATGTTGAAAAGATCCCTCCCGCCTCTTTCCCAGATAACAAGCCGCCTCCCCATAGATCTGAAAACAGGTCCCGGGACCAGACAGATCACAACGAGGGACAATTTTCCCTTTTAAATTATAAGGAAACCCCTGCCTTCCTTAGTGAAGGAGGGCAGTTTTTCCTAATACTGCTTGAAGATTGTCCCTTGCTGTGATCTGCTGTTGGATCTCGGACTAAAATGATTATGATGGGAAAAGGGGAGAGATCAACTTTCACATATAATTACACTGTAAGTAGCAATTTTGAAGTGGATTAACATCGCTGAGCAGTATTATTACATATGCTTAACATTCTGAGCTACTTGTAATATGAAACTTTACTATCCCTTTAACGTTCTACTCAAATCGGTGGGATGTTTTATCTGTTGTCTAATGTTTTTGTATTTGTCTGAAGAACTTATGTTTCATATTCAGTTACTGACTGGACGAAGATTCAGATCTGCAAGTATTATATGGTGGTTCGCTATGTAACTCCTCTCATCCTTAAAGTGGAACTTCCACCTTCAATAAAGTCACCCACCAATCATTAAGCATATGGCGACTAGCTTCATAATATTTCTATTAGCTCTCAGAAGTACCTGATTCTGAAGTAATCATTAATCTTCCGAGATGATGTCCAGGTTAGTGCCATATGTGTGCCTGCGCTGTCAGTCTCTTCCGGTGCCTTTCGACACAGAGCAATGCCTCCTAGAGGAGACAGGACTAACAGTGCAGGTGCACAGATGTGTCTAAGACTAGATGTCTGTGCTAATGCCTGACTTCCGGTCTCCAAAGACTAAGGATTATTTCAGAATCAAGTACTTCTGAGAGCTAATAGAGCTATTATGAATCTAGTCGCCATATGTTTAATTATTGGAGGGCAGCTTTATAGAAGGTGAAAGTTAAGCTTTAAAGGACTAACAGCTGTAAAGCCATTGTTTCCTTCCCCGTGGATAGCCTTATTGACTCTTTGCAGTTACCTTTTCCCACTTAAAACTACTTTACCATCTAAAAATGAATATGGACTATACTTTAAATATCACTTACTCCTAGCCAACACTTGTAAAATATATATGTATATACATATCTATACGCATAACCCCACACTATAATATAAATGTGCTTTAACTTGTCATCTGGAGACAGCTGTGTGTGACCATTTGAATCCTGTGTTTATACATGTAACAAGAGCAATGTGTGATATGATTTAGGTAAACATCTAAATGGGAGCTTTCCAGAGAACTGAAATTGATGGGTTCTAAACTCCAAAATAATTATCATGGTTTATGGTTTTATCAGTTTTGTAACAGGCCTGATTAAAGAGTGCCTATTTTTACCTTTTTTGTTTTTAAACATTTTAGAACTTTCTCACCAAAGAAATACGATTAAATAAATGCTGCCTAGGAATCCATAATATTGTAGTGTATTTGAGCCCTTTTGATTTTTGGTAATGTCCCTATGATCTCCTTTAAAGCCAAAGAGTTGTCCAATAATTATACTGTACTTACTGGAAACTCCATGATATATCATCATGCTGCATGATGATATGTTGTCCACACTTTTATGGGTGTATTGTGCCCTATAACGCCTATCACATATGCCTATCTGTCTATATTATTATCAGCTGAGGCACTTAATAATACTAGTTGTGGAAAACAGTAGTAGTAAAGTAATGTAGACCATCCTTGTCTTGCAAATAAACCATATTTTACTAGCCCAGCTTTTCAGCTCCTATGTTTGATCTTGATAAAGGCTCACCTAGGTTTTCAAATATTGGGCTAGTATTTTATTTAAAAAATAGCTTTATGCAACATGTACAACACAGTATTTGAAGTGTGCATTAATAACAATTAGTAAAACCTGCCATAATTTCATTTTGTTTATATGAGGAAATCCACATACTGCAGTAGGGGTAAATATAAGGGCAAGCTGAGTTTTCAATGTAAAGGACTGAATTATAAAGTGAGGTCATTTAGAGGCTTATTACTGAGCTTTCTTTAGCAAATACATTTATAGAACAGTTTTGAAGTTTGAGAGAGCGAGAATGTTCCAAAGATGGTTGACACTGAAGAAAATAAAGTGATGTATGAGCCATATATACTTGTGTAGTCCTCCAGGATAAACCAATAACATCCCCTCTTGAAAACTGACATACATTTAACAGAAAGTTGATGTAATAAGGTAGAAATAATTTATAGTTTATATTTGTTGTGAGCAGATCCATAAGGTGTCTAAGCATCTCACGGGCATCCCTGTGAAGGTGATCAGACATCAGTTAGCATAAAATGTCACACCGCCAACATCAAGTAAAGATTAATTTCTCATAAACCTATATTTATTACAAACATATGGCTAGCGCAACACATAGCCAGATTTTAATTCCCTTTATAATTAACCACACACATATCTTGGGGTGACAGGTCAACATTAATTTATTCCTCATTAACTGTAAATAATGTTGTTGGCTTTTCTCAGATTCGCTTACCACCTGAAGTGAACAGGATTTTGTACATCCGAAACTTGCCCTATAAAATCACTGGAGAGGAGATGTATGATATATTTGGCAAATATGGACCTATTCGACAGATCAGAGTGTAAGTTGGTTGTCTTATAGACTGTGTTTCTTGATTTTTCACAAAGTGATAGCACAGGGAGCAATACAATTTGCATGCTGCAGTATAATAATATATTACTGTGAGACACAGCAGCCATGCTGAATAGGGCGGAACAATTCCAGCATTTTCACTGTTGTGCTTTCCAGCAAACTTTGTCGCTGTTGCCTGCATGAAAGAGCCCAAATTCCTTTGCACATCTTTCTTTTGCATTCCTCTAATGTTCTGAAACTCTCTTCTTTGATTATCCCATATTTAAAGAGAGAAACAGTTATTTCCAATTATTCATTATACTTTTTTATAATGTGCTGTAAATGTCCATATTGTTGTAGTCTTCTTTTAATTTTAGTTTAAAGTTTTGCCTCTTCAGTCCCTTTTCCCTACATCACTCTTGGGCCCTCAGATCTGAAAGCCAGTCTCGTGACCGGACGGATCCCAATGATGGACAATATTATTTGCATAGGGAAAGACCTTTCCCTCTTGATGAAGCGGAGGAGGGTTTTCCTTATGCTGACACAATATTGTTCCTCATTGCGATCCGTGCGGACTGGCTGCAGATCTGAGAATACTATGAGTGATGTAAGGAAAAGGGGCGGGGGGGGGACTTTAAACTAAAACCGCAAGAAGACTACAACAATATGCACATTTACAATGGTACAGAGCATTATAAAAAAGTATAATGAATATTTGGAAATAACTTTATACCGTGCCATTACTATCTCTTTAATATTATATACAGTACATTACAATAATTGAGGAATCTAATTGCATCATCACATGTCAATCATGACATCAGACAAGCCAGCTGTTAACTAACTTTTTACAACAGAAGCTATCACAGTTGAAATGGAGACAAGCATTAAGAGCCAGTTTATTGAAGTGGATAAATTGATTTCAAAGGAGACCGTTATGGTGGGATGTAAATACATTATACAGTTTCATTAAGAATAACAGAATCCCACAAGGCTTATGCGTCAGGAACAAATTAAGTCTTCTGGAATAAGTGCAACATGCTTTTAAGTGCATGTTACTTTAAATTATTATAGGGCACAAGCAACAAGCTCTTAATTTGGATCACAGTATCTCTGAAAGAAAGAAAATTAGAATTATCAAGCAAAAAGATTATGATAATATCTTCAGGCGATTTGCCACAACTGGTGCCAAATAACAGGAAACATTGGTGGAAGTCATGGCTATGCAGCCATTGGCAAAATGCACCACCAGAGGAAGAGAACATTGTAAGAAAAAGAAGATCTTAACACTATATCAATTGTGAATTTTCCCGAGATTAACTTTTTTTTTTTTAAATGGTCTATAATTTTACAATAAAACATTTCGATTTGTCTAAGACAATTCTGAACATTAACTTATTTGTGTGGTTACTTTTAAGAAGGTTCTCATATACTGATCCAGAATTTCTACCTGGTGTCACTGAATTAGGGCTGTCACAAGTATTTCTTGGTTTCATTTAGGTCCAATTCATTCAACTAGCTTCCAAAATTGGATAATGGTGGTAGTGCCACCAAGAGGTGTTTGCCCCCCTGGACATGTTTAAGGATTGGTAATTTTCTGAACAATGTAGCATTTAGGATCTTAAATCTTTGGAGTCAGAGAATAGGATGATACGTGGGATACTCTTTGGTTAAATTCTCCTGCCAGATCTCCTTTTTACCCTGTTAACTTCAGAGGTAGTCACTTGCAACTATTCCAGAAACAGAGCAGTGGGAATTAAATAAGTTAGATGAACAGGTTAAAATGATAACAAAAATCCAATTATGATCTGGTAATAAGGAATGCCAGTAAGGTTGGCATGATTATTGTGATTAATGAACAAAGGCATGAGATTGTTAAATGATACTGAAACCTATCAATTTCTAAGGAAGGATCCTACGATATCTTTTGTGGGGAGATTTTCAGAGAAGTTCAAGTTTGGCCTGTGTGGGTTGCATCAGTGATGAAGTAGCTAGATATATTGAGGCCATGGAGACTTGTACAAGACCTAGGGATCTGAGCTACTCATTAAATCGCACTTAAAGTGTTAGTAATGTCTAAAAAAAACTTTTTTGCATTTAGAAGAGCTCAAAAAGCTGATCTAAATGCAAAAAAAGTATCTCTCAAACCGCTATGGTTTAAGAGATACGGGCGTTTGAAGTTTGATTTCTCCTACTGACAGCTGTAAAGCTGTCAGCAGGAGATCCGTGTCGGTCGACACTGTGGCGCTTGAGAAGTGCCGTGATCTCGTTACTTACACGGAATCCCTTCAATGGAATGGTCTAAAACATGTTCCTAGTGCTCAGGCACACGTTTTAGACCATTCCAATAAAGGGATTCCGTGAAAGTAAGGAGATTTCGGCCTTCTCAAGCGCCACAGTGTCGACCGACACGGATCTCCTGCTGACAGCTTTACAGCTGTCAGTAGCATAAATCAAACTTCAAACGCCTGTATCTCTTAAACCATAGCGGTTTGAGAGATACGGTTTTTGCATTTAGATCAGCTTTTTGAGCTCTTCTAAATGCAAAAAAAGTTTTTTTTAGACATTACTATCACTTTAATCTGAGGACTGTTTTTTTTTTTTTTTGGTGTGTTTTTGCTTTTCACTGCTTTTTCTCATCAATCATGGTTTTAAGCCATTTGGAGCAGTCGTGGCTTTATTGGTTATAGTTTGTGCACTCCTAGGTAGAAAGCATGCTCTGGACCTGCAGGATCTGAGATCAGTTTGGTATAAGTAAATCAAAATACACGTGTGTGTATGTATATATAATAAATATATAATGTGTGTGTATGTCACCATCTTGTGTCACATGGTCTGAGCTGAAAGTTCAATTATTTTTGAAAGATGCCAGTGACTTTTATCTGTGGCACAAATGCTTGTCCTGCCCCTGGTTAAAGGTATATTTTTATAATAATAATATTCTATCAGTGGAAAGGGCATTGTATAAAATATGCTGTAGTTTTTGTAAATAAACTGAAGTTCAGAATCTGAACATGTAAGTAAGTAAATTCTCTAGTGCACTTTCCTGCTTGGTGATTGCATGACGCGATGTGTGTACATAGTACCTTTTATAGCACAGCACCAAACTAAAACCTTACAGCCAAAAGATCTGTGTTTGTGCATCAACACAAACTCGTTTTCACAATATCAAACCAAGCCTCAAAAATAGAAGTCTAAATGTTTATTTTATAATCCTGACCAAAGCAGGAAATTAAAGCTATGTTGAAGTATTATTGTTGAAACATGCAGATTAAAAATGTCTGTGTATCTGTTCCAGAGGGAATACACCAGAGACCAGAGGCACCGCATATGTAGTATATGAAGACATCTTTGATGCCAAAAATGCCTGTGATCATCTCTCGGGTTTCAACGTTTGTAATCGATACTTGGTGGTTTTGTATTACAATGCAAACAGGGTAAGTGATAGATCCTTATTCCAAAAGAGTAGTAGTTCTGGGGCAAAAGAATTGTCTAGGGAACAAATACAGTTTTGTGTGTTTATGTGCATGTATGTGTTCAAAGTGGAGCATTTCTTTGTCAAACCATGTTAACTGCAAGGAACAAAGGATGAATTTTCTTACAGTTATTTCCTTTTCCTCTGTGTCCCCCCACGGCTTACACAAGTGTGTATAGTCTCCTCCCATCAGCTGATTGTAGGGCCAATTAAAAAATCAATAAAAGAGTGGCCCCCCTTTCCCCTTTGAACTCTCTAGTCTTCATTTGACCAAGCTGAAAATATACACCCAAAAAGGTTATGGATAGGGAGCGCCATGGTGGGAGCACAGAGGAAAAGGAAATAACGGTAAGAAATGTCATCCTTTCCTCTGTGTCCACCACCACCACCACCACCACGGCTTACAAGAGATGTACCCAATCAGTGAAAAGGTAGGGTGGGCAACATTTAGAGCGTTATAGGTAATGCATACTCCTTTAAAGGAGCAATCATTAACGGATAATTACTCATACAAAAGCTATTAAAAATAAAACATGCGGGTGAATAACCCTCTTACCCTTCCTTATTTGATTGCGGCTTGGAGAATTTTCCTCCCAAATCTTGCTTCTGCAGAGGCCTGAACATCTAATCGATAGTGCTTTATGAAGATCGATACTGAAGATCAAGTGGCTGCTCGACAAATTTCCTCAGCCGAAACAGATGCTCTTGATGCCCAGGATGTGGATACCGCTCTTGTAAAGTGTGCTCACAGGATCTTTGGAGGTTCTAGGCCTGCTTCCAAGTAAGAAATCCTTATACATTCTGTAATCCATCTGGTGATGGAGGATTTTGAAGGTGTCTGACCTGTTAGTTTTTCCCTGAAAACACACAAAAAGCGAATCTGTCTTTTTGAATCCCTTCGTCCTCTCCAGGTAGGTTGTTATACACCTAACCACATCCAGATTGTGGAACAATCTTTCTTCGTCTGTTTTTGGATTTTGACAGAAGGAGGGGGATACTTATATCCTGGTTTAGATGAAAAGATGACACTACCTTGGATCTAAATCCAGGCATCATCCGTAGTACCACCTTATCCTGGTGGATAACTAGGTAGGGAGATTTTGCTGATAATGCCTGCAGTTCACATACCCTCCTGTCTGAGGTAATAGCTGTTAGGAAAATCGTCTTAAGAGTTGTGTTCTTGAGAGGTATTTTGTCCAAGGGTTCAAACTTGTTGGAGCCTGCTAACCTGCTTCAGGACTAAATTTAAATATCAAGGGGGAATAAACTTCCTTATTCTTGGTCTTGTCTTCAAAACTGCTGAGAGATATCTCTTCACCAGGGGTTCCTCGGCAAATTGTTGTGCCAAGATGGCTGATAAAGCTGAAACTTGAACTCTCAAGGAGGCTGGGCTTGGAGAAAGTCCAAGATCTGTGCCGATGAAATAGGACTATCACTGATGTTCTTTCTGATAATCCACTTTCTGAAACTCTTCCAGACTCAGTAGTATATAATTGATGTTGAAGACTTCCTCCCTTTTATGATAATTTCAATCACTGATTCTGATAAACCCTTCTGCCTCAGAGACCACCTCTCAACCTCCATGTGGTCAGATTCCAGAAGGATGGGTCTGGGTGAAGAATTGGGTCCTGGTGAAGGAGGCCCGATCTGATGGGTAGGGTCCATGGAGATTCTATTGATAGCTTTATCCGTTTCGGAAACCAAATCCTCCTGAGCCAGTAAGGAGCAATCAGAATTGTATCTGTCCTGTCTAATCTTATCTTCTTCAGGACCAGTTGAATCATGGGAATAGGTGGGAAAATGTACACCAGCCTGAAATCCCACTTGAAATTCATAGCATCCTGTCCCAGTGCATTTCGGTGATGAAACTTTGAAAAGAATTTCTGCTAAGAGAGTCTGCTTGAACATTTTCCTTCCCTGGGTTGTGTACTGCTGATAAGTCCCATAGATTTCTCTCTGCCCAATTGAAAATCTTGCTGGCTTCACTGTTGAGGGATTCACTCCTTCTGCCCCCCTGGTTTCTTATGTACTGCTATGTTGTCTGTAAGGATCTGAACTCTTTTCCCCTTCAGATAACTTTGGAGATGCTGTAGACAGTATCTGATGGCCCTGAGTTCCAGCAGATTCATATGCAACCTTCTTTCCTGTCTTGACCAAGTTCCTTGGACTGATCTGTTTTCCCAGTGTCCTCCCCATCCGAACAGGCTGGCATCCGACGTTACTAACGCCCACTGATGATTCTGTAGTGATTTTTCGCTTTTTCCAGATTTACTGGATTTAACCACTCCTTAATGCTGTCCTTACACTTTGTGGGACCAGTATCCTTTGAGACGTATTTTGAGAATTTTTGGTCCATCTTTTCAGAAAATTGACCTGAATGGGTCTCATGTGGGCCTTTGCCCATGGGACGGTCAGGGTACCCAGAAGCTGCATAAAGTCTTGGGCTGTAGGGCAGGGAAACTTCAGGAATTGCTTTATTCTTTTCCTTAGATTTTCCCTTTTCTGGGGGTAGTGTCGTCTCGGCTGTCCTGGTGTTGAATAATATTTCTATGAACAACACTTGTTGTGATGGAATCAGCTGACTCTTTGTTAGGTTTAATATCCAACACAGTTTCTGTAAAAAGGTGACTGCTGTCTGAGTCTCCTTTCTTGATTGATGATTGGATTCTGCTACCAACAAGAGATCGTCCAGGTATAGGATTATACAGATTGCCTCCATCCTTAAGGACTGTAGGGCTGCTGCGAGTGTCTTCGTATTGATTCTTGGAGCAGAGGAAAGACCAAATGGAAGCGCTCTGTATTGCCAATGTTGATCCGTGATGATGAATCTGAGAACTTTCCTGTGAGATTCCCTCACCAGTATATAATAGGCCTCCTTCAGATCTATGGTAGTTGGGAAACTCCCTGGAGACACAGACCTGAGAACTGAAGATATCGTTTCCATCTTGAATCTTCATGGTTTTATGCAGGCATATACTCTTTTTAGATCCAGGATTGTTCTGAAGGAATCCCCTGGTTTCGGGACTAGAAATATCAGAGTATATGCCCTGTTTCTTCATACCTTCCGGTACTGGTTCTATGACACTTTGCTCCCACAGTTCTTGAATCGACTTGAAGAGGGCTTTCCTTTTGAGTGGATTGGTTGGATCTCTTGATGGATTGAAAAAAAAAAAAAAATGATCATCTTGCTGTTTTGAAGGTCTAGTGGATACCCAGCTTCTAGATTTTGAAGAACCCAATTGTCTGGTTTCTCTAGCGTTTTCCATATGTAGACAAAGGACTCCAGTTGACCTCCCACTGGAGCCAGAAGCTGGGCCCTCCGACCTTCAGGGGATGTCTCTCCTGTAGGTCTTGCAGAAGTTATCCCTTCTGTAATTGCCCTTGGATCCCTGGGCAGAGGATTGCTTCTTCTGATCATAGTGTCTTGATGATGAGAAGCGCTTTGAGTCACGAAAGGACTGTCTCCGATTTCTATAGGAGGATCTTTGTGGGGATGATCTGACTCTTTTGTCCTAGGGCAAAAATTAGCTCTTTCCTCCCTCATCTTGGATATGATCTCATTAAGGCGTTCTCCAAACAGCAGGTTTCCTGAAAATGGCAGGGAAACTAACTTCAACTTAGAAGATGGGTCTGCCCCCCATGGTTTCAACCATAGGGCTCTTGTGTCTGCTCTGGCAGACAATCTAATTGCATCCATGGATCCATCGCACAAGAAGCTAATGACCTCTTTGATGCTTTCAGATTTTGACCCAAAAAGATGAACTGCTTTTTGAGAGCCACCTCCATCTTTCTGTCCATGCTATCTTTGAGAGGAGAACCATCCTCCATTGGAATTGTTGTTCTCTTTGCAATATGTGCCACTGCTGCATCAATTTTTGGAGGGCTAGACCAACTTCCAGTTTCTTCATCCCCAAAGGGGTACTTTTTTTTTTTTTTCTTCTGATTTGCTCCACTCAGAGTTAACAATGTCCGACACCACTGGATGTACTGGAAAAACCGGGACTTGTTTCTTTTTCCCCAGGAATGCTGTGTCAATGACGTTGAGCTCCTTCTGTTCCTCAGTCAGACCAAGGGAACTTCTAACCTGCTTTAAGAAGCCTTCCCGCTTATCCATGTTAAATGAACCTTCTTCATCATTAATTTCTCCTTCTCCCTCAGATGAATAGGCTGATAATTGTGGACCACTATCTTCCTCTAAGTCATTCTCTCTTGCAGAGGTACCTTCCACAGGATCCTCCAGTCTGTCGCTTTCTGGAAGAAGTTTGCATAGCTGAGAAGGTATCTTTCATGGATGTTTTCATCCAAGCAAGAAAATCTTGGAATTGACCCTTTACACTCTGCCCTGTAGCCTTTTTTAAACAGTCCATGCAAAACTTGCTGGGGTCAGACAGGGGAAGCTGGTTGGAGCAACCTAAACATATTTTAAAACTTGAGGTTCCCCTACCCTCCTTAGGATTCTTGGAGGATGAAGCTTTTGGCGCTGCCATAATAAATTTAAAATGTAATTTTTAATGCATACACTTAAAATTTTGAAATAGCAATGTAAGCAAACTGACAAGGCTTTAAATAGTACTGGATAAACTCAGAAGTGGCGTGCGTTTCACCTTGAACCGCAGAGGCCTGCCAAATATGCAATTAGAGGAAAATGATAAGATTGGCACACTGCCCCTTACCTTCCCCTTAGCATCGATATGCACTGGCAGGCGCTCCCCTTCCAACCAGCCGGCTCTTGTCTCGGGAGCATACCCGGCTGTCCCTGGTACTGCAGCCTGGTTCCTGCAGATGTTCCGGTTGACACCCAGTGCAACCTCACATCCGGTTCGGCAGCCTTTGGTTCTGACGCTGGTCACAGCATGAGGAAGGAGAGGCTCCCTGACCGGCTGTCCGGCGGAGTTGGGGCTACAGGATGGACTGATGCTGTGTCCCTCCTAGAACAGGCAGCAACACATGCAGCCGAATCAGCAAACAGGAAAAATTTAAAACACGGTCAAGAAAAACATTCACAAGGTAACCAATAATGCTTAAAACTGTATGAGCTGAAACAGCTCTTCTACATCCGCTGTAGGGCAAAAAGACTAGCAAGTTCAAGGGGGGACCTCTTTTATCGATTATTGGCCCTACAATCCGCTTATGGGAGGAGACTCGTGTAAGCTGTGGGGGGAACACAGATGAAATACAAATTTCCTTTGATTTAAAAGGGACAGTAATGCTAGTTTATGACAATTTAATATTGTACACATTGAAAATATTAGTACAATGAGCTATGTCCCATCTCTCAAACATGTATAGTTTGAGAGATCGAAGCATCTAAAGTTTCCCCCTACCGGCCGTTTCACAGAAGTCTGCCCTCTAGCTGAGAGAAGCAGATTATGGTCCTGGTACCATCCTGCTGCTCTTCAACAGAGCCAAAATAGCGCAATATAAATACTTAATTGGGACGGTCTACAAAGTGTGCTTGCAAACCAGGCACACTTTGTAGACCGTTCTAATGAAGTATTTATTTCTATATCACACTATTTGTTGAAGAGCCACAGGACGGTTTGAGAGATGGGACATAGCTCATTGTACTAAATATGTTTAATGTGTACAATATTAAAATTTGCTATTAACTAGCATTACTATCCCTTTAAATTAAATGTATAACCCTTTGAATGTTAGGTCTCCAACTCATTGCTTAGCAGTGCGTTGCAGACCTCTCTAGCAATCAAGGGCATTAAAAGTATGATTTAATGTCATAGGAATTTGGGAAATTGTCTCCTAGGGTGCAATTGAAAAGCTCCACTTTTCCTTTAACCCCTTAACGACCCTTGACGGTCATAGTACGTCAAGGGTCGATTTCACTTAACTACCGATGACGTACTATGACCGTCATCGAGTTCCGGGCTCCCCCCGCGGCTGCACGCCGTTCGGGGTGTCCGGAACGCAACGGAGCAAAAAAACAATTTTGCTCCGTGGTCATTGAGTCGCGTCTTCGGCCGGATTTCCCGGTCCTTAAGGGGTTAAACATGGGGCATACTGTCTGCCATCCCAGCCATGTTCCACTCTCCAGCATTAGTTTGTACTGTGGAATCCCTTTGTATTTCACAGGTCTGAGAACCCCTGCTGTAATCATACTGACAGCCATATTGACTTGTTTTGTTTTTTTCATCTGTCTGTTTTCAGGCTTTCCAGAAGATGGACACAAAGAAGAAAGAAGAACAGCTCAAACTTCTCAAAGAGAAATATGGAATCAACACAGATCCCCCCAAATAAAACAATTGTCCGTTTCATTTTTTTTTTTTTTTTTATATTGAGTTTTAGTACCCATTCTTAACTAAGTCTAATATTAATGTTTTATTTTTCTGATTGTGGACTTGCTGCTGTCATCATTTTTTTTTCTCTTTTCATGCAAATACTAGTAAATATACTGGGTTTAAATGTGTAGCAGAGGAGCATATTGTTCCAATAGACTGAATCCCTGGTGACCAAATACGCCATCTTATATTTGTCAGTGTTTTTGCCTGCCTTGACTATAATCCAGATCCTCAAGTGCTGGGCTGCAAACCTGCAGTTAATGGATTACAAATCCAGTCATCCTTCGTAATGCTTTTGCTTATGAGCCAATTAAAACTGGGACAAGCTTCTCTCAAGGTTTTTATTAAAATACAATTTTTGGGTGTTCAGCAGGTGGCGCTAGTGCTTTCTCTTAAAAGAGAGCACTGGAGTCCAATAGCATAATACTCTGTTTAGGGAGAGAGAACACACAACTGGCACAAAAATGTAATTGTAATAACTTCAGAATTAATAAAATATTACTGCTCCTTTTTATTGTTATCTGCTTTTGAAAGCTAAATACTGTAGGGCTGCATAGAACCAAAGTAAAGACATGGGAGATGTTTTCTTTTCCTGCCACTGTTATAAAGAAAGAAAGAGAAACCAACACGCACACCAACGCTGGAAAAGTGCTCATGGATAGGGAAATTAAAATTCAACTTTTATTAACCCGCTGAGTTCCAAGGAGGTATCCAAGGTCTTGCATTGCATTGCCTGGCACTCAAAGGATTAAATTATTAAATGGTTTTAAAACCCGTGTACATGGGCCAACACTGGCGGCACTGCAGTCATGCGCGGTAGTGACTGCCTGTGCCACAGCTGATGCAGAGTGGGGAGCTCCGAATTCAGACTTTGGGTCCTTTCTGCGCACCGGAGGGACTCCAGTCTGAATTCGGAGCAGCTCACTCCGTATCAGCCGTGACACGGGAAGTCTGTACTGCGCATGACTGCAGTGCCCACAGCTGTCTCTTCTGCGCATGGCGGCTTCTGACAAACATACTTAGCAAATTATAATAAAGGAGAATGTGTATAATTTGAAAAAGCAGTGAAATGAGAATGAACAATGTACGGCCGGGGCAAAAAATATATAAAAAATGTGCCAAGTAACACATAACTAATAAATAAGTCAGCACACAGAAGATCATTCAAAATTTCATGAAGGAACAGATCTGCTAAATCCCTACGCAATGCTGAGACATAGCAGCTCAGAAAATTAGATGTACAACGGCTAGGCAATTTGAGAAACATTCCCCCCCCACCACCACTTTTTAGTAATTCTTTTTTGATACCAGAACCTCCAGCCCTTTGAACAAGAGCCCCGTTTTCAGAATTCATAATGGTCTGTTCCGAGGCATTTTGTCTTTGATTTCTGAATCCATCAGCTCGTCCATTGCACTTTTTTTTGCATGGATTTACACCCTACAGCTCAATATTAAGCGATACAATGACTCTTGCTTTTGGGATATTTGGCTAATAAACATTTTTTTCCCTTCTTGGATACATCACTTCTTTATCCCTTTGAGTGCCAGAGAGGTGTGCAATGCAAAGCTTGCAAAAATTGGCTGAAGGCAATTCTATAAAAAAATAGTACATATTTTATGTATGTATCTTTATTTATATGGTGCCACACAGTGTACACAGTGCCTTACAATAAATAAGAGGGGATAAAATAAGTGCCGCATTCATAGAAACAATAGGAGAGAGGTCCCTGGCCCAGGAAGCTTACACTTTAAATGGGTAATGGGAGACAGACAACAGGGTATGAGAGTGTCAAGTGCTGAGATTAAAAGTGCTGAGTTTGGCCAAAGGTAGTGCATGGTCCTAGTGCTCCAGAAGATAAGATTTCAGGGTAGACTTAAAGACAGAGGGGGATTGTTCAAGACGTAGGGTGAGGGGTATGTAGCGGAAAGCGAGAAAGGTTTGAGAGAGCAGAGGGTGTGGATGGTGCAACAAGTAGAGCATTGTGTGCTGGGTGAAGGAGGCGGCCAGGAACATAAGAGGAGATGTGGGAAGAGATACAAGGAGGGGTAGCAGTGTGGAGAACATTAAAGGTGAGAAGGACTTTGTAAGTGATATGTTGCTGAATAGGGAGTCATGACAGATGCCTAAGAATTATGTGAGCAGGTGCAGTTTTTGGGGAGAGTGTGGTGATTCGTGCAGCTGAGTTTAAAACGGATTGCATAGGTGAAAGATGAGTAGCAGGGAGGCCAATTAGTAGGACATTGCAAAAGTCTAAGCGGGAAGGAACGAGGGCATGTATAAGAGTTTTAGTAGTTTGTTGGAAGCGGAACAGGTGGATGTTTAGCAATGTTGCGGAGAAAGAAGAGAGATGTTCTAGCCACAGAGATAATGTGAGGGGAGAAGGAAAGAAAGGAATCAAATATGGACCCAAGGCAGTGTGCTGTGCTGACCGGATCAATGGCAATTCCATAAACTGTAATGGTGAAGCTAGCTGCTGCACAAGGGGAAAACGAGCAGTTCAGTTTTGGACATGTTTATCTTCAGCTGCCTGTGGTGCCATCCAGGAGGATATGGCCAAGAGGCAGTCTGAAATTTGTAACTATTTGAGGTGAAAGATCAGGAGTGGACATGTAAATTTGGATATCATCAGCATATAGATGATACTGGAAGCCAAATTAATAAGCTGACCCAGAATGGAGCCTTGAGGCACCCCCACAGACAGAGGGACTTTAGAGGAGGTGTTATTGCCAGAGGACACAAAAAAGAACATTGTGAGAGAGAGAGGAGGATAGACATGAAGCAGCTTGATTTTGGAAACCAAGATTGTGGAGAATTTGAGCAAGAAGAGGATAAGTCTAGTAGTATAAGTATAGACTATGGACTATGTAGTGTAGGGCTGCTATTCAGAAAAACAAAGGAACTTCCACTACTGGGATATGATTCAGTTCAAAGGTTATTACACAGTTAACTTTATATTTATTTATCAAAATTCAGTTTTCTAAAGAAGTCACCAGATGGCAGAATTGCTGTGTATGGAGAGTGTTTGTTGGGTATCTGTGGTCCTCCCACGATTAATAACACTGCCACCTGTTGACGTCTTTACAACACTACATATATTCCTAATTCCTCCAGTAATCCATCACCTACTGTCCCTAATTACGTGTTCCCTGCTGTTCATCGTTTTAATATCGCTGAAGACCTCTCCCATCTATCCTTATTTTTCCCTCTGGCATTCAATTCCTCCCCTTTTAAATTACTTACAAGTTCTAGCTAGTTGAGTGCCACTGCCCAATGCATTGTGAAACCATTGTCTTTATTGGCAGGGTCAGACTAATACAATAGTGGGCAACATGCAGCCCTCCAGCTGCTGCCAGACAATAACTTCCACCATCCAACACAGTCAACAGGTGTGGTGTGTCAGCAGCTGGAGGGCTGCATGTTGCCCACCACTGGACTAATGTATCAAAGTTTATTGTCTGTAATGGCACAACAGAGCTAAAACTTGTGTCTTCCCCATCACCCTCCTCCCCCACTGTTACTGTCAAAGGGTTACACTTTTTTATTGATTTTGGTAAAACAAGTCCTTGAAATGCTGGGTTACAATCTGCCGATAAATGTCTATAGCAATCCTGTATCCTTGCTAGTTTTTCTCTACAACCGGATGAAGTATATAGTTTATTTGCCTAGGGCACAAGTCTGTACTCCTCATTTTGCAAAACACACTAGGATGAGTGTTATGGACTGTAATGTTCTGTTATCTAAACATTCTGATTAACCCCTTCATTACAAAAGGCTGGACTGACAGGTATATTTAGAAGTGATAGTAATGTATGTCTGTAAATGGGTGGAGATAAGGTAACAGTTTTTCTGAATACAAGAGCTGTAGGCACTAACCTTACTATTTTAACTGCCTTAGCTCTTAACTGTCATCAAAGAGCACAAACAAAATTAACTAAATGGTGACTGGATAGGGAACCATGCGATGCACTCAATCCCTGGCCATCATTGATGGGCTTCTCTCTCCAAGATGCAGCTACAAGATGGGTAGCCTGGCCAGTTCTACTGCTAAATCTAGGGGGGAGTCAGAGGGGACTCTTTAGACCATTCCTGGAATAAACATATGCCATAAAGGATGAACAGGGATCCAACAACTTTATTTGGGAAAACAGGGAGTATATATAGGGCCGGGATACCTAACATAAACAAAAGTGTAGTTTTATTCTTGCCACGCAGATCTCCAGCCACTGGGGAAAGGAGCGCCAAGAGATGCAAATGCTGCAGTCAATCAGGAGGCCATCTACCTTTCCAACATGTGGAGTGAGAGGGAACACAAAGGAGAGTTTAATCTTGCCATGCGGATCTCCAGCCAATGGGGATCGGAGCAACAATATTGAGACAGGTGGTGACCAATCACAGAGCTGTCTACCTGTCGGAGCAATGCCATGCTTGTCAGGGTATTGCTCGACAAGAGACACCCAATCGGAGCAGCGCCTACCTGTCAAACACATAATACAACATTACAACGGTACACTTCGACATTACACGATTAGACACTGAAATTATGCTTTCCCCATGGAACTGTAGGTGACCAATCAACAGGCTGCTTACTTGTCGAACAAACCCAGGCAGTGAAAGGGAAAGGACCGACAAGTGGCAAACAATCAGCAGGCCGCCTACGTGTCGAACAGACTGAGGCAACAGTCAGGGAGCTGCCTACTTTTTGAATGGGGAGCATGTAAAGCCCAGTGAACATATATACACAAGGGGCCATACAATGAGACGAATACCCAGCTTAACACACAGAAATGGGGAAATACAGTAGCAATACACTTTTGGGTACCTTATAAGCCCGTAATGGCCTAGAGAGGTACATCATGCTACACTTACATTAACCATTTCACTGCCACAGGATGTTACTTCAATGTAATAGAAAAATACTCTTCGGAGGCCCTATAATGCTGCAGTAACCTCCAGGACTTGAGGCAGCACTGAGCAGCAGGAGAAGCTGGAATCCAACATGTACTTCCTGAACATGACTGTCCAGAGGAGATCAGTTGTATGATCTAGCATAGGGTTAGTAACATTAACTTAAAAAAATTGTGTTATAAAGAGCTCTCCTGGAACAAAGTTCCTGTCTCAGTGACCTGCAATTTTGGGGGTCAGATCAGATTGCAAAGTGTTAGGGGAGATCCTTACAGCACATTTTCAGATGCATGCCTTGTCACCTTCATAATGTTTTACTGCTTTACCAAGTTTTTGGCCCTATGAGCCATCAAAATGCATCCAAAGTCTTCAGTTATCATTTGTACAAATTCCCTTACCTCACTCACACCCTCTAGCAATTCAGCTGACATGAGGCTGGATTCAAATGCAGGGTATAAGTGTTACCTCCTGTTTTATCAAATGTTCCTATTGAAGTCTATGGGGATACATGGAGATAAAAGCAGAGGTAAAATTAGCACCTGCATTTGAATCCAGCCCATAGTGGGGTGCTGAGACACCTTGCTGTGCATCTGCCAACTGTTACTGTTCCAAGTAATTTGGTTTAGCTTGAACTTGATCTGACCTGAAAGTGCAGGGAACCAGCGCCATGAGACAGCATAAGCTGCTACTGGTGGCTACAGTGCGCTGGGAGGTTTCAACCCTTCTTTCCTGGTCAATCATGACAGCATTCACTCAAGGATTAATGTTCCTTCTCAGCTGTAGGACAGGAAGCTCTTCCATGCTTATAAAATTATCCTCCCCTACTGTTCCTGTGGTCTTTAGTTTCCTGTCCTATAGCTGTAGGAAGGAACCTTCCTGCTGGTGGATATATTTTTCTTTTATGACCTACTAGGATTGTTTGTCCTTATCGGCACCAGGTCTCTCATTCCTTCCACTAGAAAGGATAAAGTGGGAAGCGGTGGGGGCTTGAGGGATGGTTACCTTGCTGGTTATCCTGCTGCTTCACTGACACTCGGGCACCATGATGTTAGGCACGCCAATCCCAAGATGGCAACGGCAGGAGTTCTTTGAGGAAGAAATCCACAGCCTACTACCCAGATTCTAGAATGTTAGACTCTGTCTGACAGAAAAGAGGGAGAGCAGTGTAGAATGTTTGAATCTGTCTGGCAGGTAGAAAGGAGAGCAGTGTAGAATGTTTGAATCTGTCTGGCAGGTAGGAGGGAGAGCAGTGTATAATGTTAGAATCTGTCTGGCAGGTAGGAGGGAGAGCAGTGTATAATGTTAGAATGTGTCTGGTAAGTAGGAAGGAGAGATGTGTAGAATGTTAGAATCTGGCAGGTAGGAGGGAGAGAAGTGTAGAATGTTAGAATGTGTCTGGTAAGTAGGAGGAAGAGCAGTGTGGAATGTTAGAATGTGTCTGGCAGGTAGGAGGAAGAGCAGTGTAGAATGTTAGTATCACGCTGGCAGGTAGGAGGAAGAGCAGTGTAGAATGTTAGTATCAGGCTGGCAGGTAGGAGGAAGAGCAGTGTGTAATGTTAGTATCAGGCTGGCAAGTAGGAGGAAGAGCAGTGTATAATGTTAGTATCTGGCTGGCAGGTAGGAGGGAGAGCAGTGTGTAATGTTAGTATCTGGCTGGCAGGTAGGAGGGAGAGCAGTGTGTAATGTTAGTATCTGGCTGGCAAGTAGGAGGAAGAGCAGTGTATAATGTTAGTATCTGGCTGGCAGGTAGGAGGGAGAGCAGTGTGTAATGTTAGTATCTGGCTGGCAAGTAGGAGGAAGAGCAGTGTATAATGTTAGTATCTGGCTGGCAGGTAGGAGGGAGAGCAGTGTGTAATGTTAGTATCTGGCTGGCAGGTAGGAGGGAGAGCAGTGTGTAATGTTAGTATCTGGCTGGCAAGTAGGAGGAAGAGCAGTGTATAATGTTAGAATCTGTCTGGCAGGTAGGAGGGAGAGCAGTGTGTAATGTTGGTATCAGGCTGGCAAGTAGGAGGAAGAGCAGTGTAGAATGTTAGTATCACGCTGGCAAGTAGGAGGAAGAGCAGTGTAGAATGTTAGTATCACGCTGGCAAGTAGGAGGAAGAGCAGTGTAGAATGTTAGTATCTGGCTGGCAGGTAGGAGGGAGAGCAGTGTGTAATGTTGGTATCAGGCTGGCAGGAGGGAGAGCAGTGTGAAATGTTAGTATCTGGTTGGCACTGTCTAATTTGCATAAACTGAACAATAATTAAAGCTAAAAATCTCAATCTATTTGAAGAAAAAAAAAGCCAATATAGATTATTTTGAAAGCTCTTTCAAAATGACTGTTCCACTTTAGGTTCTAGTGAAATAAGGAAACCTGTTGTGACATAACATGCTATTATACACTTTAAATTCCTTGCGCTAAAACCTTGCGTCTGTAAAATTGTTGGTACTTGAGGACCAAAACTTAGTCTTTAAGCCCTTGGATGCTCTAGATGTCTCCAACACATTGCAAAGCGATCGTTAATATGCCCTGTGCAAAAAGGTTGCCAATTCCCAAAAATGAAAAAAAAATACACACAGGAGGAGATTCCTCTGAAGAAGTGTCCAGCCGACCACGAAACATGTCAGGATAATATATTTTATATTTATATTTTTGTTAAAAATAAAATAGTTTTTATTCTTCATTGGTCCATTTGTATCCAGTCCTTTTTTGCCTTGTGCTATCAGCTTTTATAGGTCCACTTGCGGGGAGGACCGGCACCTTTTCCCCGCTGGCATTCACACCAGTTCTGATTACCAACAGACCAGTGGGAGGATTCAATGTAAGTATTCTACATGACGTGGATTACTTTTACATACGCACGTTCAGTTGTGAAGCTCTCCTCCTGTGTGTATTTTTTTTCTTTGTTGTTTCCCAGCATCCGGTGTGACAGAGTGATTGAGCGCTTTATCCTGGAGGCTCTGTGTGGAGGCAGTGATAATATCCTCCACAGGCCAACATGCTACTTTGCATCAGGAGTAGCACTTGTGAAATGTGAGTGGACATATTGTATTGATTTCAACCACTGTATATCTATAGAGTGATACACTATGATGCTTTCCCCCTTCTGTTTTTTGGCTAAATTCCCGAAAATGTTTTACTTACAGCATGGACTCTCAGCTCCAGTTTTAACCCTTTGAGTGCAATACATTGGATACCTTGCTGGTACTCAAAGGGTGAAGGACACACACAACAGATCAGATTCTAAGGATATCCCTAATTAAGCACAGGTGGAACAAGCCACAGATTACCCACCTGTGAATAAGCAGAGCATGGACTGAAAAAGTGACCTCTTCGTGTGTCCCTAGGAGTAAGGTTCAGAATCATTGACTTACAGTACTGAAAAAAATGACAGTTCCTCAGTGGAACATTGCTTGAACCACTTCTTTTCTCTACCTGCAGTCCCATTAGTCAGACTCCATGGAGCCTGCTTGTGTCCGGAGTGATTAAAAAAGATTTGAAATTCTGCTCAATAAATGTAAATACTCAAACAGGACCTATTACCGTTCCCATATCTCCCAACATTTCAAATGGCCAAAGATGGATAGTTTTTTTTTTAGGGATGTTGCTGAAGGGTAAGGGAGGGGCAAGGGCATTACTGCAAATTTTTAGGTTATTTCATGACCCATTGACACCTCTTTGTGTAACTGATTAAATTATTTAGATCAAGACCAAAGTATTTAATGTACACAAAATATTTTATAAACATGTATACTGAAGTTTATACAAACATTAATGTGAGTTTTATTGCTGTGGAGCAGTTTGATACACTTATATTCACTCAACACAGTCTGATCTCCTAAACAGAGGGACACCACAGTGATACACTTATATACACACCACACGGTCTGATCTCCTAAACAGAGGGACACCACAGTGATACACTTATATACACACCACACAGTCTGATCTCTTAAACACCAGAGTGATACACTTATATACACACCACACAGTCTGATCTCCTAAACACAGGGACACCAGGGTGATACACTTATATACACACCACACAGTCTGATCTCCTAAACACAGGGACACCAGGGTGATACACTTATATACACACCACACAGTCTGATCTCCTAAACACAGGGACACCACAGTGATACACTTATATACACACCACACAGTCTGATCTCTTAAACACCAGAGTGATACACTTATATACACACCACACAGTCTGATCTCCTAAACACAGGGATACCAGGGTGATACACTTATATATACACACCACACAGTCTGATCTCCTATGCACAGGGACACCAGGGTGATACACTTATATAAACACCACACAGTCTGAACTCCTAAACACAGGGACACCAGGGTGATACACTTATATACACACCACACAGTCTGATCTCCTAAACACAGGGATACCAGGGTGATACACTTATATATACTAGGGTGACCACGGGTCCCGGAACGTCCGGGACTGTCCCTTATTTCAGGGACATGTCCCGCGTCCCGGGTCCCCTTCAACCGGGACAATGAAGTGTCCCGGAATGAAGCCAAGCCGCCCTGAATGTCAGCCTGCAAGCGGTGTGTCACATCATGGACGCCGCTTGCAGGCTGACATCCAGGGCGGCAATGCAACTTACCTGATCTGGAGGCAAGCGCTCTAGTAATACAGAGCGCTGGGAGATGACATCATCTCCCAGCGCTCTGCATTACTGAGCACAGCGCGTGGGAGCTTCAGCTCTGTGCCGGAGGAGGCACAGAGCACTTTGCACTCCGCACTCCGCTAGACCACCAGGGACTCAAGGTAAGGCAATAGGGTGACCACGTCCCGGAATGGCAGAAGGGAAATGTGGTCACCCTAATATATACACACCACACAGTCTGATCTCCTAAACACAGGGATACCAGGGTGATACACTTATATAAACACCACACAGTCTGAACTCCTAAACACAGGGACACCAGGGTGATACACTTATATACACACCACACAGTCTGATCTCCTAAACACAGGGATACCAGGGTGATACACTTATATAAACACCACACAGTCTGAACTCCTAAACACAGGGACACCAGGGTGATACACTTATATACACACCACACAGTCTGATCTCCTAAACACAGGGATACCAGGGTGATACACTTATATAAACACCACACAGTCTGAACTCCTAAACACAGGGACACCAGGGTGATACACTTATATACACACCACACAGTCTGATCTCCTAAACACAGGGACACCAGAGTGATACACTTATATACACACCACACAGTATCATCTCCTAAACACAGGGACACCAGGGTGATACACTTCTATACACACCACACAGTCTGATCTCCTAAACACAGGGACACCAGGGTGATACATTTCTATACACACCACACGGTCCGATCTCCTAAACACAGGGACACCAAGGTGATACACTTATATACACACCACACAGTCTGATCTCCTAAACACAGGAACACCAGGGTGATACATTTCTATACACACCACACAGTCTGATCTCCTATACACAGGGACACCAGGGTGATACATTTCTATACACACCACACAGTCTGATCTCCTAAACACAGGGACACCAGGGTGATACATTTCTATACACATCACACAGTCTGATCTCCTAAACACAGGGACACCAAGGTGATACATTTCTATACACACCACACAGTCTGATCTCCTAAACACAGGGACACCAGGGTGATACACTTATATACACACCACACAGTCTGATCTCCTAAACACTGGGACACCAGGGTGGGAAAGAGGGACAGAGGGGTTTAGGTCTCAAAGAGGAACTGCCCCACCTAAAGATGAACACTTGGGAGCTATGGAGCCCTAATATCCTGAAGAGGGACACCTGGGAGGTATGGATCCCTAATATTTCCTAAAGATGGACACTCAGGCGGAATGGAGCCCTAATATGTCCTGAAGAGGGACAATTGCCCCCCTTGACAAGCTTTTCAGGTTTTTCCCTGATCTTAATTGAAGATTGTCCCTCTCTGCAGTCTACCTGGGCACCTCCCTTCTGCTCTGAGGTGAGCAGTGTTATATCAGTAAAAGGGGTGGTAGGGGGATACTTTATCATTCAATTACTCTTGAACTACAACTCTGACAGTATTGAAATAACACTCTCCAACGATTAATTAGAGCTGCTTGTATTATGAAACATTACTATCCCTTTAAGGAAGGTTACTTCCCCAGACCGCTAATTGTTAAGGGGTTAAGCAATAAAGTTTTAGCTCACCTTGAGGGACGACTGTGATTTACTACTGATGAGAATGGGCCCTATTGTTTTTCCTGGGCCTGGATCTGCATCTTCGTCAGCCTCCTTGTTAATTAGGCCCAGCTCATGGCAATGAAGGGAACAGCAAACAGAATATTTCAGTGTCATTAACCCTTTGTGTGCCAAAGGAGTGAGCAACATATTGCGTAGCACTGTACTGGTCACTCCTCTGGCGCTAGTGCTGAAAATAAAATTTAGAAAGTTAGCCATAATAACTTTTGAATGACATTTCTCTCGAGAACGGGAGTATTCATTTTTTTTTATTTTGCTGGAAAACTCATATAACTTTTTTTTTCAGTTTACTGCTCTTTGAAAAGTTTTTTTTTTTTTTTTTAAATAATACAGGTTCATTTTAGGTGTTAAGAGTTCTCGATCATCCATGAAGCATAAACATTATTTTTAAAAGTGCAATATCCTTGATGATAATTTGTAATGTGATTGTTTTCTTTATAATGTTTCATTGAATAGAAATGTAACACATTAGATTTATTCAAATTGTCCTTGCAAAAAAAAAAGCATATTTTAAAATCACCATTATGTGGTATTTTGTTTATACTGTTCATCATCACTGATTTGTTCAGACACAGTGGATATATATATAAAACACAAAGCCTGAAGGCCACATTCTGCTATGGAGACATTATCAACTAAAAAAACACGCAAACAGTAATGTTTTCTCAAATAACAATCTGTTATTATTCTTTTAATATTTGACCCCTTGACTGCTAAAGAGGTTGAAGACCAGGCTTGCATTCAAGGTATTAACAGAATATGTTGTTCTGCAATTAAATCCCTTTCAGAGATGTTTGCTATGTGATGTAGTCTACATCTGAATGTACAGTGAAGTTATAGAACCAGCTTCACCAGTCAAGAAGCAAGGTTGGTGCTGATGAAAAAGAAAATGCTTTTTTGCTCAATGTCACTATACATCAATAGGCTATTCTCATGAAAACACAAAGCCAAAGTGATAGATATTTCAAGTGTTCACATATCATTTGAACTTGTTCCTGTAGAGGATGATGCATAAAGGACACATTGTTCTTGAAAAGTTGGCTGCTGGGTTGGCTATTAGTTTGTACTATTATTAAGTTGATAAAAGTATTTACATCAGGTGTATTTTAAACCACTGCTGGGCCTTGGTTAAGGTATATAGTAGTGGGCTCCTTTAAAGGGATAGTAATACTTCGTTTTAACTTTATTTTATTTTGTAGGCATTAAAAAAACATGAAGAACGATATAAGTCTTATCTCTCAAATCTTTATGGTTTAAGAGATATTCACAAGCAAAGTATCCCTCCTCTGTTCAGACAGAGCAGAAGGGAGGTGCCCAGGTAGACTGCAGAGAGGGACAATCTTCAATTAAGATAAGGGAAAAAGCTGAAAAACTTGTCAAGGGGGGCAGGGCTTTCATTGTTCTCATAGGAAGAAGATTGTCCCCTGCTGTTATCTGTCTGGTCTATGGACTGCATTCCACATCTGAGAAGAGATAGCTTACACTAGTTAAAAGGGGCGGGAGGGGAAACTTTGCTTGTGAATATCTCTTAAACCATAAAAGGTTTGAGAGATAAGACTTATATCATTCTTCATGTTTTTTTAATGCCTACAAAATAAAATAAAGTTAAAACAAAGTATTACTATCCCTTTAAAACCTTGGAGGATTCAGAATGAGTTGTGTGCACAGCCTCCATACAGGGCCGTCGCTAGCATAAGGTGACTTAGGCAGCAGCCTTAGGGCGCCGCAGAGGAGGGGCGCCGAAATGGGGGATCTGTAGAATTTTTATTTTTTTCCCATTTATTTATTTTTATATATTTTCCTCACGGCCAGAACTGTATCTTTACAGCGGTGGCATAAAAAGCCGAATGCACCCGCACATACTGAATCGCAAGATTGGTTACAAGTATTGACCCAGCCAACTCAATAATCTTCCTGGGCAGCACCGCGCAGGAAGGTGGGTGCATTGAACCCAGGCTGCAGTCTGAAGGCAGCCTAGAATGTCAGGGGGTCCAGGTGGGTGGTGTTTCTTCTTCGGACTTCATATAAAAATCCTCAGGCAGTTGACGGTGCTGCAGCTCGGAGCGGGACCTGGCGGTGAGAACCGGGATAAAGCTGTTTGATCGGCAAGGCGGAAACAAGGTTTATATAAAGGCATATGATTTTTACTTGCTATCTTTACGATCAATTTAACCCCCTCCATGCTGGTGATTTATTCTAGAATTATTGGGGAATTCATGTTTGTCCGTTTCCTTCTGGATGTAGTATCAAGGATATTAAGTTAACTGTATTGATGGGACGGTTCCGCACTCAGAGGGACAGAAAGGTATGGGAGGTAAAATTAATGTTAAAATTTAATGCAATTTGTAGTGGTTTAAATAGGAATAAAGATTTCTTATCAAAATACAATTTAGTTGATTGACCTTTCCAACAGACCCAAGAGCATCCTAAATACCTCTAAAGCCTCAGAGGAAGAGTGCAATTTACCATTGAGTGATCCAAGATATCTGGATCTGGACTGCATTCTGTTATCTGATTTCCATGCTAAACAATGTGATGTGTACTTGTATTTAAGAGAGGTGTTTTCATATTTATCTGTATAACATGCCTGAGGAAGAGACCTAAGACGTCTTGAAAGCTTGCATTTGAATCTGCTTAGTTAGCCAATAAAAGGTATCAACAACTATATTTGCCTCCTGTATACTGTAATAGATATTAATCTGCAATCTGAAGGGTTTGGATAATATTAACCCTTTGATTGTCAGAGAAGTATCCAACGCATTGAGAGGCAATGCGTTGTATACCTCTCTGGCACTCAAATAGTTAACACGTGTGAACAAAGCTTCTATGGAAGGCTTCATTCTAATTTCTGTACAAGTGATTCAGAGCAGGAATCGTGATTAGCTGGGCTCACCCCTTTGTGTGTCAGATAGACCGCAAAAAAGTCATACAAATCTGTTAAATTGGTAAGAAAACTGTGAACTACAGAAATACATGAAACTTGCAGATCTCAATATACGTTATCAAAATTCTCATTTTACATCAAAATGATGTCAAGAGCTATCAACAAACTCTTATGTGTAGGAGCCCAGGACAAGCTTCTAGCTCCAATGTGAAGGAACCCAGAACATGCACACTAGTATGTGTAAGAACCCAGGACCTGCAATTAAATCCACTGTGTAGTAACCCAGGACAAGCACCAAGCTACTGTCAGATGAAGGAACCCAGGACAAACACCTAGCTAATGCCAGTTGTAGGAACCCAGGACAAACACGTAGTTAATACCAGGTGCAGGAACCCAGGACAAGTACCTAGTTAATACCAGGTGTAGGAACCCAGGACAAGTACCTAGTTAATACCAGGTGTAGGAACCCAGGACAAGTACCTAGTTAATACCAGGTGTAGGAACCCAGAACAAGCACCTAGCTAATACCAGGTGCACCAGGGGGGAGGAGCATGGCCTGGAGCCAAGGTATACAAGGTTAGAGGTGGGTACTACTGGGTAATACAATATAAGCATTACCTAGGCACTATAATAATTTGCACTATTTTCTACAGACACTGTGTGTTATACATCTACTGCCTGGGCATAAAATGGGTGCTGCCTTAGTATGATGCTGTTATTGTGAGCACCGTATGGATGAGGCCCGACAATAATGCTGTGTATTGCTTCTTTATTACATGGTCATTAACTGCCATAGATGCTATACGGGAACAACCTATGCTGCCTATGTATTATATGTCCACCATAGCTTTTTCATTTTGGGCGGGGGCAGAGGATTGTGGCAAGGCAGGGGATTGTGGCCAGGTTGGAGGGGCATCAAAATGCACCTTCGCCTGTGTAGACAAAAATACTTGCACCGGCCTTGCCTCCATACACCTTATGTGAGAACGCTTTGAATCTGCCCTGGTTTTCACATTTAATTACCGGGTCTCTGGGGACAGAGGACGATTTTCTGGCTTACATACCCCCAACATTTCAAATGGCTTAAGAGGGATACTTTTGTTTTAGGTGGTGTTGCTGGGGGGTGTGGCTGGCAGGTGGGGCTTTACTGAGAATTTTTAGGTTATTTTATGACCTATTAACACCTCTTAGTGTAACTGAATAAATTATTTACAGCAAAACCAAAGTATTTTATTTACACAAACTAATTTATAAACACATTGAAGTTTATTCAAACATTAATATGAGTTGTATTGCTGTGGAGCAATGTGATACATTTATACACACCAGATATCCTGTAATGAGGGATCCCAGGGTGGGAAAGAAGGACAGAGGGGTTTGTGCCTAAAAGAGGGAGTGCCCCCTCCTTAAAAGGGACACTTGGGAGGTATGAGATTAGTGAGTTCATCTACAACCTCACCAACTTTCCAATCCATTCAGCCCACTTCTGCCCACGTTTCAACCCAGGTATATCTTTGGTAGTTATTATGAACTAGAATCCTCAAGACCCACCAAGTGGTCAAGTTTTCAGGATGTTCCTACTTGAGCACATATGAATTAATCACAATGACTGAGTTACCGATTTCTCCCCTGTGATCAAGCAAGGAGATCTGTTGGTGTTCCTTGAGGAATAACACTGAGAATCATTGTTCCTTGTAGATTGCATTTTACAAGACAAGAGTCAGAACAATAAGACTTCAGTCTTGCAATTCAGTCTCTCTGCAGGAACCAAGAAGGGAGCACCCTGGGTCTCTTTGGTCTGCCAGGGTTCATAATGTAGACACAGATTCCTCTTCATGTCTGCTTTCCTGGGAGCAGGCCACTATTCTGGTGATAGTTGATCTTTAATTTATGTTTATTTGTGCCCCATAATGCAGGTGGTTTGCTCTGGGACTGTCCACTATAGCTTGATGGATAAGGCCATGTGTGTCCGTGTGTGTGTTTGACTGGCCATTCAGTTAAAGAGAGACAAAGACAACATTCTTATGATGTTTTAGAGATACAATTGAACTGCAGACAGTTTTGACCAACTACAAGTAGGGGGTGCTCATGGCACCAACTGGAAGAAAATAAATACATGATTCCTAGTAAGTACACAAAATTGTCTGTGTTGTTTTTCAGCAGGTTGATAATTATTTGTACTTCTCTCTTCCAGTGTGGTTAATTATCAGTAAATGTTATTAAGAAAAAGTGGGATTGTTATAAAACAAGTCTACATCATTTGCTATTGACAGAGTAGGAAGAAACATGTTTACCAACTGGTAAAAAAAAAAATGCCTTTGTTTGAAAATACATTATACCAATCACAGTCTGTAACAGTCTCTGGTCAAACACTGAGACTAATGTACTAAAGAAACCGGTGTAATTCCGGAATAAACCCAGGGAAGTAACTACAGGGGGTGCACAGCACAGGGTACAGTTGTTACAGGGCCTGGCATCCATGAGGCCAATTGACCCTGTAATAGCTTGCAATGCCTTACAATCAGACCTTTGTCCTATCTTGGCTGGTAGCCGTTCACTTCATCAGAAATGGCTATTGCCAGCAAGATAAGAACAGCATTGGCAAGCCTATTCCCTTTTCTTCATTAACCCTTTAATCATTTGAGTGCCAGAGAGGTGTGCATCTCACTGTTAACAATGTGTTGCGTACCCCCTGTTATTCAAAGGGAATGAGCACCAGTGACCTTCTTGGATCCTCCAGTGATGAATTGCATCTTGGGTCTATGTCAATGTGTGATTCAAACTTGCTCCATGACTTTAAATTAGTTCTGTGTAAGAGCATGTTATTTAAACTTGCACAACAACATGTGTGTGGGGGTTGGGATCAAGTCTTAGATTTTGCCCAAGGACCCAGCAGGTTCTAGTTACATCCCTGGTTCTAGTTACATCTATGGGCTTGTAATGCCTTAAAAAATAGAGAGGTCTCAAATGCATTATGAAGCATTGTGTTGGAGATATCACTATTATTCAAGGGGTTAAAATCACCATTTATGGGAATTTTTGGAATTTGTATTTATTCCTTATGGTCCACTTAGTTGGCAGCACAATTCTATTAGCTTTCCTAGTACATCAGCCTTAGTGAGCAGGAATAAAGAAATACATGTATAGCTGTACTGCATAGCGGCCTGCTTGAAAACAGCACAGAAAATCCCCTAGGCCCTTATGTATAAAGTTAAAATGGAAGCATTTCTAGGCAAACCAATTGAACTGAAACTGATGCAAAATCCACCATATTTCCTTTTAAGCCCTTGAATAGGTTGGAGAACCTTTTATCATTCAAGGAGTTGAAAGCCCCAATACTAGGCCTGCCCCAGTGGGAGTGCGCAGAGGTGAACCTGTAATGAATAAACATGAGGGTCAGGTAACAGCATGTGATGTCAGACGGCCTCAGGAACTATTCAGAAAGAGAACAGAGAGTTAAAGCACAGCAGCTCGCATGTTAATGCCGAGAAGTTACAATAAATGAGTTAAACTGAAACTTGACTGAAAGACAACCAAGAGGTCTGTGTCTCTCAGAGACAATCTCCTGCTTTGCTTGCTCAGTCCCCACTGCATACCTCCCAAGTGTCCTTCTTTAGGAGGGACAGTCCCTCTTTTGGACCCAAATCCCTCTGTCCCTCTTTCCCACCCTGATGTCCCTCTTTTTAGGAGATCAGACTGTGTGGTGTGTATATAAATGTATCACCCTGGTGTCCCTATGTTTAGGAGAACAGACTGTGTGGTGTGTATATAAGTGTATCACCCTGGTGTCCCTGTGTTTAGGAGAACAGACTGTGTGGTGTGTATATAAGTGTATTACCCTGGTGTCCCTGTGTTTAGGAGATCAGACTGTGTGGTGTGCATATAAGTGTATCATCCTGGTGTCCCTGTGTTTAGGAGATCAGACTGTATGGTGTGTATATAAGTGTATCACCCTGGTGTCCCTGTGTTTAGGAGATCACACTGTATGGTGTGTATATAAGTGTATCACCCTGGTGTCCCTGTGTTTAGGAGATCAGACTGTGTGGTGTGTATATAAGTGTATCATCCTGGTGTCCCTGTGTTTAGGAGATCAGACTGTATGGTGTGTATATAAGTGTATCACCCTGGTGTCCCTGTGTTTAGGAGATCACACTGTATGGTGTGTATATAAGTGTATCACCCTGGTGTCCCTGTGTTTAGGAGATCAGACTGTGTGGTGTGTATATAAGTGTATCACCCTGGTGTCCCTGTGTTTAGGAGATCAGACTGTGTGGTGTGTATATAAGTGTATCACCCTGGTGTCCCTGTGTTTATGAGATCAGACCGTGTGGTGTGTATATAAGTGTATCACCCTGGTGTCCCTGTGTTTAGGAGATTAGACTGTGTGGTGTGTATAGAAGTGTATCACCCTGGTGTCCCTGTGTTTAGGAGATTAGACTATGTGGTGTGTATAGAAGTGTATCACACTGGTGTCCCTGTGTTTAGGAGATCAGACTGTGTGGTGTGTATATAAGTGTATCACCCTGGTGTCCCTGTGTTTAGGAGATCAGACTGTGTGGTGTGTATATAAGTGTATCACCCTGGTGTCCCTGTGTTTAGGAGATCAGACTGTGTGGTGTGTATATAAATGTATCACCCTAGTGTCCCTGTGTTTAGAAGATCAGACTGTGTGGTGTATATATAAATGTATCACCCTGGTGTCCCTGTGTTTAGGAGATCAGACTGAGTGGTGTGTATGTAAGTGTATCACCCTGGTGTCCCTGTGTTTAGGAGATCAGACTGTGTGGTGTGTATAGAAGTGTATCACCCTAGTGTCCCTGTGTTTAGGAGATCAGACTGTGTGGTGTATATATAAGTGTATCACCCTGGTGTCCCTGTGTTTAGGAGATCAGACTGAGTGGTGTGTATGTAAGTGTATCACCCTGGTGTCCCTGTGTTTAGGAGATCAGACTGTGTGGTGTGTATAGAAGTGTATCACCGTAGTGTCCCTGTGTTTAGGAGATCAGACTGTGTGGTGTATATATAAGTGTATCACCCTGGTGTCCCTGTGTTTAGTAGATCAGACTGAGTGGTGTGTATGTAAGTGTATCACCCTGGTGTCCCTGTGTTTAGGAGATCAGACTGTGTGGTGTGTATAGACGTGTATCACCCTAGTGTCCCTGTGTTTAGGAGATCAGACTGTGTGGTGTATATATAAGTGTATCACCCTGGTGTCCCTGTGTTTAGGAGATCAGACTGTGTGGTGTGTATAGAAGTGTATCACCCTGGTGTCCCTGTGTTTAGGAGATCAGACTGTGTGGTGTGTATAGAAGTGTATCACCCTGGTGTCCCTGTGTTTAGGAGATCAGACTGTGTGGTGTGTATAAGTGTATCACCCTGGTGTCCCTGTGTTTAGGAGATCGGACTGTGTGGTGTGTATAGAAATGTATCACTCTGGTGTCCCTGTGTTTAGGAGATCAGACTGTGTGGTGTGTATATAAGCGTATCACCCTGGTGTCCCTGTGTTTAGGAGATCAGACTGTGTGGTGTGTATATAAGCGTATCACCCTGGTGTCCCTGTGTTTAGGAGATCAGACTGTGTGGTGTGTATAGAAATGTATCACCCTGGTGTCCCTGTGTTTAGGAGACCAGACTGCGTGGTGTGTATATAAGTGTATCACCCTGGTGTCCCTGTGTTTAGGAGATCAGACTGTGTGGTGTGTATATAAGCGTATCACCCTGGTGTCCCTGTGTTTAGGAGATCAGACTGTGTGGTGTGTATATAAGTATATCACCCTGGTGTCCCTGTGTTTAGGAGATCAGACTGTGTGGTGTGTATAGAAATGTATCACCCTGGTGTCCCTGTGTTTAGGAGATCAGACTGTGTGGTGTGTATATAAGTATATCACATTGCTCTACAGCAATAAAACTCACATTATTGTTTGTTTAAACATTAGTATATGTGTTTATAAATTAGTCTGTGTAAATAAAATACTTAGATCTTGTTATAAGTCATTTATTAGGTTACACAAGGAGGTGTCAATAGGTCATGAAATAGCCTAAAAATTATCGGTAACGTCCCACCCACCAGCCACGCCCCTAAAACACAAGTGTCCCTCTTTGGCAATTTGAAATGTTGGGAGGTATGCCACTGACTCACTATATCTGGCAACCTGAAAGTCCACAGATCCCCGAGTGGGAGCGTCCAAATGATATGGATTGTGTAATAATGTGAGCAGTGCTTTTCGGAAGTTGGAGTGACTAATGAAGAAGAGGCAGGCAGAGGCGTAACTATAAGCCACCGGGCCGTGGTACAAGAAGTGCCATGGGCCCCCCACCACCACATTGGCCCCCTCCACAATGTCTGTCCCTCAATTTCCAGAATGCCCCCATCTCCTACCTGGAGCTCCTGCGCGGTCCTCTTAATATTGCAAAGCGCTGGGAGATGATATCATCTCCCAGCGCTCTGCATTACTAGAGCGCCGGCGGGAGATTGCAGGCACCAGGCGGAGGGGTCACAGGGAGAGGCCGGGCCCCTGGAGTGCACCCCTATAGTTACGCCACTGGAGGCAGGGTTAAAAAAAGGGTGGGGAATAGGTAGAATGGGTGGGGAATGGGCAGAGTTTACAGGAAAATCTCTCACTCTGAGAATTATCCCGTGTCCTGGAGACCTGGTAATTTACTCAGAAAATGGGAGTCTCTATGGCAAATCTGGAGATACAGGCGGTCTACGGCAGGGTTGGGCAACCTGACACCCTTCATCTGTGAAGGACTACAATTCCCATCATCCCCAGTGCTCCTGCATTAAACCTTCCCCCTAAATAAACTCTTTCCAGAGAGACCAGGGGAGTGATTCACTAAGCGGTGATAAAGAGGTGATAAAGTGGAGACGACTTCTCCAGTTTATCACTTCTCCAGTTCCTATATTATTCAATGGAACCTATTGACTAACATTTCTGCATAGACTCCATATAGTAACATAGGAACTGGAGAAGTGATATCACTGGAGAAGTCATCCCCGCTTTATCATATATTTATCACTGGAGAAAACCTTTAAAGCCCTTTTCAACTGTTGAACAGCTGAAGAACACTCTCCAGCATGTAAGCAGAGCAGTGTGAAAGAGTACCATAAAAAGGACATACTACAGCGGGTTTACCACAAGATACAAACCACTGGGAAACCTCAAGAACAGAAAGGCCAGGTTACAGTTTGATAAAAACTATATAGAAAAACTCCAGAGTTCTGGAACAAAGTCTTGTGGACAGAGGAGATGAAGAATAACCTGTACCAGAGTGATGGAATGTGTGAAGAAAGAAAAGAATTGCACACGATCCAACGTATTCCACCTCATCTTTTAAACATGGTGCAAGTTGTGTGGGTATGCATGTGTGTGTATATATATATTATATATATATATATATATATATATATATATATATATATATATATATATATGCAATATATATATATATATATATATATGCAGACACAGTAAGAATCAAGGCAGTGGCACACATTAAGCAATATTATATTATAGATTATATTGGTGCACGTTCCTTAGTAATAACAATACAAATGTACTCAGCCTGGGGGCTCCCCTGATTGTACAGTGAGACATCACACATCTGGATGATGGAAGGTGAGAAAAGTATTCCATCGTTATCATCTTAACACCAAACGTTTTCAGTCCTCTCGCGGACATTCATCAGGGAAAATGGGGGGAAAAGAACAAACATACAGGCTATTTAAACTCGAAGAGTAGCGGAACTCACCTATCACTGAGCTGTGCACAGGGGCTGCACATATTTGGGGTTCCCGGGAGTATAATGGGTTCAGTGACGTCATCCGCTACACGAGGTTCCGTTGCTAACGGGTACCTCTTTACTGACACATTCAAGCACTGCTGGCTGCAGGCAGACGATGGAACAACTAATGCATTATATGCATATCCCTGATAATGCTGAACTAGCCAAATTAGATGGAGCAGACAAAGGAAAGAAAATATACAAAATGATACAAAATAAACAATAGACAACTGTCAAAAACTAGGTATTGTCATGAATACTGACTGCATTAAAGGGAATTCCCTTGGTTAGTATAGGTCTCACTTCGCAAATGGTTGTGGCTACTTCCTATCCAGTAGAAGGACCCTGTCCTTTCTGAGGATAGGAAATAGCTTTCTCAGTGTGAGTGAGCTAGTTCCTATCCTGCTAAAGGACCTTTTTGCCCCCTAGTGGTCAGGCCATGTATAGGGATTGGAACTAGCCAGCTCACACTGAGAGAGCTAGTTCCTATCCTGCTGAAGGACCTTTTTAGCGTCCAGTAAAAAAGGTACTGGACTGCACACGTCTAACTATTTGAGTGCCAGAGGGGGCTTACCCCTCTGGCACTCAAAGGGCTAATGCCATCCGTACCTCTGTGAAGCAGCGAGATATTCTCATGTTGAGATTTGGATTCCTGCTAATTTGATATATTACATTGCAAACCTTCAGTTTCAATGCTATTTTGCAAAATAATATGGTTTGAAAAATTAAAACTTCCATTCAATTGGATTTCGGTTGTTAGTTCTCTGTACCATGTGACCAAGCAATCACATGGTCTTGGTCACATGGTCTGCTGACATCACCAGGGTCCTTCTACTGGATAGGAACTAGCCGCTACCCTTTAGGGGTGGGGTTGGCAAATGGACGTTGCGAGCAGACTACTGGCAAAGCAAAACAACACATGTAAAATAAAGTGGGTAAATAAATCCGCAAGTAAGCTCCTCCATTTAGGGGATACTTGAGCTCCCATGAGGAGCTTAGCAATGGAACCTCGTGTAGCGGATGACGTCACTAAACCTGCTGGGAACACCAAATCTCTGCTGCCCTCCGTGCACAGCTCGGTGATAGGAGAGTTCCGCTACTCTTAGAGTTTAAATAGTGTGTGGGAGGAATAGGGTGCAAAAGAGGAGAAGTGGGTGAAACCGGGTGGGCAAAAGGAGAAGTGGGCAGGAAGTGGGTGAAACAAGGTAGGTAGCGGGAGAAGTGGGCAGGAAGTGGGTGGGAAGGAATTAAGTGGGGGAGATAGCAGGAGGAACAGGGTAAGAAGGAGAAGTAGGCAGCGTTTTATAAGAAACTCACCACCACCGAAGAAATAGCCTCTGTCCCCAGAGACTCCATAATTAACTGCAAAAACCAGAGTCTCCGGGGCAGATTAGGAGAGTCCCCAGGTATGGCCAAGGGTACCTAATTCAGGTTAGTCCTACACTACCTACATCTCTCAGTTAGGTGTCAGTATTATAGATGCCTTCCCTGCCTAATGGAAATTCTAGTCCTGTCAACAGTGGCAGCCTAAAAAACTTTATTACGTTTTCTGACACCCACCCTCTGTTAATTTGATGTCGCTGGGGTTTATTTAATTACTACTGAAAAACTATAGATGATTGAACTCCAGGTTTCAGTTTCCTGTAATTTCCCCTTCTGAGCTGTTTGTCACTTCCATGCAGAAATATTATACTGTGTTTTATCTCCCTGTCCAGTTTTTCACCAGAGGAGGCAGAGAGACTCTCATAGCAATTACCAGGAGACACGTCGAACAGCTGTTCTTCCATTACTGATCCTCCTGATGCCCCACTCCTAACATCAACCTCGCTCTTATTACAGCGATCACTTCTGCCTGCTGACAATTTCCCCTCCAACAGTCCATCAGCTCTCCATGTGGTCTGGGATTTTATGTCTTCCTCTGGTTTTCTCTCTCTCACGGCCTGTCAGGCTGCCAGAACTATTAACCCCTTGGAAGCTAGAGTAAGGTTGTAAAATTATCCCATTAAAAGATGAGACATATGAAATATGCCTGCTACAGGGCTCAGGTGGTTAATTACAGGTTGCAGTGGTTCCCATGTATCAATGTAGCAGACATGTTCATATGTGTCCTCTTTTAAAGGGATGATCTGGCACTCGTGGTAATCCAAAGCATTGTTTTACAATGCATTGGTAACCTCTCTAGCATACAAGGTGTTAAAAGAAGATTTTTGTGAACTTATTGTTAAATCCTTGGAACACATGAACCATGGGATACAGCTCCTCTCCTCTGTAGGGCAGGGCAATTTAAAAAAGGCAGGGCCTCTGAGATGGAGACTTTCCTCTCTTATCTTCCAGCTCTACCCCCCACCCTTCAGTTGCGATGTACAGCAAAAGCTAAGATAAAGCAGAAGTGGAAAGAAGGAAATCCCTTGTACAGAGAGTCCAAGAGTACCCCTCTGCCCGGGGACTCAAACGACAGGTTTATTCTCCTGGAGGGAGTCCAGTGATCCACATGGACTAAGTGAAAATCTTCTTTTCTCTGTTGTCCAGTGAGAAACACACAGACCATGGGGATATACCAAAACATCCAACAGGGGAAAAACAGAATTTAAAAAAAACTTGAACTGGAGACCATTTACCACAGGACTAGTACAACATGAACCTCAGGTGTCAACTGAAAACATATTGGCACCAAACAACTGTAAAGGAACAAGAACCCAACAAAATTCTGATCTCTTTAGAGAATCAAAGATAATTAGAAAGGCCCTTATACAGGCACCACAGTCTGAAGACCCTTCCACCCAAAGCTGGCCTCAGCCAAGGCCAGAATATTCACTCAGTAGGGTTTGGTGAAAGCATGCAGGGACGACCACATAGCTGCCTTACACAACTGCTCAGCAGTAGCCTGATTCTTGTAGATAGTGTTGCCACCTTTTCTTAAAAAAAATACCGGCCATGGCATTCCCTCCATAGACTTAACATTGGACAGAAGCCAATTTTTTACCGGCCTGCCGGCTGGGTGGCATCCCTTCTTGTAGGCCCAAGATGTTCCCACAGATCTGGTGGGATGCACCGTGACTCAAAAGGGAACAAGCTTCTTCTTGAGGCCATATAAGCCTGGTGAATGGTTGCCTTTGTCGAGGAAGAGATAACAAGCTTAGTCAGAGCCTCAGGGATGATAAAAAGAGAGTCAGCTTTCTGAAATGGCTGTGTGCAATGAATGTAGTACTACAAGCAACGTACCACATCCAACAGATGTATTTCCTGATCCTCTCTGTTGGAAGAAGCTGGAGAGAAAGAAGGAAGAGCAATTTCCTGGTTGATGTTAAGCTCCGAAACAACCTTGGGCAGAAAACCCCTAGTAGTCTGTAAAACCACCATATTCTGGAAAACAAGGAAACAGCAGAATGAGGCTCAAAAGGAGGCTTTTGGAGCACTCCTAGTATCAGACACAGTGGGGCAGTGGGATTCCAATAGACAGGGTACTCATAAGCTACCCCATGAACAAAGGTCTTCACATCAGGGAGCAAAGCAATACGTGGCTGAAAAAGAACAGAAAGAGTTAAGATCTGCACCTTTATGAACACCTTCTTGAAGAAAATCCCAAACCACCGGAAGCGTGAAAGGCCATGGAGGAGAACCACAGTCAGTGCACCACTGGTAAAATAGGGACCCCTATTATATGCCTTGGACTAAACTGATTTTCTAGCTTGGAGCATAGAAGAAATGACAGAGTCTGAATAACCCTTTCTCTTCAGAATGCTGGCTTCAAGAGCTAAGCCGTCAAATCCAGCTTCTCCACCTGAGGGTGGCATATCGGACCCAGAGACAGAAGGCCCAAATTCAAAGGGAGGTGAAATGGCTCCACTATGGACAGATGAGAAGATCTGAAAACCAGGGCTGACAGGGCCAGAATGGCACAATCAGGAAGACATGAGCCCTTCACAATCCTGAACTTTTGGGAATCAGGGGGGGTCAGAGGAAACACATATGCTAGAGGAAAATTCCATGGTAAGGACATTGCATTCACCACAAATGCCAGAGGATCCCTTCACCTGGCACAGAACAGTAGTACTTTGCAGTTCAGGCAGGAGGCCATGTGATACACTGATGGTAATCCCCACTGGCAGATAATCAGGTCGAACACACTTTGGAATGTGAACTGCAAGGTTGGCACGTGAGCTTCGGCCCACTGGAGATCTTTCCGAACCTTGGTCCAAGCTGACATGCTTCAGGTTCTTCCTTGATGGTTGATGTAAAAGACAGTTGTTGGATTGTCTGGCTGGATCCTCGCTGGAGACCCTGGGAGGGGATCAGAGCAGTGACATAGTGATAGGCGGGTCACCTGGAACTACCGAATACTGATTGCTAGAAGACTCTCCTCTCTGGTCCAGAGGACCTGACCTGAATCAAGTGTAGCACACCTGTCCAACAGGCTGACATCCACGCTAACCAGAATCCATGTCAGGCACCCCAACATCAGATGGGATCATTGAAGCCACCAGCAAAGATCTTCCTTCATCTGTGGAGACAGGGACATAACATGAGACAGATGAGATTTGGGAATGTTTAATTGCAATTCCCTTGTGTGAAATTGAGCAAAGGGAACTGCTTCCAAGGCAGAAACTATGTAACCCAGTACTTTCATGTATCTACCACCCTTGATGATGGCCAAGATATTGCTTGAAACACCAGAAGGGAAAAGGACTGGATCATGTCTTGTGGAAGAAACATCAAGCCTCGTACCTAAGAAATGTAGAACTTGGGAAGAAAGCAAAGAGCACTTGTTTAAATTGAGCTTCCAACTGTGTTGCTCCAGTCTATAGTGACACTACTGAATCTGTGAGCAAAGAGTAGCCTCTGAAAGAGCATTGAGTAAAACGTAGTCTGAATAAGGGTTCAAGAAGATTCCTTGAGTGCAGATCATTGACCTGCCAAAGAAGACATGATTTTTGTGAAGATCCTTGGGGTGGACTCCAGTCTGAAAAGAAGGGCAGTAAACTGAAAGTGATTACCCTGAATGGAAAAAGAGCAGAAACGCTAATAGTCTGGATGAATCGGAAAAAAAAGGGTTAACATTGAACAACACTGGAACAAATGAGTGGATACTGGGGCTCTATCCACAGTATATATACGTAATAGTATATAAATAAATAGTAACAAAAAATGATAATTTTATAAATTCTAGAAGTGCCTATCCAAAATAGACTGTGTGTGTGTTTGGTCTGAAGACAAAAAATAGAAATACCAAGAAAAACAATGAGTCCAAATATATAGTTTCAGTTGTATATTTTTTTCCCTGATGAAGTATTGAATGATATATGAAACACGTTGGAAGTTGATATTTTATTTCTATAAATCAAGTGGAACAGAAATAATTGGAGCTGCTGTTTTTGTGAAACATTGCTATCCCTTTAACAGCATCACTATACTTTATTTCTTGCCCTACTGAAATTTCTCATTACATTGTACTGCGCCTCCGTGTGACTTAGCCTTACCCACGTGCATCAACCTTGAACGTTCACAATGGAATGAAAGTGATGATCAAGTTATTTGCAAAGCAATAAATTAAGCCCTCACTAGAATCCAAGGGGTTAAGAAAGCACGATAAAAGGCAACCATCTGAATACTTTTTTATTAACTAAAGTACAGTACCATGTATTCTCTTTGATTTGCACTTCAATGACCTTCCAACCACCTATCCCAGAAACACATGCATCTTCTGCCTTTGAGCAATGTCAACGTTTTGCCTCTGAGATATAAGTTAAATTGCATGACATTTCTTGAAGGGCAAGGATTTCTATTTTTTTTAATTTCTCTGTAGGTGACTGTTCCTTGTTCTGCTTTTTTCTTACTGGGAAATGGAATAGTTCCCTGCAGCTAGAACTATTGATAACTCTCTTCATTAACAGCATAAATAAGAGACTGTTCTTTAATCAATGTCAAGCGCTCTTCACCGGGTGATTAATTTTAAGCATTCTGTGTTTGCACTGAGAATCCACTTGAAAGGACTTCAAAACCACATCAACCGTAAGAAATAACTGTAGATATGGTAACTATGTTGTGATGAAGCCATTATTTAATCTAACACAATTATGGCTACATACATTTATTTAAATGGCTCCCCTTAAAGGGATAGTAATGTTTCATAATAAAAGCGGCTCTAATTAATCATCATAGTATTTGGACTTTGTAGATTGTTATTTCAATTCTGTCAGAGTTGTAGTTCAGGAGTAATTCAATGACAAAGTGTCCCCCTCCCGCCCCTTTTACTGATGTAACACTGCTCAGCCAGATCAGAAGGGAGTGCCCAGGTAGATTGCACAGAGGGACAATCTTCAATTAAGATAAGGGAAAAACCTGAAAAAGCTTGTCAAGGGGGGCAGGGCTTTCATTGTTTTCATATAAAGAAGATTGTCCCCTGCTGTTATCTGTCTGGTCTTACATCCAGATTCACATCTGAGAAGAGATGGCTTACACTAGGTAAAAGGGACGGGAGGGGAAAGTTTGCTTGTGAATATCTCTTAAACCATAAAGGTTTGAGAGATAAGACTTATATCATTCTTCATGTTTTTTTAATGCCTACAAAATAAAATAAAGTTAAAACGAAGTATTACTATCCCTTTAAGCATGAAATGTCCAAAGCATTTCAGTGGGGAGATTTGAAAACACTGGGGTGTGTAACGGTGTGTAAAGACACATATTATGTTCCATGTACAGAAGGCAACATGAAAGTGTAATTAACACCCAGTAACAAATAAGCTGATTTTCAAAATCACACATTTATGGGTTTTTTTTATATAAACAATAGTAGTTTGAGATATTTGTTAGCTTATGTAGACAGTATTGATCAGCATGACAGCCACATAATATTTCCATATTGCTCTCCACCTCACCTACATCTCCCTGCCAGCCAGATACTAACATTCCATACTGCTCTTTATCTCACCTGCCACACCCTGCTAGCCAGTTACTAACATTCCACACTGCTCTCCATCTCACCTGCCTCTCCCTGACAGCCAGATACTAATATTACACATTGCTCTTCATCTCACCTGTCTCTCAAAACTAGCCAGATACTAACGTTCTATACTGCTCTTCATCTCACCTGCCACATGCTGCCAGCCAGTTACTAACATTCCATACTGCTCTCCATCTCACCTGCCTCTCCCTGAAAGACAGATACTAAAATTACACGTTGCTCTTCATCTCACCTACCTCTCAGTACTAGCCAGATACTAATATTCCACACTGCTTTCCATCTCACCTGCCTCTCCCTGCCAGCCAGATACTAGCATTCCACACTGCTCTTCCTCTCACCTGCCACTTTATCACACCTTAGTGCATCTTAGAGCACCAAGTAGCTGTGTTCCTCTTTGTCTGTATTCTACCCTCCACTGTACAGAGTTCCACTGATGTATTCCTACTCACCGTCCTATATTGAAATACCTATATCACGGTGCCCGTGATTTTCTGTTTCTGCTGTGCCTGTCCGGTAGTATGGAATGAGCAGCACGACTCTGACTTGATCCATCTGCGGGTCCATGTCTGTGATGTTGCACTGTTTTATACTCCCTGTCAGTTTAGTGATATTGCTCCGCCTTCTGGTATCGGCTTTACAGCCTGGCCGTGAACTGGACTTAGTCGCCCTTTCGTGGTGTTTCTATGCGCATTGCTATGTTGCTCGTCTGACCCTTGCTTGGCTTCCGTTACTCTCTGGTGTTCGATCCTTGCCCTGTCTGACTACCCATTCCGGTTGTGACCTGTGGCTCTGTCTGACTACCTGATCTGTGTATGACTCTGGCTTGTCTGATTATCCTCTCCCTGTTGACCTCGGCTGTGGCTGACTACCTTATCCGGCTTCCGACTGTGGCCTGTCTGACTATGCTCTGTATTTGTTATCATACTGGTAGTATTGCAGTTGCTTCCGCTACACCTAGTTTGTTGCCTCCATTGTGCGCTACCTATCTGCCTACCCATACTGTTGCCTCCGCTCAGTCAAACTGTTACCTCTGACAGGTAAGTGCAGATTAGTGTTGCCCGTGGCCTCGGGGCGCGGGCATGCAGCAGAGAAGAGCTGCGCCCGCTGCCCGTCCGCACCGCGAATGCAACACAGTGAGACCTGTGTCTCTACTGCGCTCCCTCATCGTTCTCAACTCTTTAGTAATGCAGAGCGTGCTGGGAGTCATGATCTCCCGGCGCGCTCTGCATTACTGAAAAGAAGACTACGTGGAGCTCCAGGTATGTGATGGGGGCAAGTTGGAGCTTATGGGTGGCAAAGTGGAGCTGATGGGGGGCAAAGATGGGGCTGATGTTGGGCAAAGAGGAGCTGGTGGGGGCAAAAAGGAGCTGATAGGAGGCAAAGTGGAGCTGAGGGGGCAAGTTAGAGCTGATGGGGGCAAAGTGGAGCTGAGGGGGCAAAGTGGAGCTGGTGTGGGCAAGTTAGAGCTGATGGGGGGCAAAGTGGAGCTGGTGGGGGCAAGTTGGAGCTGATATGGGCATAGTGGAGCTGGTGGGGGCAAAGTGGAAGTGATAGGGTGCAAGTTGGAGCTGATAGGGGCATAGTGGAGCTGGTGGGGGCAACATGGAGCTGGTGTGGGCAAGTTGGAGCTGGTGGGGGGCATCTCTTACAGGCATCTCCAGACCAGGGGCAGAGAGGACAATCATGAAATGAGGTGGGGTATAAGTGGGCGGGGTATAAAGGGGTGGGGCACAAGGGGCAGAGCCAAATGGGCGGCAAAATTAGGTTTTGCCTAGGGTGGCAAAAATCCTTGCACCGGCCCTGCCTCCTCTCTGTGCGCTCCTACCGGCTGCTTTGACTAAGCACTCACTCTGTTGCCTGGAGTAGTACTAGTTGCAAATTGCCTGTATCTGCTGGCTACCCCCTGTCTGTGTCTCCGCTGGGTATCACTACACCTGTAGCTACCCAAAAGCTCCATCTGACTTTCCATTCTCTGGGATTGCCTGGGTATGCTCCTTTACTGTCTCAGCGTTCAATTGCCTATCGGTATTCAGAACCAAGTTGGTTCTGCCTACTCTGTATCTACATACTTGCGGTGATTCAGTGTCAGCTCCTGGGTAGTGGACTAGACACTGTCCTCATGCCGTTCTCCCTTTTGACTGAGGAAGTGTTTTGCTCTTTGCATTATTCTGGTAATTTTAATAAACGGGTTAAATTCACTTGTACTGTTGTCGTGTATTTATTTGCCTAGAGACCATGACAACCCACCACTGCCTGCATTCTGAGATCAGTTGTAACCACATTAACTCATGGGAGCCAAACACAAAAAAAAAAGGTTTTCGGGAATGGGAGGTTCTTAGAGGGGGTGCCTAAAGGACCGTGTGTTATTGTGTGGCTTCCATGTGTTAAAGTGGTTGAAGCAGATCACAGAGCGCTGTCAGTGGGGGTATTTCAACACAGGAGAACAGGGGCCAGAAATACATCAGTGGAACACTAAGCCATACAGAGGAGGATAGAATATGACAAAGAGGAACACAGCTACGCAATGCTCTAAGACCAGAACTCTGAGATGCATTACATCAAAGAGAAGGGCAATGTGGTAGATATATATGAATTGTTGTAAGCATTATTATCTTAAATGCTACACTTACTTACAATATCTTCTTACCTTCTTCTTGTGTCTGTGCGCTTCCCATTATTGGTGAGACTTGATCATTTTTGGTGGTGCATGACCGCTGGGTGATAGCAGCATGCTCAGGAGGAAGACAACATTATGATTCATATTAAATATCTGATTTATTTTGCTCATCTCCAATTTGTGACTCCACCATCCATCTCCATGGTTTTCATCTTAAGCTGCGACAAGGTGAACTCTTTCACATTTATGATTATTTTTTGATGGTATGTGTGGTATGATAGTTCATCTTTTTTGATCCTCTTGTTTTATTCCTTGCCTCATATTTATACAATGCCTTTTCTACTTATTTCTTATTCATATAGGCTGTCTCTAGTATATCAAATATGTACGATTAGGTACATTTTATAACACCATTGATTGACTGTCCATAGCTCTAGCGCTCCTGCTAGCTACATTGTACACACACTGGTATGTAACCCTTTCAGAAAGATAAAGCACTGCAATTCCACAGAAACTGTTCTCACAAGAGTTGTCAATGATCTATATCAGTGGTTCTCAATCTTTTCTCACTCAAGGCACCCCTAACATGCAATCTGGAATTTTCAGGTCACCCCAGGAATTTATAAAATGATTTTAGTCTTACCTGTTAAATCCTTTTCTCTTAGTCCATACAGGTTACTAGTAACTCCGGTTAGGTGAAACGCCCCTTTAATTTAGGCAGCAACAATTCTAGAATTGTATGCAGGTGGTGGAGCCTACCTTTCCTCCTTGGCTGCAGCTAGCTAACCAGCTCCAGTAAGATTTGAGACACTAACTATTGACTAGATAGTAGAAGGGAAAGAAGACTCCTGTGAGCATGACCCTGAAGGACCCCCACGGTCTGCCACAGCATCGTTCCTTGCCAGGGTGGGAGACCAGTAAACTGTATGGACTAAGAGAAAAGAATTTAAAAGGTAAGACTACAACCCTCTTTTCTCTGTCGTCCAAAACAGGTTACTGGTAACCCTGGGATGTCCAACCATTAAATTTCCCAGAGGTGGGAAGTAAGACAAGGACCAGACGCAAGGCTCCCAAAGTCACCAGAGCAGATATGAGCCACCAGATCAGAGATAGCCCAACAAAATAAATGAAGTGTCAACGGACACTGAACAGGGGTAACAACACCCCAAAACTGTCACACAGCACACTGAACTACAGCCAACAGGTCTCAAAAGTGAAGGAAGCACCAAGAACCGAAGAAGATCCTAGACAGGCAAGACTGCCTCCAGGATCTTCCTACCAAAGCTGGTGTCAGCCGATGCCAGAACATCAACACAGTAGTGCTTCAAAAAGGTGTGCACAGAAAACCAAGTGGCAGCCTTGCACAACTGATAAGCGGAGGCCTGATTCTTGTAACCCCTAGAAGCCCCAATAGATCTAGTAGAATGAGCCGTGACCCGAAAGGGAACAGGCCCCTTCCTGAGCTCGTAAGCCTTACAAATAGTGGACTTGATCCAGGACGCAATAGTCACCTTGGATGCAGGTCGTCCTGGCCTGGGACCCTCAGGAATGACAAACAGCACGTCAGATTGCCTGATAGACTCAGTGCGATATACATAAAACTTGAGACAACGCACCATATCTAACAAGTGGAAAACCCTCTCCATGTCAGAGGTGGGGTCAGGGCAGAAGAAAGGAACCACAATCTCCTGATTGATGTGGAACTCTGAAACCACCTTCGGGAGAAACTCCTGAGAAGTGCAAAGCACCGCCTTGTCCTTGTGAAAGACCAAAAAGGGTGGTTTAGGACAGAGCCTGTAACTCCATGACACGGCAAAAGGAGACGATCGCCAGGAGAAAGGCCACTTTCCACGTTAACATGTGTAGAGGAATGGTAGCCAAAGACTCAAAAGGAGGGCGCTGAAGAATGCCCAAAACCAAGTAAAGATCCCATGGAGGAGTGGGATTCTTAAAGACAGGAAGAGTATGAGCAACACCCTGAAAGAAAACCTTGACATCAGGGAGAATGGCAATGCACCTCTGAAAGAAAAGAGAGAGCAAAAGTCTGAACCTTAAGAGAACTCAGACTGAGACCCTTATCCACACAGTCCTGCAAGAAGGCCAGGACCGTAGGCAGATCAAATTCCTGAGACAGGTCCCTATCAGCAAACCAAGATAAAAAGGTCGACCAGACACGATGGTAGGCCTTAGAAGAAACAGGTTTGCGGGCACCAAGCATAGTAGCCACCACACTAGAAGAAGAAAAAAAACAAAAAACCTTTCTTCAGTATTGAGGATTCAATTTCCAAACCGTCAAAGCTAGACGATGAACAACCTCCTTCCACAGGTAACCCTGTAGAAAAAGATCCGGACGGCAAGGGAGCCGGAATAGCTTCGCCACTGACAGATCCAGAAGCTCCGGAAACCAAGCCTGTTGAGGCCAGTACGCAGCAATCAGAATGACTGGACAGCGTTCCAGTCTCAATTTCCGCAACACCCTGTGCAACATGGGGAGGGGAGGAAAGATGTAAGCCAGAGGAAATAACCAAGGAATTGACATGGCATCCACCGCTATAGCTAAAGGATCCCTCCAGCAAGAGCAGAACCTCGGAACCTTCCGGTTGTGTCTTGTTGCCATCAGGTCGATGCAAGGAAGACCCCACTTCTGAACAATGAGGTTGAACACCTCTGGGTGCAGCTCCCACTCACCACTGTCCACTGTGTGTCGACTGAGGAAGTCCGCCATGGTGTTGTGTACGCCAGGAATGTTCACTGTGGATATGGCAGGAATGTGTTCTTCTGCCCGGGACAAAATAGCCTTGACCTCTAACCAAGCGGCGAGACTTCTTGTTCCGCCCTGCTTGTTGATGTAACCCACGGCCGTGGCGTTGTCGGACTGGACCCAGACTGGCCAGTCTTCCAGCTGGGGTGTCCAATGACAAAGGGCATGAAATATCGCCTGAAGCTCCAACACACTGATGGGAAGGAGAGATTCCTCCAGAGACCATGGACCCTGAGCACTCAAGCGACACAGGACCATTCCCCAGTTGGAGAGGCTGGCATCCTTCATCACCGTGGTCCAGAAGGATACCAGGAAGAACTTGCCCTTCAGCAGATTGGAGAGGTTGAGCCACCATGACAAACTCAGTTCCACTTGAATAGGAAGGTATACTGACATCTCCAGTAGGTCCGACTGACCCCTGCACAACTGGATCACAAACCTCTGGAGTTCCCTGGTGTGAGCTATGGCAAATGGGACCACTTCTATGGTGGAGATGAATTTCCCCATTAGAGAGCTTCTTGGCTGGAACTGGATCTTGAGCCAGAACAGCAGAAACCCTGTGGGTAATCTGGTGAGCTACATCATCCGTGAGAAACATCATGCTCTGCTGGGTGTCGAAGAGAAGGCCCAGGAAGACCAGACGCTGGGATGGGACAAGATCTGACTTGTCCATATTGATGATCCACCAGTGATGGGTGAGTGCATGAATGCAGTCCTGAACCTGCTGATGAAGAAGTGCCGAAGAAGGTACCTTTAGAAGCAGGTTGTCCATGTATGGAGTGACTCTGATGCTGTTCCAATGGAGGTCGGACACTAAGGCGCCCAGGACACGACTGAAGACTTGAGGAGCTGTAGTCAGACCAAAAGGAAGAGCTGAAAACTGAAAGTGCCCTTGGTCGCAGGCAAATCTGAGATACTGCCGGCTCTCTGGATGAATGGCGATGTGTAGATATGCGTCCTGAAGATCCAGATAGGCAAGGAAATCCCCCGGGGACATAGCAGCAATCACCGTCTTTAGGGACTCCTGGTGATAATGATCACGAAGGAATTGAAATCCTTCAAATCCAAAATGGGACGACAACCGCCATCCTCTTGGAGACCACAAAGAGGTTTGAGTAAAAACCCATACCTCTGTTCTGAACTGGAATCGGCTCTAGAACATCCTCGTCCGGAAGGGCCTGGATAGCGCCATTGAACAGACGGTGTTTCTCTGCACCCCTGAGCATGAGAAGGAAAAAAGCAAAAAGGAGGAAGAGAGCCAAAAGGGATCCTGTATCCTTCCGCCACCACCTGTAAAACCCATTTGTCCACCACTGAATCCTCCCAGATGCTGTGGTAGTGACGCAGATGTCCTTCGGTGAGTCATGGCGAAGGAGGCTTGGAAGCCTTAGGCTTGGAGGAGACCTTGGGCTTCCATTGCTGTTTGGGCTTGGAGGAGGCACACGGAGCTGAGGGAATCGCCTGGTTCGCCGGACATGTCTCAGTCTGAAAGAAACAAAAAAAATGATTACGCTTGAGAGGTGTTTTGTTCCTAGGGACCAAAGGCAGAAGTGTACTTTTACACCATGTGGCCTCAGTAATCAGATCCTTAACATCTGGCCCAAACAATGACATGCCTTGAAAAGGCAAGGAGAGCAAGGCTTTCTTAGAAGTGGTGTCAGCAGACCAGATCTTGAGCCAAAGAGCTCGTCTGGCAACCACAGACATGGTGGAAACCCTAGCCACCAAATGGATGGCATCAAATAAGGCATCAGAAACGTAGTGCTGGGCCTCAGAAATGTTGGCAAGAAGGCGCAAAATATCCGAAGTAGGAGCACCCTGATGGACAGCCAGGGTGAGTTGTTCAGTCCAGACCGCAATGGCCCGGTTAACCCATGCCACACCAAACGCTGGACGTATGGTGGTACCAGCAGTGGCAAAAATGGACTTGAGGGAAACCTCAAGTTTCTTGTCAGTCCAGTCTTTCAAAGCAGAGGCATCAGAAACTGTCAAGGCAGTAGACTTGGATTGCCAGGAGATAGGAGCATCCACTTTGGGGGGATGAACCCACTGAGCAAGCGCCGCCTCAGAAAAGGGGTAAAGCTTGGCAAATTTCTTGGAAACAGAAGGTTTCCTGTCTGGGGATTTCCACTTCTCAGACACAAGGCAGTCAAGAGTGGGGTTAGGTGGAAAACAAGTAAGGGGCTTTTTAGGCTCCTGAAACACATCAGAGGGATCTGAAGAAACCTCCTGAACTAAGGGAATATTTAGGGTAGTCAAGACAGCCCTGATCAGGCCCTCAGCCGAGGGCTCAGGATCAGCCTCAAAGGGGTCCCCAAAAAACTGAGAGAATCCCACAGCAGAACATCCTTCAACATCTGAATCCACTAACAGTTCCTCCTCAGAGGAATCTGACACATCAGATACTCCCTGCAGTTTAGACAGGGAAGATTTGTCTGAAGAGGGGGTCTGCCATGAATGGAAGACCCCCTGTAACTGGGATGGAAAGAGTGGCTATGTAGACCAAAGGTCCTTAGTAGCAGCCTTGAACTCTTGCACCCAAAGTGGCTGTAATGCATGGCTGGGGGTCCCTGGAAGAGACTCAGGGACATCAGAACATGCTGGGCATAAATGACCTGAGAATTCTCTAAGCAATCCTGAATGACATGAGGAGCAATGCACAATTGGGGACACAGAGACCCCAGCATCCTTAGTCTTAGGCCTGTCCCCAAGCTCCAACGGATTAGACATTCTCACAGTGTCAAAAACATTATAGTATAAAGACTCACCCAATTACAGTGTGTAAGATTAAAGTTTCACCCCAGAAATTTCTAAAATTCACTTATCTGGCAGGCGAAGGGTTAATCTGCAGAGGAGAGAAGGAGAGTCCAAGCCCTGCTTAGGATACTCGTTCTAGAAAAGGCACAAAATGGCTGCCGTGGTGGGAGCCAATCAGAAACGAGCGTGCGAAAAGCACGCTCATTGGAAATGTAGTTTCCCTAGAAAAAGTTCCCCAACAACGCCCGTAGCCCCCCAACGCACTTGAAACATGAACCGGATGAAAGAGCAAGGGCAGACAATTAAAATGAGCCATCTCTGAAGTCACTACGTTGAGCTGTTGCAGAGATATGTCCCAGACTCTGTAGTCCCATAGAACTGAATGGAGCAATGGCATCTATGCGGTAAAAAGTGCCTTTAAACTTCATTTTTGAAAAAGTAAAAATAAAAGTATATGAAACATCATTAGAACATGTTAGCTGACCCAGAAAACACTGAGCCCAGTAGGGAAAGTGTGAATAACCCCCCAAAGATGCAAAACCAGCAGCTAAAGGGTTAAGTTACCAAATAACCCTGCTCCAAAACACTCAACATACATACAGATAAACCCAATGAGTGCAGGAGTGTGCAATAAGAATTCCAAAGGAAAAAAACCCTGTGCGGAGGGGCACTGTGGGACATGTGGACTTGCAGCACTCAAAGGGTTGCTCACCTTTCCTGCAGATATTCTGTCTTCAGACTACCATGTATTAAGAAGAAGCCTCGGTGGGCAACTCCTGAGGAAAGAACTTGAACCCAAGATTTTTCCCCCAGAGCTTAAGGTCCACAAAAAGCACCTGGTTACTGAGCTAGCCACATCTAAGGGCATTGTCAGTTATGGTAATCCGCCTAATGCTGGTATTTCATATCAAACAGAAAAATAAAAAAAATAGCTAAAACTATAGCAGAACTGTTCTCTTGCCTGTGTCTTCACCAAGGAACAAATCTTAATGGAGTGGATTGGCTTGCTGCAGCCAAGGAAGGAAGGGAGGCTCCACCCTCTGCCTTCACTTCTAGAATTTTTCCTGCCTAAATTAAAGGGGCGGATCGCCCAGAATTACCAGTAACCTGTATTGGATGACAGAGAAATGTGATTTCTCAAAGGTTTAAGATCTCACAGTGAGAATGACAATGAGGAGCAAATTGTGCATAATCATTTCCATAAATATACATTAGAAAATAAATTTTATAATTTTTGTTAAAATCTTTATGGGAAACGTGAGGCAACCTGAACTGTTGTTCACGGTACACTAAAGTGCCACTGCACCCTGGTTGAAAGCCACTGATCTAGATGTTGCCAAGTCACAAGGTCACTATTCAATTCTTATCCTGCTTGATCTCTCAGCTGCTTTTGATACGGTTGATCCTCCTCCAAGTTCTTTACTCCTTAGGAATCTGTAACTCAGCCCTGAACTGGGTGTCTTCTTATCTAACTAACCGATCATTCAGTGTCTCCATTGCCACCTTTGTCCTCTCCCATCTACCGCCTTCTTGTTGTTTTTCCCCAAAATTCTTTACTCTCAATACACAATAACACTTAGTGAACTTATTAGCTAATTCAGACACATATCACCTCTATACAGACGATACCCAGCTTTACTTATCTGCACCACAAATTATTCCTGGTGTTCAAGTCTCATATTGACTCTTGGCTGTCTCAGGCTGGATGGCTCATAGACACCTCAAACTCACCATGTCAAAAACTGAGCTGCTCCTCATTCCGCCTTGACCTGGCCCAGTAGTGCTCTTCCAGGTGACAGCAAAAGGTATTACCATAAATCCTTTAACAGAAGCACGGTTCCTAGGGGTGGTAATTGACACTCCCCTTTCATTCTCTCCTCATATTTATGCTATTGCTAAATCATGTCAATTTCTCTTGCGTAACAGATCAAAAATGTGCCCATTACTCTATTCGTCCACAGGACAAATTCTTGCACAAACGCGCATCCTATCCCATATGGACTACTGTAATAATCCTTCTCTCTGATCTTCCTGCCTCCCAACTCCATTCAGAATGCTGCAGCACGAGTTACCTTATGGTCATCTAGGTTTGACCCCTCCCCCTTCAACAGCTTCCCTTCATATCCATATATCTTATTAAATATTGCTTCTCTCATTCAAGACCCTTCTTTCTTCTACCCTTACCTACATTTCCACTCTGATTTTCCGCTATACCCCATCTCGCCACTAACGATGAGCCATCTACATTCTTTGCTCCTTTTGTGTCTACTGCCCCCTCATATATCAAACCCTTTTTCCTCATTGCTCTTTATCTAAGGAATTCTCTATCTCCCAGCCTGCCCCACTGTACCTCTCTTGTGGTCTCTAATTCACCTTTAAAATTACATCTCCCCAACAAGGATTCAACAAGCTAGAAGGCACTGACTTCATACATCCAAGGCTCTTATAACGTACTTATTTATATTCCTGTATCCCGACAGAAATAAAGCACTGTATTCTGCACTTAACCCTTATGTTCTCTGTACCACTTTAGATTGTAAGCTCTCCAGCAGGGACCCCATTTCTAGTGTTTCATTTTCCTACGCACTTGTCATTCTGTATTGTCTGAACCCTAAAATTATAAAGAGCTGTGTAAACTTGTGAGGCTATATAAACATATTCATTCATTCAATTTAAAATATATAGGTAGCTATGCACAATTGCACTTTTTTTTTTTTTTTTTTTTTAATAAATAAGATATTTTAGAAGGGCATTGGGAATGTTTCAAAATGTGCATCTGGAAGAAAAAAAAATAAAATACAACATGCAAACTTGTTAAAGTAGTGAGGTTTTTATTCCTGTACTTCTCCTTTTATATATAGATCTGTATATACGTATTTAAAGGAGAGGTTTTCTTTAAAACAACAGCAAGCAGAACAGGATTGGGTCAATGTGTTAGCGCAGGTAACCGTCAGCTAATGCCCTAGGAGCCTTATTCCAAAGTCGAAAGATGAGCAATTATGGAGCAAACCAACCGTAAGGGACAGAATAAAATGTCACATTTGTTTAAAAGGGGTCTTTTACTCTAGAATGGAGTTGTAGACCTTTCTTTTAGCATTCAAGGTGTTAAAAGACCCTTTTAAATCTGTGTGGATCAGAGGAAATGTTGTTGTCCCCTATAATTATTATTCTTATTTATATAGTGCCAACTAATTTCGCAGCGCCAGAGGCGTAACTAGAATCCTCCGGGCCCTGGCACAAGAAGTGCCACGGGACCCCCCACCACCATATTGACCCCCTCCACAATGCCCCCATCTCCTACCTGGAGCTTCCGCGCAGTCCTATTAGTAATGCAAAGCGCTGGGAGATGATGTCATCTCCCAGCGCTCTGCATTACTAGAGTGCCAGCCGGAGATTGCAGGCACCAGGCGGAGGGGTCACAGGGGGAGGCCGGGCCCCTGGAGTACACAGGCCCGGTCGCAGGTGCGACCCCTATAGTTATGCCACTGCGCAGCTCTTTACAGTTAAATGCAAGTTGGTTTCCTCTAGAATTGTCAGCTTCCTGAATCAGGCCACAAATGTGCACACAGTGGACCTTACAAAGAAAAAAAGTGGAGTTATTCTGGGGAAACTCTACTGCTTGGCAATACATTGGAGACCTTTATTATTCAAGGGGGTTAAAAGCTCCATTTACATTCAGTGTTTGGGCATTTTTCCCACGTGTCCTTGAACCAGAATTGCTGCACTTTTATCTTTGTACAAGTGGACCACTGTGCATACACACATTTTATTGAGCACGTCCTTCTTGATCCTAATTGTACTATAAGGCAGTGTCTTTTTTCTATTATTATTTTCATTATTGTAAATCATGTCACATGCAAATTAAACCCTTTGAGTACTAGAAAGGTGTGCAATGCATTGCTCCGCAATGCGTTCCACACCTCTCTGGCACTCTAAGGGTTACAAACCATTTCACTGCCGGTGGGACCAACAGAAGGATTGCAAAAGCAATGTCAGTCCTCCCAGTGGTAAAAGGCTTATAGATATAAAATGTACAACTAAGAGTGTATTGTAGCCAGACACTGATATTTCTTGTTTGCTTGTTTTGCTGGAAAGCAATAAAAGCTTTAAGCCTCAAGACAAAAAAATAAAATAAAAACAACAACAACAAAAAAAAAAACTGTAAAAAAACAAAAAATTGTTGAAATGACAATAACAGCAATGAGTGCCCCCTGGCTTTGGAGCGGATTTTTTTTTTTTTAAACTCCTGGGCTGTGGCCAAGATCTGGGAAGATCCTATGGGACTCCAGAAACAGAGGTTTGACAGTTTTTCCTTTAACACTTACAGTGCCAGAGTGGCACGCAACACATTGCGTACCACTCTGGCACTGAAAGGGTTAAGCATCCTAAACGGGGCAGTGTCTCCATCACCAGAATTGTATAACGACAGTGGAACGTTTCAGGATATTTTTTTTTTATACAAGCAGCCATAAGTCTTAAAGGAGAACGAACACCTCCTAATAACAATGCTACCTTTAGCTTACTATGGCCAGAAAATCCTAATGTCCCTTATGAATGTTGTTATAGTGGTTTTGCTCAAGAGATAACATCTTCAATCAGTCTTCGTTGTCATGTCTATGGAGGAGGACATAACAGCTGCTGGCAGGACTGCTAGTCTCAACTCTATGAATTGTACATTGTACAGTGGTTCTTAAAGGGATAGTAATACTTAAAATGTAAAACAATATATGTTGTAGGGTTTATCCCCCTGCGTAAAACAAGGGTACTTCCACTGCTGAAAGGTGTTTCATTCCAAAGTTATGACAGCTCAAATCTGAATTTTGTAGGTGCAATATCACAGTGCAGTGGCCTGAAATTGTACAGTGGAGCTGTTGCTACACCATCCTATGGACAGTTCTGGTCCCGGGACTATAAATCTCCATAGGATGGTGTAGCAACAGCGCCACTGTACAATTTCAGGCCACTGTGATATTGCACCTAAAAAAATTCAACTCTGAGCTGTAATAACTATTGAATAAAACACCTTTCAGCAGTGGGAGTACCCTTGTTTTACTCAGGAGGATAAACCCTACAACATATATATTTTTTTTTACATTTTAAGTATTACTATCACTTAGTTAGAAAGCAACTGTGCTCTTGAACAAAACCAGAAAGGGAAAATTCATAGGGCCCTTTAGGATATGCTGGCCATAATAATGCAAGTGGTGAGTTATTATAAGGAGGTGCTACTTCCCCTTTAAGACACCTCAGTGTTGAGAAATGGTCCGCATTTATCGTCAGTTATTTTTAACATAATTTGGGATGTTAGTTTTTTTTGTTTTGTTTTTTTTTAAAGGGATAGCAACACTTTCAAAAACGGGTTTTTTGTATGGCTTCTCCTGCTTCGTAAAACACCACCACTGTGGGAGGTGCCTTGTTCAAATGTCATTACAGTGCAAATTTGGTGCGAGTAGGAGAGCAGAATTTGTGCCATGGTGGAACTATTGCTGACTGTCCGGAGTTCTCCACTAGCAGAAATAACAACAGCTCCAACATAAGTTTTAAAGGGATAGTAATGCTTCAATTAAACCTAAGCTAGGATCTTTCCTTATAGTGAATACTATTGCTCCCCGACACTGTTGAAATTGCTCTATTTTCTTTGAAATTATATTATAAAGTGTCCCGCCCCTTTTCAGTATGGTAAGCCGCCTCCCATCAGATCTGGAATCAAATCATTGCAACGAGGGACAATCTTCCTTCTGTCACTATAAGGAAAAACCCTGTTCCCCTTGATGAAGGAAGACAGGTTTTTCAAATCATTACATCGAGGGACAATCTTCCTTCTGTCACTATAAGGAAAAACCCTGTTCCCCTTGATGGAGGAAGGCAGCTTTTTCCTTATACTGACAGAAGATTGTCACTAAACGTGCTCAGCTTTCTGCACAGAAGACAGTAGTATGTAAAAGGAGAGGGAGGGGGACACTAATATAATTTAAAAGAAAATAAGAGTGATATAAGCATTACTAATGTGAGGGAACAAAAGTATACACTATAAGGAAAGATAGTAGCTTAGGTTTAACTGAAGCATTAATATCCCTTTAAAAGACAACGGAACTGTTGCATTCAATGGATGCCACTTTTGCACTGTAATAACTTTAAATGAAGAATCACCAAGAGTCTCCAAGAATACCCTCATTTTATTCAACAGGAAACATCGTGCTTATTTTATATTATAGGTGGGGAAAAAAGTAAATGAAAACCCCTTCCACCTGAATTTGGTGGGTGGTAGATACAACGTTAAACAAAAATTTGACACACCAATCAAGCCATAAGACTTGCTTTTCCCACAGAAATCTCACATTTGCAGTGTTGTTACTACTGCAAGGGATTCTGGGTAGGCATATGCCTTTTTGCCTCAGATTCCACTTTATACATGGATTCCTTTGAGTATGTGTATGCTGAGCAACAGCTGTAAGACACAACTCAGGAAGACATGCAAAGCAAGTGAACCACTCATGGACAGCCATTTCGTTGTTAATGCAACTCATCAGCATGACGTTGGTTTTACTGTCTTGCTATTGAGGGCTGGTGTATTTGTGGAGCTGGAAGGGGTTTTCATTCACTTTTTTCCCCACCATAACCTTTTCAGTTTGTGCTATCAGTGCAGCACAGACCTTAATTACAATACAATGCTGCAAACTTGGATTCAAGGTGATTGGTCCGTTTTAACCTTTGAGTAACCCTTTGGCATTCAATGGGTTAAATGTTACCTGAACAATATAAAGTAAATTATATTTTCGGTGTGGTACTATTTTCTTTCTTCTTCTTTAAAATAAGCCAAATTTTAAACAAGTTCATTATGAAAGATATGGCACTGCCCCTTTCAGCTGCATTAGACAGGGCTACATTTAGGTTTTAGGTACAGTTGCAGCCTAATCCTTTTAATATAGTTTGATTAATCCATGATGCAGGGCAGTATGTGGGTGTGGCCATGGGTGGAGCTAAGGGTGCCTGTGATGTAACTCTGGACCTAATGAGCAGCAATTATTAAAGAGACGAGGTGGCAGCCATAGTTTCCAGGTGCTAGTAATATTCCCTAGTCTTTTGCCATCACAGTTACAGATGACATGTAATGTTGGTAAAGCAAAAAGTTACCCCATACATATCATCTCTATGCCAATCCCTTCTTTTGATAGTAAGCTTTCAAGAGCAAGGTGCTTTCCATCTGTACCGCTCTGTATATGTATATCACATGCTCGTAATTACAGTTTTACAAATGTAGAACATGTTAGCTATAAATAAATGAGAGAGATAAGCATTGCCCTTTGTGCCCATATCAATGAACAGGAACCAATAATGTTAGGTCCAATGGCCTATTTGGTACTGGTACAGTATCACTATCACTCAGGTAGCTAAAACCAATGAGAGTTAGTTGTGAAAGTGTAGAGACCTGACCAGCATAGGTTACCAGACACTTAACCTAAATGCAGCCCTGCCAGGATTTAGTTTTTTTAATTCCCTTTGTTGCCAGCGGAGATAGTGCTGCCATCTCCTCTGGTCGCACATGGGGTTGTTGTGAAGACTCGTTCACCCGCTCGCTACTGTTGTCAACAACTTGAAGGCCGCTCCAGCAGCGAGAAGGTCTCTAAAGGAAGTGGATGATGGTGGAGTTGGAGATCTGTGGCCAGCCCTTCCCATGGTGTCATTTACTCTATTCGCAGGAGCTCCACATCGAAGATCAGAGTGGCGTTGGGAGGGATGACACCAGGATGCCCTGTTGGACCGTAAGCAACATCAGGGGAGCATGTCAGCTTTGCCCTCTGGCCCAAACTCATCTGAAGGTAGAGTGGAGTGAGAAGAAAAATAAAGATGTTATTGAAGTTGTGCATGGTCTGAGAATTTAGTAAAGTACAATTCACATTTGTTATTTCCTTACAAAATATTCATACTCACGCTATATGTAGGGTTAAAGTAGGGGTAATCAATCTTTTGGTCTACAGCTGCTGGACACAGACTCCTATCATCCACAACCAGCCAATGACTGGTTGGGAATGATAAGAGTTATAGTCTCCACTAGTTGGCCTGCCGAAGATTGCCTATCTACCTCCTTGGTAACACAAACACGAACACCTCCTACTAATAAACCACCAAACACTTTAATCTATGTAGAAAATCCTTTTGTCCACTATTAACTGCATGTGGACTGGTTTTATAATATGTATCGAATTATCATTGGAATTCATGTCCACGGAGACAGGTATAACTCTTTGTGACTAGACTATGCATTAGTAGATTACATAGGATGTTCTTGGACATAGATTAACACCCATCTTGGAGCTGGGAAAGATTGTGCAGTCTCATTTCCTGGGGTATATTACTGCAAAAATTGAATTTGATGGGCTTAGGTCTTTTTTTTTAATTTAAATTAAATTTACTATTTAACCATGTAGGTTAAAGGTAGTTAAAATGACCCCAATAGCCAAACACTTTTTTGCAGTTTAACCAAAAACTGCTTTATACCATAAATCATAACAAATGTTAGTCTGAAAGTTACCTTTTTTATTTTGATTCACTACTTGATGTGGTGCTGCCCCCCCATTTACAGGCAATGTATGTAAATTAACTACTTTGCATATATTATCAGAGAGAGAACAAGTTAAATGGAAAAAAGAATTGCAAAAAGAGGTCAAGACAAATCCTAAAACAGACAGTTGAATTAACTAGTCCGGATAAGGTGACCATTGACATCTAACATCATTTATTCTGTATACACAAAGCAAACAACAATGACAGGCTTTGGGAAAACAAAGAGCATTTCTACCATGATATAGAAGGCTTAGTGAGGACAAAGTCCAAAAGATAATGGAAACGTTTATGGCGAATAAAGTACCTGGACCCAATGGCATACACCCAAGGGTACTTAAAGGGATAGTAATGTTTCATAATAAAAGCAGCTCTAATTAATCATCATAGTATTTGGACTTTGGAGAGTGTTATTTCAATACTGTCAGAGTTATAGTGCAAGAGTAATTCAATGACAAAGTATCCCCCTCCCGCCCCTTTTACTGATGTAACACTGCTTAGCCAGATCAGAAGGGAGGTGCCCAGGTAGACTGCAGAGAGGGACAATCTTCAATTAAGATAAGGGTAAAAGCTGAAAAGCTTGTCAAGGGGGGCAGGGATCTCATTGTTCTGATAGTAAGAATATTGTCCCTTGCTGTTATCTGTCTGGTCTATGGACTGGATTCCACATCTGAGAAGAGATGGCTTACACTAGGTAAAAGGGGCGGGAGGGGAAACTTTGCTTGTGAATATCTCATAAACCATAAAGTTTTGAGAGATAAGACTTACATAATTCTTCATGTTTTTTTAATGCCTACAAAATAAAATAAAGATAAAATGAAGTATTACTATCCCTTTAATGAGCTTTGTTCAGTAAAAGCAAGATCATTATTTGTAATCTTCATTGATTTACACTCAGACCTAATGCCATGTGACTGGAGAAAAGCAGACAGTATGGTTATTTAAAAAGAGGGCAAGATCTAAACTTGGAAATTATAGACCCGTAAGTTTGACTACAGTAGTAGACAAAATAACAGAAAGATTACTAATGAATAGTATTCAGGATTTTGTGATGACCAGTAATATCATCAGTAAGAGTCAGTATGGTTTTCTGAATTCTATTAAAGGGCAAGTGATAACTTGAAATTACTTTGTTTACTAATGAGTAGGGAGTGAAATCAGAGTCTCAGTCTCTGCTGAGGAACCTAAACTATGTAAGGATATCAACATAGACTTCCTGTCTGCCAGATACCAACATTCCACACCACTTCACATCCCAAAAGGTACTTCCTGCCTGCCAGATACTTCTCGCAGTGCTTTGCATTAGGAAGCTCAACTTCCTATCTGTCAGTCACTAACATTCCACACTGCTCTGCATTACCAATTGCTACTTCCAGATCCTAATATTCCATACTGCTCTGCATTACCAAGCGCTACTTCCTGCTTCCAGACACTAACATTCCATACTGCTCTGCATTACCAAGTGCTACTTCCTGCTTCCAGACACTAATATTACATACTTCTTTGCATTACTAAGCTCTTCTTCCTGCTTCCAGACACTAGCATCCCATACTGCTCTGCATTACCAAACACCACTTTCTGCCTGCCAGACACTAACATTTCATACTGCTCTGCATTACCAAGTGCTACTCCTCATTGCCCATTACTAGTAGATCTGCTTAACCCCTTAAGGACCAGCGGTCCTGAGGTTGGTTTTAATTAAGGACCAGATTGATTACTTCAGCGCGCCAGCATAGGGGTCCGATTGTGACCACTCCAGTCTTGGAGTGGTCGATATCAGACCACGCTACTACTCATAGCGCTCCCGCAGGTGATGTGCCAGAACCATCACCGGTCCTTTAAGCAAGGACAGCAGTGACTGTTCTGACACGTCACTGGTCCTTAAGGTGTTAAACTAACAAATAAATAAAGCTAAATACATAGTAACACACATAGTAACATAGTTGATGGGGCTGAAGAGAAAAAAAATATATGTCCATCAAGTTCAGCCCATGCCGTATCACCCCCTGTTGATCCAAAGGAAGGTAAAAAATCATTGAAGCCATTTCCAATTAATCACCAGGAAGGTAAAAAAATTCCTTCCTGATTCAAAATGGCAGTCAGATATTTCCCTGAATCAACAACCTATCTGCATTGAAACCAACCACATTACTTATTTGAAAGCAGTTACAGTATCTGAAAGCACAGCATCCTGAGACAAAAAATTCCATAACTTTACTTCCCTTATTGTAAAAAAAAAATCCCTGCCTTTGTTTTAGTCAAAAGCACTTTTCCTATAGTCTTAATGGATGACCACTTGTTCTTAGCTCAGCTCTTTGAGTAAATGGTTCCTTGCCGAGTTCTTTGTATTGTATACAGTTATATTTGTGACTGTAATAATATCAACCCTTAGGTGTCTCTTCTCTAATGTAAACAAACCCAGTTCATCTAGTCTCTCCTTATAACTCAGATCCTCCAATCCCTTTATCAGTTTTGGTGCAATTTTTTTTTTTTTTTTTTTTAAGAACTGGTGCCCCATATTGTGCTCCATATTCCAGAGGAGGCCTTGCCAAGGATTTATATAGAGGGTAGAATTATATTAGCATCCTGTGCATCTAGGCCCCAAGGAGGTGGTTATGGCAGATACAATGGATATATTTAAGGGAAGATTAGATACATTTCTTTCAGAAGGGAACATACAGGGTTATACTGTGTATGTGTAGACAAATCAGGAAAGTCTGATAGACTAACTTATTTGGCAGCAGGATAGCTATATAATTCTCATGTCTCTGGGTTATAAGGCAAAGGTTGAACTTGATGGACTTGTGTCTTTTTTTCATCCTAATTTACTATGTTACAATGTGTACCCCTTTTTAGGCAGCATAGCACCCTATTTGCTCTTGCATTAGCTGGATGACAATACGCACTTCTGTGAAGTCTATCAGTACTTCTACATCTTTCCGGGGCAAACCAACTGCACCATAGGGGACAATAAAAAAAATTCCCCACCGATTTAAATGGGGCTTTTAACCCGCAGAATACAGTTGAGTGGCAATGAGTGGCAAACTATTCAAAGGGTTAACTCTCTGAATGCCAGAGGGGGCATCTTGCACATTGCACTGGCATGCAAAGGGTTAAAAATGTGTATGTGTACCCTATGATGCAGTTGGTTTGCCCCCAGAATTACTGCACTGTTTATGGGTTAATGAAAGGTCCTATCTATCACTGAGCAATGAATCACACATTGAGGCTGATGCACTAAGAAAATGTGGCAATTTTGGAGCCAACCATTGGCACTGCAGGGAACAAATAAAAACTACCCAGCTTATCATTAATTTAAAAGACAATTTAACCCCTTGAAAGCTACGTAGGTCTCCAGTGCATTGAGAAACTCGCTTGCTTTCAAGGGGTTAAATTTCCCATTTAATTCAAAATGGATTTGCCATGTCAGAGACCCCTTCAGCACTCAAGGGGTTAAATTAAAGCAACACAACACTCCTCCATAGATCTGCGTTTGTGGGTTAATGGAGAAGCAACACCTCCCAATAACATCAATCATTTACCTTACTAGGACCCAAAAATCCTAATGGCACGTATAAATGTGTCCTTGTGCAATTCAAGAGATCACACCTTCAGTCAATCCTGGATGTCATGTGAATGGAGGCAGACATGATAGTGGCTGGCAGTTTTCCCCAAACAGAGATAGGAAGAGTGCATGAGCTTTCTTAAAAAAAAAGTTTACTGCTCCTTTATGAAAACCTATATGTTATACAGTTTTTCCTGCTGAGTAAAACAAGGACTTTCACTGCTGACAGCTGTTTTATTCAAATGTATAACTGTTCAAATAATCAGGAAGTTAATTTACTGTGTGTTTACTTCCTGATAGTTCTAACTGACAGAAAGTGACTCAGCAGTTTCTACCACATTCAATGGACAGCTGTAAGTCACTGACTTTCCTCTTCATTAGAATGTAACAGAATAAGTAATTGGAATTTGACCACTAGAGGCCACTGTTAATGTAAAAAAACCCCCACAGGTTTAAATGGTAATAACTCTGGGAATATGCATCTCTCAGCAGTGGGAGATGCTGCTACTCAACAGGAAACATCCTACAATATATATTTTTTCATTAAAAACAGTTTACTGCTCCTTTAACCCTTTAACCTCTTAAGGACCGGAACAATTCTGACCTTTTTGACTATGTTTTGGTTCAACAGTGTTTTCCCTCTAAGTACTTTATTTTACCCATGAAAAGTATATATAGTTTTTTTACGCACAAATAGGGCTTTCTTTTGATACCACACTTATATGGATAGCCCACCATTTAGTTTAGTAAAAAGAAAACGGTAAAAAAAATTTAAAAAAGGCTATTTTTTTTCTCTTGGGACCATTTGGGCACAATGGGTTAAATTTTTATGGAGACTGCATGAAAGGTATGACCGGTCAGTCATATCTACAAAATGGGCAGTTTTAAGTGGGCACTGTCCCTCTGGGTAAAAATCCCCATGTCCCTTTTTCCCATCCTATTTTCCCACTTTTTTTATTGATTAAATTTAGCGGTGTATATAAATGTATTACATGGCTCCACAACAATCACACTTCCAATTTTGGTAATAGACATGTTGATTTTTTTTAAATAAAATTTTTTTGTGGAAAAAAAAAATTGTGTTGTGTCTTTTTAAAAAAAAAACAAAAACAAAAGTTGACTGTAGCAGGTCAAAAAATGACCTGCATCCAGCCACCCTCCAGCACAGCAGTGAAGGGGTTAATACCCCCAGCTGCTGCATTTATTTTTAACCACTAGGTGTCGCCTCTCTGCTTCTCTGTCCCTTACTTTGATCGTAAGGGACAGACAGGCAGAGTTGAGACACAGAGGCAGTACTGCCTCTTTCATTCACAATGGCGAAAGTGAAAGTGGCTGAGATTGAATGCTCCGGTACCGGAGCGCTCAGTCTCAGCCTGGAATTAATTATGGCAGCGTGCACGGTGGCGTGCTGCTATAATTTAACCCATGACAGTCCAGCACCGCCATGGGTCCTTAAGACAAAACATCCCATGACAATCCTGGACCGTCATGGGTCGTTAAGGGGTTAAGGACAAGAGAGGTACGCAATGCATTGCGGAGCAATGAGCTGCACATTCTCTAGTTTTTAACCCTATGAGCATCATCTGGCACTCAAAGGGTTAAAGGGTGAAGATTACCATGCTCAGTGAGAAGAGTTTGAGGTTCTGTGGTCCTGATGACACCTGCCACATCAGCTTTTGTGGACGTGACACCCAGGAGACATTTAAGAGGTTATATATTGAACAAAATGCAAGAGAGCAAAATTCATAGGGGGTCATTATGATATCCTGGCTATAGTAATTAAGTGGGGGATTATTATTAGCAGGTATTACTTCTCCTTTAATGAAAAGCCCCGTCTGAGGGTTCCATCTTTCTCTAAGCAATGAATCACACGCTGTCTGGATCACCAGTCGGAGGCCTGATTAGCAAGCTGGGATAAAAATACTCAGAACAGTGGCCTGTCTCTGTTATTTTATATATGTGGGTTCAGAAATAGCAGTTTCATTTATATGGCTGACAGTATGAGAGAGGAAACCAGACATTCATCTCTAAATATACAGAAATGGCATGCAATGAAGCCCAGACAGTGACACTGATCTACAAAGCTAACTAGAGAAACCCAGCTGCACCTTGGGCCACATATAAACATTTCCAGTCATTTAAAGGGACAGTAGTGCATACATTTTTTTATATATTACTAGTGTAAAAGCCCGTGTACACGGGCCAAGGTCCGGGTGATGTTAACCCTTTGAGCGCCAGAGGGGTATGCAACGCATTGCTTTGTAATGTGTTGCGTACCCCTCTGGCACTCAAAGGGTTAAGAGGCCGGTCCTGCTCTGTGTCCTGCCGCAGTCATGCACTGTAGAGACTGCCCGAAAGTACAGAATGCTCTCAGCACAGAACTCCCAGCATTCTGTGCATTCGGGCAGTCTCTACTGCGCATGACAGCATCTCACAAACATCCTAGCGAATTATTATATATGATTATAGGTTTTTCTATACCTAGATATAAGTGAATCTGGCTCGCTGTCAGGGGGTGTGGCTAGAAAATGCTGATTGGTTGAGGAGGAGCTCAAGCAACCACTTCTGCCACTGTTGAAATTAAAAAACAAAACAAAAAAAATGTTACCTACTGGCTGAGGAGGAGCCGGACGACTGCAAGAAAAAGTCAGAACTCATGGTAGGGCCTCTGGACCCTTCTTTATGCCCCCCAGCTACTGATGACATGAGTGGGATTCCCGATCTCACCCACTTCTACCCGGTGCTCTGGGTAGAATGGAAGCAGGGGTAGCTCTCTTGCTCCCCCTGCATCACCACTATTGATCTGCCAGCCGAATCAGCTGGGAGATCAGTAGCTGGGGGGCATCAAGAGGGATCCTGACTTAATAAAAACAAAAATAATTTTGCCACACAGGCAACGCCGTGCCCAATACCCCCTAGTATCATATTACATATATATAAGCTCTAAGGGGCAGGGACGTTTCATCCTCATGTATACTCACCTGTTGTTCCCCTTATGATTGTCTTTATAAAAGGATTTTAGTCTTACCTGTTGAATCCTTTTCTCTTAGTCCACACAGGTTTCTAGTAACTCTGGGTAGGCGATCTGCCCCTTTAAGTAGGCAGAAACAATTCTAGAATTGTATGCAGGGGGTGGAGCCTACCTTCCCTCCTTGGATTGTCCTTGTGAAACACCAAAAAGGGTGGTTTACAGGACAGAGTCTGTAACTCCACGACACAGTGAACAGAGATGATCGCCAGGAGAAAGGCCATTTTCCACGTTAACATGTGGAGAGGAATAGTAGCCAAAGACTCAAAGGGAGGGCTCTGAAGAATGCCCAAAACCAAGTAAAGATCCCATGGGAGGAGCGGGATTCTTAAAGACAGGAAGAGTATGAGCAACGCCCTGAAAGAAAACCTTGACATCAGGAAGAATGGCAATGCGCCTCTGAAAGTAAAGAGAGAGACAGCAAAAGTCTGAACCTTAAGAGAACTCAGACTGAGACCCTTATCCACACAGGCCTGCAAGAAGGCCAGGACCGTAGGCAGATCAAATTCCTGAGACAGGTCCCTATCAGCACACCAAGATAAAAAGGTCGACCAGACATGATGGTAGGCCTTAGAACAAACAGGTTTGTGGGCACCAAGCATAGTAGCCACCACACTAGAAGAAAAACCTTTCTTCAGTATTGAGGATTCAATTTCCAAGCCGTCAAAGCTAGACGATGAACATCCTCCTTCCACAGGTAACCCTGTAGAAGAGAATGCTCTGCCACTGACAGATCCAGAAGCTCCGGAAACCAAGCCTGTCGAGTACGGAGCAATCAGAATGACTGGACAGAGTTCCAGTCTCAATTTCCGCAACACCCTGTGCTACATTGGGAGGAAAGATGCAAGTCAGAGGAAATAACCAAGGAATGGACATGGCATCCACCGCTATAGCTAGAGGATCCCTCCAGCAAGAGCAGAACCTTCTGGTTATGTCTTGTCGCCATCAGGTCAATGCAAGGAAGACCCCACTTCTGAACAATGAGGTTGAACACCTCTGGGTGCAGCTCCCAATCGTGCTGTCCACTGTGTGTCAACTGAGGAAGTCCGCCATGACGTTGTCTACGCCAGGAATGTGCACTGCGGATGTGGCATGAACGTGTTCTTCTGCCCAGGACAAAATAGCCTTGACCTCTAACCAAGCGCGAGACTTCTTGTTCCGCCCTGCTTGTTGATGTAAGCCACGGCTGTGGCATTGTCAGACTGTACCTGGACTGGGCAGTCTTCCAGCTGGGGTGTCCAATGACGAAGGGCATGAAATATCACCTGAAGCTCCAACACGTTGATGGGAAGGAGAGATTCTTCCAGAGACCACTGACCCTGAGCACTCAGATGACCCAGGACCGTTCATCCATCGTCACAGTGGTCCAGAAGGATACCAGGAAGAACTTGCCCTTCAGTAGATTGGAGAGGTTGAACCACCATGACAAACTCAGTTCCACATGAAGAGGAAGGGATACTGACGTCTTCAGAAGATCTGGCTGACCCCTGCACACCTGGATCACAAACCTTTGGAGCTCCCTGGTGTGAACCATGGAAAATGGAACACCGCTTCTATGGTGGAGATGAATTTCCCCACTAGAGAGGACAGCTTCTTGGCTGGAACTGGATCATTAGCCAAAACAGCAGAAACCCTGTGGGTGATCTGGTGAGCTACCTCGTCCGTGAGAAACACCATGCTCTGCTGAGTGTGGAAGAGAAGGCCCAGGAAAACCATACACTGTGATGGGACAAGATCCGACTTGTCCATGTTGATGATCCACCCGTGATGGGTGAGTGCATGAATGCAGTCCTGAACCTGCTGATGAAGAAGTTCCGAAGAAGATGCCTTCAGAAGCAGGTCATCAATGTATGGAGTGACTCTGATGCCGTTCCAATGGAGGACAGACATTAAGGCTCCCAGGACATGACTGAAGACTTGAGGAGCTGTAGTCAGACCAAAAGGAAGAGCTGAAAACTGAAAGTGCCCTTGGTCGCAGGCAAATCTGAGATGCTGCCGGCTCACTGGATGAATGGCGATGTGTAGATATGCGTCCTGAAGATCCAGAGAGGCAAGGAATTCCCCCAGGGACATAGCAGCAATCACCGTCCTTAGGGACTCCTGGTGATAATGAGTACTGATCAAGAAGGAATTGAGATCCTTCCAATCCAAAATGGGACGACAACCGTCGTCCTTCTTGGAGACCACAAAGAGGTTTGAGTAAAAACACCATACCTCTGTCCTGAACCGGCTCTAGAACATCCTTGTTCAGAAGGGCCTGTATAGCTCCATTGAACAGATGGCGTTTCTCTGCACCCTGGGGCGTATGAGAAGGAAAAAAGCAAAAAGGAGGGAGACAATAGGGATCCTGTGTCCTTCCGCCACCACCTGTAAAACCCATGGGTCTGCCACTGAATCCTCCCAGACGCTGTGGTAGTGACACAGACGGCCACCCACAGCAGAGTGGGGACATGGGGTTGGTGAGTCTTAGGTTTGGAGGAGACCTTGGGCTTCCATTGCTGTTTGGGCTTGGAGGAGGAACGCGGAGCTGAGGGAACTGCTTGGTTTGCCGGACGTGTCTCAGTCTGAAAGGAAAAAAAAATGATTATGCTTGAGAGACGTTTTCATCCTGGGGACCAAAGGCAGAAGTGTACTTTTAACCCCTGTGGCCTCACTAATCAGATCTTTAAGATCTGGCCCAAACAATGACGTGCCTTGAAAAGGCAAGGAGAGCAAGGCTTTCTTAGAAGCGGTGTCAGCAGACCAGATCTTGAGCCAAAGAGCTCATCTGTCAACCACAGACAGGGTGGAAACCCTAGCCACCAAAAGGATGGCATCAAATAAGGCAGCAGAAACATAGTGCTCGGCCTCAGAAATGTTGGCAAGAAGGCGCAACATATCCGAAGTAGGAGCACCCAGACGGACAGCTAGGGTGAGTTGTTCAGTCCAGACCGCAATGGCCCGGTTAACCCATGCCGCAGTGAACGCTGGACGCATGGCGGTACCAGAAGTGGCAAAAATGACAACAATCATACGTCCACTTCTGGTAATTGACGTACTGGTTTGGTTTTTTTTTAATACAATTTTTTTTTTTGCAAATTTGTTGTGTCTTTTAAAAAAAACAAACAAACAAAAAAAAACAAAGTTGATTTTAGCAGGTTAAAAATTGACCTGCTAACAGCCAGCCTCCAGCAAAGCAGTGAAGGGGTTAATAACCCCAGCTGCTGACTTTTTTTTTTACACCAGTAGGTGTCTCCTCTCTGCTTTTCTGTCCCTTACTTTGCTGGTAAGGGACAGGCGGGTTGAAAGAGACTCAGAGACAGTGTGTAAATCGCACTGTCTCATTCATTGAGAATGCCGGTACATGTGATCGCTGCTTCAGCGATCACATGACCCAGCACAAATGAGAAGGGCTGAGATTGAACACTCCGGGAACCGGAGCATTCAGTCTCAGCCTGGAATAAATGATAGCAGCGTGCACGGAGGCACTCTGCTATCATCTATCCCATGACGGTCCAGGACCGTCATGGGTCCTTAAGTGATTCTAACCATGACGGTCCTGGACTGTCATGGGTCCTTAACGGGTTAAGGGGATAGTAATGTCTGTGTGCACTAAAATATAATATGGTGGCTATTCCATAAATAATCTAACTGATGTAAGTCCCATCTCTCAAACCTTTATGGTTTGAGAGCGACACAAAGATAAAGTTTCCCCCCCTCCCCTTTCCCTGACGTGACCAGTAAAGCTGACAGCAGGAGATCCTGGTCCCGGGACCGTCCGTCAGCTCTTCAGCAGAGCCGAAATTCCACAATCTAGAAACAAATACTTAATTGAAATGGTCTACAAAGTGTGCCTGCAAACCAGGCACACTTTGTAGACCATTCCAATTAAGTATTTATTTTTAGATTGTGCTATTTCGGATCTGCTGAATAGCCACCGTTTGGTCGTGCAACCGGAATCTCCTGCTGTCAGCTTTACTGGTCACGTCAGGGAAAGGGGAGGGGGGGAACTTTATCTTTGTGTCGCTCTCAAACCGTAAAGGTTTGAGAGATGGGACTTACATCAGTTAGATTATTTATGGAATAGCCACCATATTATATTTTAGTGCACACAGACATTACTGTCCCTTTAACCCTCTTAGTGCCAGAGGGGGTAATGTGTTGCGTACCCCTCTGGCACTCAAAGGGTTAATAACTCAGCCTCCCATTCTCTTCCTTTTATCTCACACAGCATCAAGAACGAGTCTAGAACAGGAGGGCCTACAACTTTCATTGGATGACAAATTTTTATTTTCCCCTGTGGTACAGTAGGTACGCCCCAGATTTGCTCCTCAATGTACAGTGTTAAACTAAAGCCTAAAATAGGAAAAAAAAGGGGGCAAGGATCCGTGTACTTTATTTGCGTTGCTGCGATTTGCATGATGACATCTAAATAAAAGGCCCAGAGTCAAGACATCTCGTTTCACATGCTAAATGTGAAACTGCTGCACTGCTGATTAGGAATGGAAGATTTATTGCTGGTGACAGACCGAGTACCAGCAACTGGTGTCATGATAAATGATCATATTATCAGACTGGCGCAGACTAACATAAACTGCTCCGTCTGAGAGGATTAGTGGAGCGTCTCGGGACGACCGGGGAAGGAGTGAGAGTCAAAAGAACTGCCATTTTTACAGCAAACCAAAGTGTCAGTCACATTTTTTATAATGTGGAGCAATAATGACCAATCTTGTCATGATGGGTAATGTTGGGCTTTTAACATTCAGAGACAGATGTCTTGTCCAGAGCATTGCAAAGCAATGCGTTGGACACTGCTCCGGCACTCAGAAAGGTAAAGATATAATATACTGCAGTGTAAGGATTGCATCACATTTCAACACTCCCGCAATGTTTTCCTTAAAGCTGTAATTGTGACAAGCTAGTTAAGTGGGTTGTCTTTACTTATTACTATTTGTTTTTTTGCACAGGAAAATGTATGTTACTTAAAAGGAGCAGTAAACTTTTCTGTCTCGCTGTATAGGGAGCGGAAGACCAGAACCTTCCTGTCATCTCTCGTGGTCATCCGGTCAATCAGAGGCAGCCCCCACTGTAACACAATCAGGTGGAACACTTCCGGATTGAGTTTCCACTCCCCCGGATATCTTGGCGACTTAGAAAGTCTGACAGAACGTTTTCCACCCCTGGAATGTGAATGGCGGAGATGACCGGAATGTGTGCTTCTGCCCATCCCAGAAAGTACCTCATCTCCTACCAGGCAGTGGCGCTTTGAGTGCCCTCCAGACAGTTGATGAAAGCCACGGTCGTGGCATTGTCTGACTGGACTCGTACTGGATGACCTTTCAACAGAGAGGTGCAGTACACAGGAGTGAGATGGATTGCTCTGAGCTCCAGAACACTGATGGACTAAAGAGACTCTTCTGTACTGCATCTGGCTTGGATCCCCCAGTGACCCAGCACGAAACCCAGCCGCTCAGACTTGCATCCATTGTAATCAGAGTCCATTCTGGAATCATGAAGGGTTTAACCTGTTCCAGGGGTGCCATTGCAACCCCACTGTAGGTCCTGTCTGGCTTACGGAGAGAAGGAGATCTGCAAATCCAGAAGGGCAGAATTCCTGTGGCACTTCTGAACGGCATGCCTCTGAATCTCCTTGGTGTGCATCTGGGAGTAAGGCACCACTTCTAGGGTAGACACTAGTTCACCCAGAACCCTCGTGTACTCCCTGACTGTGGCCAGCGCCTGAGACACACCCTGCATGATCTGTAGGATATTGTCCTCCATGTTCATAACTCACCCATTGTGGACCAGGAGTCAAGCACATTCTTGAACATGCTGGGTCAAGAGCTTCTCTGAAGGAGCCTTATCAGAATATCATCCAGATAAGGAGTCATGAAAATGCCCTGGGTCTGAAAGAAAGCGGTTAAGGCCCCCATGACCTTGGTAAACACCTCAGGAGCTGAGGCCAAGCCAAAAGGCAGAGAGATGAACTGGTAGTGCTCCGAGCTGAACACAAAACGTAGATTGCGTTAGTTGTCCAGGTGGATTGGAATGTGTAGATACAGATCTTAAAGGTCCAGAGACTCCATATACTTCCCTGGGCACATTGCTGCAATGACAGAACACAAGGATTCCATCTTGAAGCGTGTAGTCTTCACATACATGTAGAGACACTTGAGGTCCAGAATGGAATGGCAACCGTACGACAAACAGGTTGGAATAGAAACCCGAATCTCACTTTTGGGAAGGTACTGGAACCAGAACCTTCTTGTCCAGCAGTGAATGATCCGCATCCCGGAAGAGCTTCAACTTGGCCAGCACAGTAAGGACTCTAGTCGGGTAGAAACGAAAAGGAGGAAGGGATTTGAAACCTATTCTGTACCCTTCTGAAATTACCAGGAAACCCCACCGTGCATTCCAAAATAGGCAAAGATGTCCGCCTACAGGAACCTGCGGACCAGGATTCTGCAAGTCATTCTGAAGTTGGCTTGACATACTTAGCCCTTGAAACGGTTCGTTTGGGCTGCCACTGCTGTCTGGGCTTGGCACGGGAGCGGGGGGCACTAGTTGGAGGCCTGTGACGTTTGTGGCCTTTGTGTCTCCATTTGGCGGGGATGAAAAAGATGCAGTTTCCTCTACATAGTAGGACATTTGGTGGGCATCCAAGGCAACAAGGTGCTCTTGTCCCCAGTAGCATCGCTAATAATCTACTTTAGCTCAGGTCCAAACAGGGACTTGCCTTGAAAGGTAAGGAAACCAGTGACTTTTTGGAAGATTGGTCTGCAGACCAAATCTTAAGCCACAAGGTGCGTGACGCAGTAACCAAGAAGGCTTAGGCATTAGCAGACAGTCTGTCCACCAAAAGCAAGGCTTCTGAAACATAAGTGTTGGCCTCCTTCATGTTGGCCAAAAAGACCAACAATTTCTCCTTGGAAGCATGTGCATGGACAGCTTCCATCATCTGTTCACCCTCAAACAGCAACAGCCCTTTTAACCCAGGCAGAGGCAAAAATAGGCCTGAATGCAGCCCCAGTGGATGAAAATTAGTCCCGAGGATAGAATCAAGCTTCTTATCCACCACATCTTTGAGTCCTGCTTCATCTGCCAAAGGCAGAGCAGTGGACTTGGCTAGCCTGGAGATTTGGGATACAAAGAAAGAAAGGCCCACTTTGCCAAAGATGCCTCTGAAAAGGGGTACAGCCTAGAAAGCCTCTTGTTGATATTCAACCTCATCAGTGTATTGAGTAATTGTTTAATTACTGTACTTGTTTGGGCCTAGGGAAGCAGAAAGCCTAAATACATCAATGGTTCGGGCTCCTCATTTCTTAGTGAGGAGGCGGGTTTGTTACATATAAGTGACAGTGGTAAGTGAGGATGGCATAGGACAATTGCTTCTCTCAGCATGCTGGAAAACGTACATTAATTATCATAAATCTTTAGTTCTACCAAGGAATGGAGAGACTTACACACATACACACTTTTTTTTTTATTTAATAGAAGAAATATTTATGGTAGTTTCAGTAAAAATTTATGTTTCACCTACTGGCACTGCAAAAGCTTATGTGACAGTAGCAGTGCCGATCACTAATGATTACTACCGTAAAATCTCAGGTATAATACGTACCTGTGTATAATACGCAGGTTCATATTATGCCCAAGATTTTAGGGGAAAACAAGAGTGCCTATATATAATACGCACCCTTGTTTTCCCCTTTACTAAAAAGGTTTTGCAGCCTGGTAGATCCCTTCCCTCCCATCCCGGCGCTATCCATTGCTAAAATAAGACTTACTAGGTTAAAAGTAAGTCCCCGTTGAAGTCTTCGTCTTTCGAAGAGCAGCCAAAATAAAAGCTACTGGTGTGTAAAGCATAAGTGTGGGCGGCATGCTTCCATTCGCCGCCCGCTTCCTTCAATGGCTTTTAGGTCCTTCCACCTCCAACCAATGGCTTCTGAGGTCCTCACAGGGCATTGGCTGGAGGCTGAAGGACCTGAAAGCCATTGAAGGAAGCAGGCAACAAATGGAAGCATGCCGCCCGTACTTATGCTTTACACCGGTAGCTTTTATTTTGGCTGCTCTTCGAAAGATGAAGACTTCAACGGGGACTTACTTTTAACCTAGTAAGTCTTATTGTAGCAACGGATAGCGCTGGGAAAGGGAGGGAAGGCTTCTACCAGTTTTTTTTTTTTTCCAATCAAAAACGCTCGTATAATACACCCCCCCCACTTCACTTTATGTGAAAATTGTGCGTATTATACCCGAGAATTTACGGTAGTAACAATGTGCGCAAGTAAATTAAAGGCCTTGTGATTTAATGCAATGTCAAGCAAGTACCTGCGCAACTCCTTCCTCCCAACCTTTGATCACTTCCATCCTTCCCATTATGAACTTAAAAGGCTTGTTTCGGTCTCTGGATGAGTCAAACTTCTTCCCATTCTGCAGCATCCCTGCCAGAAAGATGAAATATTTCATTTCAACAACATCAAAGTCATGGGAAACAGACAATATTCACCCATCTGATAAATATACACCACCTTTCAAAAGTTTGGGGTCACTTCAGAAATTCCTTAGTTTTCCATAAAAACATAGCTCAGATAAGTTGCAAAATGAATAGGAAATACAGTGACGACGATGTCAAGGTTAGAAATAATGATTTTTAATTTAAATAATAATTTTGTCCTTCAAACTTTGCTTTCGTCAAAGAATCCTCCATTTGCAGCAAATGTAGATATTCCATTAAAAATAACACGTTTACAGATACAATAGTCATTTTCAACATTAACAATATATTTTTGAACCATTTGATGCTATTTTAACGGACAAGATTTGCTTTTCTTTCAAAAACAAGTTTATTTCTAAGTGACTCCAAACTTTTGAATGGTAGTGTACGTATAAGACAGATCATGAGCTCAAACATTGCTGGGTAATCACTGGAGGAATGCCATACCTTTATATGTACGAGTTTAGTGGAAGATACAGCAAGCAAGCTATTTGGTGGCTGGTCTTACATATGTGATCAGTTCTGCAGTGATCGAGTAGATCTGAGTGATTACATGATACAGTACAGGGGAAATCAAATGTCAGACATCAAGTTGCTGAAGGCTCCAACTACCATGATCCTCAAACAGCCAATGATGGGAGTTAGAGTCCCCAACAGCTGGACATTCAACAACAGATTACCCTAGCTATAGTAGAACTGGGTGTTTCCACAACACATTGGGGCTGGATGACTGTAGAACCTAAAGGGTTTGGGCATTTGTGGGACCCCCGAAGGAGAGTACAGCTCAGGAGGAGGGGGCTTGATGGGGCTAGGAAGGAAGGAGGCCGTAGTATAGGAAGTGGTGTAGTGTTGGATAGAATGAAGGTTTGGGGAGGCACAGGAAGTGATGGCTGGGGGGGTGTTGTGTCCCACAGCCATTGTTGTGTGAGGCAGCTGTACAGTGAGGAGCTTCCTGCCAACCCGCCCTGTGCTGGACATGTGCTGGGTGCACACTTCGGTATGTTTGCGCGAAGGGCACATGGGTACGGGGTCCGAAGCGGAGGTGGATTGTGGGTGCACGTGTGGCATGTAGTGTGCTGGCCTGGTGGTGTTATGGTGTCACAGCATTGCGGGGTGCTTGATGGGTGAAGCATGGGGCTTCACGGTGGTGGTACAGGATCGTGGCTCTTAGGCTTGGTCTTAAAGGAATAGTAATACTTAAAATGTTCAAAAATATATGTTGTAGGGTTTATCCCCCTGAGTAAAACTAGGGTACCCCCACTGCTGAGAGATATTTTATTAAAAAATTACAGATCAAACTTGAATTTTTTTAGGTGCAATATCACAATGACCTGAAGATTTACAGTGGCGCTGTTGCTACACCATCCTATGGGCAGCTCTGGTCTGTACACCATAAATCTCCATAGGATGGTGTAGCAACAGGGCCACTGTAAATTTTCAGGTCATTGTGATATTGCACCTAAAAAAAAAATTCAAGTTTGAGCTGTAATTTTTTAATAAAATATCTCTCAGCAGTGGGAGTACCCTTGTTTTATTCGGGGACATAAACCCTACAAAATATATTTTTTTACATCTTAAGCAGTACTATCCCTTTAAGAGTCGTAAGTATGGCTGTTGGGCTAACACTTGCCACATTTAAATAGTTCAGGGTGGATGGCTGCATGGATCTCAGTCAAGTAGTGTTAATAAAGTTTGGGTATTATTATTGGGTTTTGTATTCAGTTTTCAATTGCGAATACACAACACATTTTCTTAAGTATTGTTTTATCTTGGTAATAAATGCTGTGGCCTTTTCAACCCATCCAAGGGGTATGTGTGTGTGTGTGTGTGTGTGTGTGTGTGTGTGTTTTTTAAAGGGGGAGTAAAATTGGGAAAGAGGTAGATGACTTGAGGATGCCCTGTTATGATTTACGTGATCTTATTGAAGGACTATCAAACTGCAATCTCCAACTTCCACAGAAACGTATGCAATACAGGCAATTTTTATTTATCCTATATAATAATTCGCTAATTCGTGTGTAACGCATGACATGCGCAGTAGACACTGCTGCGCGTGCTGCAGTCATGCACAGTAGAGACTGCCCACCCCAGTGGCTGATACAGAGCTGGGCGCTCCGACAGTGGCACTGTGGCCCGTGTAACGGGCTGTTCAACTAGTTTAGAAAATATTTTACAAGGAAGAATACATTGAGATTTCTCTCGTTTTCAAGTATGTCCTGGTGTGTTTACAGCAAGAGTTGCATATCCGCACCAATACAGAGACATAATACATATAACTGCATATGTACACACACATATACTAAAAATGTTACATACAGTTGCATATTGTTTTTAGATATAAAGAAGCAGCTATTTTTAAGGATTTTACACTGGGAGAAGATCTGATTTTTTTTTCAGGTAGGTTATTCCAAACTTAAACAACGGAAACCTTGTTTTATTTTTTAACCCCTTAACGACCCTTGACGGTCATAGTACGTCGATCTGACTGCATGCCGTTCGGGGAGTCCAGAAGTGGAATAACGAAAAAAAAAAAAAAAAAAAAGCTCCGTGGTCCTTAACTGACCGCGCTGATCGGCCAGTCGTTAAGGGGTTAATCACATAAGATAATCATAACCAAACTTTAACCCCTTAAGGACTGGCGTGCGCACGAACGGCCGGCACTTGCGGACCACGGGGCATTTTTTTTTTTTTATTATTGCTTCTGGAGCGGCGTGCAGGCACTCTGGGAGCCCTGAACTCCATGCCGTGCCAGGACCGTCATTGGTCCTTAAGTGCCGGATCGCCTGGCATGGCAATGGTCCTTAAGGGATTAATAACACGTAGACTAAATGACTTCAATAACAACAGATTATATCATGAAAAAAAAAAAAAGACACTACTATTCTCAGCGATTACTATCTTTCCATAAATATTATAAGGTTTAACACCATGAGTGCCAGAAAGGTATCCAACGCATTGCGTTGGATACCTTTCTGGCACTCAGAGGGTTACAAAAAAGCCTGCACCGTGCTCCTCTTACTGCTGCCCCGTGTTTATACAAAAGCTTTCCTGGAATCTCTTGCTGTCTCTGTGAGCTGCGCGAGTCATTTTACAGTAGAATGTTCCTCTCTGCTGGAAAGAAACTTCTTAGAGGAATTCAGAGAAGCAATTACTGTAAGGTCACAAATGTTCCTCTTCTTACAGCAATCTTGATTTCTTTTGTGGTTTTGAATTGCCTAGTAAATGACTAAGGGGGGGGGGCAGTAATCACACTGTTAACCTCTCATTATTAACCTCCTTGGACTGCAGAGAGCTCTTCAATGATTTGCTTTATAATGTGCTTTTGGCTGAGTTTTTAACTCATTGAGAACTAGTGCGGTGTGCAATGCATTGCAAAGGGAGGAATTGGTCCTCAAGAGGCTAATGATGGGAGTAGTCAATTGTTGGACCTCCAGCTGTTGGCTAGTTGAGGGTGATAGGAGTTTTAGTCTCCAATAAAATATGCCACATGACTCCATTGCTCCTTTAAAAATAAAATACATTCTATGCTTTTATATAGATAAAAATCTAAATGATTCTGGTTTGCTGTCACGCGGTGTGGCTGTTAAAGGGGATCTATCACCCCTATACATGTTTGTCTAAAAAGTTAGTTTATATAGCGACTAGACTGAAAACTGTTTTCATTTTTTTAAATCGCTATTTTGCCCAAATTAAACGAGTAAAGATTACCTTGTGGCTTCCTTCCTCACAGACTGCGGTTACCAGCTCTGCACTACAGTCTGTCACTCTTCCTCTGCTCCCCTCCCTCTATCCAGCCTCCTCCAATGACGGAGGCTTTCTGTCTGTAAGCTGGAGCAATCTCATTGGCCACAGACCGCTCCAGCTTACATACAGAAAGCCTCCATCATTGGAGGAGGCTAGATAGAGGGAGGGGAACAGAGGAAGAGTGACAGACTGTGGTACAGAGCTGGTAACCCCAGTCTGTCTGGAAGGAAGCCACAGGGTAATCTTTACTCGTTTAATATGGGCAAAATAACAATTAAAAATAAATAAATAAATAAAAACAGTTTTCAATCTAATTGCCATATAAAATAACGTTTTAGACAAAATATGTATAGGAGTGATAGAATCCCTTTAACCCCTTAAGGATGGGGCTGATCACGCATGTGGCTGGCACTTAAGGACCACGGACCCTTTTCTTTTCCCCCGCATCCGTTTAAGGGTACAGCCACATGGGGAGCGCCGAATGCCATGTACTTATTGTTTGCCGACCCATGACGTGCCAGGACCATCAAGGGTCCTTAAACCTTTGAGTGCCGGGGGGGTACGGAACGTGTTGCAGAGCAGTGCGTTCCATACCCCTCTGGCACTCAAAAGGTTATCGGGTTAAACACTCAACCAACCACTGCCACTGTTAAAAAAACAAAAAACCCCCCCAGGTAATTAAAAAAAAGAAAAGTCAAGCCTTATGATGGGGTATCAGAACCCCTCGTGATGCTACTGATCTCCAAGCCGATTCAGCTGGGTGATTGATTGAGGCGACGTAGGGGAGAAAGAAAGCTCCCTTGCTTCCATCCTGCCCTGAGGTAGAGGCTAGGACAGCCTCCCTCATTGAAGTGAGTGGGTTTCCTGATCACACCCACTCCCACCCAGTGGCTCCGGGTAGAACGGAGGCAGGGGAGTCCTCCTGCTCCCCTGCATTGTAACTATGGATTTCCCAGCCGAAATAGCTGGGGGATCCCCTTCCCATTAACCCTTTCAGTGATAGAGGTATCAAACACATTGCCAGAGAGGTATCCAACACAATGCGTTTGATACCTCTCTGGCATTCAAAGAGTTATTAAATGATATATTTCTCCAACACTGACATTTACATGGAAAGTGATGTAAGGGGTAATTGGGGATGAATAAAAACTAACCCTTTAAGTGTCAGAGGGGTATGCAATGCATTGCAAAAACCTCTCTAGCACTCAAGGGGTTAAATTTAATTATTATATAGAAAAAAAAGATATTCAAAACATGACTAAAGGTTAGAATAGCGATGTGTGATGTTTAATAATCAAAGGCGCTCTCAGTCCGTACAATATAGATCAAGGATGACTCTATAGTGCGGGTGCAAGGTTTGGAGATATAAGACTTCAATATCAATTGAATGCAGTGTACATTAACCTCCCATATATCCATATACTAGATATCACAATGTTATTAAGGTCCCTCATTTCTTCAGAATAAAGGTTAACAATCCAATTCTTCCAAACAGGCTAGTGAATAAGGATAGCGCTAACACATAAGGAACTGAGGAGATATGTACCTTACAAAATGACCAGTGCTCCCACACTTTATGCACATCAATCAGGGTATAAGGATACATTAAAATGTATACACCAGCAGTATCTGGCATCAGCTGCAGATTATATATATATATATATATATATATATATATATATATATATATATATATATATATATATATATATAGAAATGCCATCACATCAAACTGTCCTTCTACAGTACTGGACAGTGAATCTGTGGTAACTTCCTAAACCAGCCTCTTGCAAAATCTAATGTCCGCAGCATCTAAGTAATGGGGAGACTAAAAAGTACATTTTCATCTAATAAAAATGCTAATCTACAATTCCAGGTATCTGCAGCACAGTGAGGTCTCTCTCTGGTTAAACCTTTGGCATCTTTCTATTACTAGTATAACATAGAATGTAAAGAGTATAGAATTGGATCATATTTCTATAGAAGACTAATCTGCATGAAATTGCAATCCCTTTTTTTTTTTATCATTCAGATATAGAGTCTGGTTTTCTGAGGCCTTTGGGAGCTGTAATAATGAAATAATTTGAAATCAGAGCCATATGAAAGATCTACATTTCTGAGTAGACCTACACATGACATTTCCATAATGAGTAACATACATGTATTTAATGGGGAGGCAAGCAGCTCTCAAGTCAACAAAGTGTATTGGAATTATTTCAGACACGCATTCGTGTGAAGTACAGAATGAAGATGATGAAGAGGCTGACATATTATCAAAGCAGGTGGAGACATGGGTCCATTAGTCAGAAGTCTAGGGCAGTGTTTGGCCTCTGAGGCATGGGTTATCATGCAGCGCTTTCAGCAGGAATGGACAATCTGAGGCCATTAAGTGGTTTTGGACTACAACTTTCATCATCCCCTGCCAGTTGATGAGAATTGTAGACCGAAACAGGTGGAGGGCCTTGGTTGCCCACCTCTGTCTTGTAGTCTCCCCCTCCAGTCTACATCATGTTTTCTGGCGCAATGGAAATAGAAGATCTTATTCCTCTAGTGCAGGCATGTCAAATTCAAATACAGTCGAGGGCAACATAAATCAATATTTCCCTCTAAGGAGGGGCGCAAAAACACTTTATATCATATCTGTATACACATATTATGTTTTATTGCTTACTAGATGATGAGCCTGTTATATGGGCCACAGTGCCACTGCCAACCGGTCGCGGGGCAGTCGTGCGCAGTAGAGACTGCCTGCGTATGCAGAGCTGGACGCTCTGTATCAGCCGCGGCGCGGGCAGTCTCTACTGCTCATGATTGCAGCACGCACAGCAGTCTCTACTGTGCATGAAATTGTCATTACACACGTTTTAGCAAACTATTATATAGGAACCAGTTGAACAATCCGTTACACGGGCCACAGTGCCACTGCCACCCGGTCGCGGGGCAGTCACGCGCAGTACAGACTGCCCGCGCCACGACTGATACAGAGCTGGACGCTCTTTTGGAGCGCCCAGCTCTGTATCAGCCGCGACGTGGGCAGTCTCTACTGCGCATGACTGCAGCACGCGCAGCAGTGTGTATTGCGCATGTCACGGCGTTACACACGATTTAGCAAATTATTATATAGGATGTTTGATTGCGGATGTTACACATGTTGCAGTAGTGTTGCCATTATGTTTCCCAGTGTTACCCTGATCTTCCCTTGGCACTCGTTACTGTGACCTAGATGATTCCTCCACTCTGAGGCGTTCTATTGGTGCCAGAGACGCCGCCGAGATGGACTGGAGTTTAAAACACGAGGTGGGACTCCATTACAACTGTCTTGAAAAAGGTCCCTATATGGACCGAAACGTTGACCCATATTTTTTGCCTGAATAAAGTGTGAATTGCTTTTCAAAAAGTCCAACGGGTGCTGCCCTTCTTTGTTTCCTTATTACATTTCCCTTGGGAAATGCGCACCTGGGCTTTAAGATTTTTTTTTTTTAAAGAGTGAGTGCTTTCCAACCTCCTTACTTTGCTATATATGCTACATATGCAAATATAACTCACTCGTTGCATAATTGCAGGTGTATACTGGCAGCGTGCTATATGGCAAAGCACTGCTGGACACATTACTAACATTTATAGGTTTAAAGACTGAAAGAAAAAAACTATTAATCTAAATGGGGATTTTAACTGCTTGGTGCCAGCCTGTGGGGCACTCAGAATATCTCTTTTTACAGAAGGCTTCACACTGCTGGCCGCACATTATAGAGTATGCTTGACATACCTGCTCTAGTGCAACACACCATCTACCCATCAGCACATATTAACCATCTATGTACCTACAACAAGCTGCCCTTATACATACACAATGGGTCATATGTAGAGTGGTTTAATCATGACACAAACCACCTTCTCAATAGGGGACAAATGAATCTGTTTAAAAGGGCAACGGTCATGAAAATTGTGCCCTATCAGATCCCAGGAGCAGATCAGCCAGGATGCATTGTGAACCACATCAGACCAGCTTAGGGAACAGAACGAAATCCCTGAGGCATCCTCATTGGTCCGATGGGAAGAGACTGAACTATGAGAAACTGAAGTCTCACGTTTAAGGCTCATTGGGCTGAGGACAACAGACCCTATTGAAGTGCTTCAAAGCCTGATAGTTAAGGGTCTATGGAGGCTACTGGAACACACAGTGAGCCACAAATTTTGGTTTATGTTCCAGCCTGCTGCCAGCCACAAAAGACAGTGTTCTGACCCTCAGAATGAACGACTGACAGAAGCCATTTTGGTGCTGCTAAACACAGCAACAAACTTCTTACTAAGACTGCCTTCATAAAAGCAGACTTAGGAAAGCATGATAATTGCCCTTTAAATGAGGCTTTTAAAGGGGAACTATCACCCCAAATAAAGTTTCCCCCCAAGAATTACCCGTCTAGCAAATAGCTGAACAATAGTAGTATTCTCCAGATTAATTACTGCATTACTAAAAAATTCTACTGCTGCCGAGACTGACGGCCAGGCAACATCGCTTTAGAGGCATCTGTACGTCTGCACCGTCAGTCCCTTCCTGTACCTTAAGGTACCATGCAGCGCCTCCTAGGGGACTGACAGCACAGGTGTGCAGCCGTCTGTAAGCAAAGATGTCTGAGCTGCTTCCTGGCCATCAGTCTTGGCAGCAGTAGGATTTCTCTATAAGGCGGTAATTATTCTGGTGAATACTACTATTGATCAGCTAATCGCTAGATGGGTAATTCTTGGGGGGAAACTTTATTTGGGGTGATAGTTCCCCTTTAACCACTTGAATGCTGACAAGGTCTCTAATGTGGAGCCCCTTTTAAAGGGATAGTAATACTTCAAAATTACTAATCGCTATTTTGTAGCCCTTAAAAAAAGAAAAAAAATGCGCCCAGTGGCATCTCTCAAAACCTTATGGTTTGAGAGACAACCGTTTCCACAGTTTGCCCCTGCCTGATGTCAGCGTTCTAGCTGAAAGCGGGGAAATCCGGTCCCGGGACCTCAGACGCTCTGCAGCAGAGCCGAGATTGTATTAATGAAAAACATATCCTTCACTTGCAAACCAAGCACACGTAGAAGACCTTTTCAGTGAAGAATTTCTTTTTCATTAACTCAATCTCGGCTCTGCTGCAGAACCTCCAATGGTCCCAGGAGTGGATTTCCTTGCTGTCAGCTAGAATGCCGACGTCAGGCAGGGGCGAACTTTGAAAGCGGTTGTCTCTCAAACCATAAGGGTTTGAGAAATGCCACTGGGTGCATTTTTTTTTTTTAAGGGCTACAAAATAAGGATTAGTAATTTTGAAGTATTACTATCCCTTTAAATCGATGGGAATGTTATTTGACCTCTATAGCTCAGTTGCTTTGCTCCAGAATTGATCCCCTTTGCTTTTTATACATAGACAACATATCTTCATTTTCAGGGCTGCCCACCCCCCTCTGGCTCCTGTCATCCTTGTGCATCTCTGAAAGGCAGCCAGCACTGGTGACAGCAGCTGAATGAAACAGTCCGTCTCCTCCTCTCATTACGACCCTACAGTCTTGGCAGACACACCAGGAAGGGACATTAGCCAGACATTTGCTTCACAACAGGCTTTGAACTTTCCATCTATAAACTTCCCAAAAACAACCTACCCAATTAAGCATTATGTACTCAGAATCGCATGGCTAGCAACAGCATTCTTATCTTTTTATTTAAACAGAAAATGTCTCCTGGAAACAACAGGGGAAAAAAACAAAAAAAAAACAAATACACTTTACAGGCCTTTAACCCTCTGAGTGCCAGAGGGGTACACAACGCATTGCAAACTGTTATCTTAGAGGAAAAAAAAAAATCTGTCTTTCTGAGCAGGAAAATAATCCTAAAACATTTTTGTTCATAACAGATGTTTACTGCTCCTTTAAGATATATGCCAGTACATGTGTCATTAACTCACTTTCACTGACAGGCTTATTAAAGAAAAGAAAATGTAAGTGGCAGTTTCTCTTTAAAGAGATAGTAATGGTTCAATATTACTGCAAGCCTTATTCTGCAATATACACTGTTATAAAGAAATGTACCTGTCTAAATGCTCATAACATTCTAGTTTTCATTTTAATTAAAAGTGTCCCCTGCCGCCCCTTTTCCATACGTCACAATGCCTCCCCTCAGCAAGCCGGTCCAGACAGATCGTGAGGAGGAGCAATCTTCTGTCAGTATCATTGGAGTAACAATGGTGGTCATCTGTGACCGGGCCTGTCATTCCAGGCACCCGGCCGCCCCCTGCAACCCCCCGCCTGGAGCCATGGACCTCTAGCAGAAGAGCTGTCCCTCGCTGGCACTCTAGTAATGCAAAGCGCTGGGAGATGACATCATCACCCAACGCTCTGCATTACTGAAGTGAGGACCATGCAGGAGCACCAGCTGTATAGAGGTCTGTGCAGAAGGAGGAACAGACCTCTCCTGTCATGCCATCGGACCACCAGGGAGGTAGGAGATGGACACTGGGGGTGATGTGGAGAAAAGGTCATTGGGGGCAATGTGGAGAGTGAAGGACACTGGGGGCAATGTGGAGAGAGGATGACATTGGGGACAATGTGGAGAGAAGGACATTGGGGACAATGTGGAGAGTTGGGGGCAATGTGGAGAGAAGGACATTGGGGACAATGTGGAGAGTTGGGGGCAATGTGGAGAGAAGGACATTGGGGACAATGTGGATATTGGGGGCAATGTGGAGAGGTGGATATTGGGGCAATGTGGAGATACCCAATGGAGGCAATGTGGTCGGGGGGGGGGGCATGGCAATTTTTGCACCAGGGCCCAGGGACTTCTAGTTACGCCACTGGTCAGTATAAGGAAAAACCTGTCCTCCTTCGTCAAGGGGGAACAGGGTTTTCTTTATATTGACAGAAATAAGATTGTTCCTCTTTGCAATCTGTCCAGTCAAGCGACCGGAGTTCAGATCTGAGGGGAGGTAGCATTATGCATTTAACCCCTTAGTGACCGGCAACGTGCACACGCGGTCAGCACTTAATGCCTGTGGTACTTTTTTTTTTCTTTTTCCCTTCAAACGATTCCAGAGGCCCCGAACTGCGTGCAGCTGCGCAGGGACCCGGATTTTCGTGACGTACCTGGTACCCCTTTGGCACTCAAAGGGTTAAGGAATCTAGGACAGAATATAAAACTGTAATCTCCCAGGGCTGTAATCAGACCCCAGCCTGCAAGGTTATTTTAGGAATAAAGACATATGTAAGGTATCTTAATGTTTATCCATTTTAACCCTCTGAGTGCCAGATGAGTGGTTTGCAATCCGTTGCACACCCCTCTGGCACTCAAAGGGTTTATCAGTTGCATTCAATCCATCACTGCACCATTCCTGGTCTCCGCTGGACAGGAGGAGAATGAACAAGGAATAAGGAGTTCTGTCTCATTAAGCACAGCATTGCCGTGGGAGCAATGGGACAAAGTGCTTTAATGTGTAATGGAGCCAATATATCTGCTACATGACTGATGGACTAGTTACTCTACACTGGCACCGTGCAGCTTCCTGCTATTAGACACACAGCTCCTGCTCACTCCTCAACTCCATCTGTTACTGCAACTGGCAAATACAGCTAGTGTCCCATGTCAGTACCGGGAAGTACACATAAAACATTGCTCATTACATAGTAGGGATTTTCCTGCTGAGAGAAACAAGGATACTTCAGCTGTAGGGAGATTCTTTAATCAAATGTTATTACAGCTCTAGCTAACACTTCTCTATATCAGTATTTTCACAGATTTACCTTGAATAAAGTGACCCTTTTAAATCTCCAGTTAAGCCCTCAGCACTATGGGAACAAAGTTTTTTTTTTTTTAATGCAAGAATTTTACCAGGAAGGATACATTAAATTTTCTCTCATTTTGAGTACTGGATACTCATTTAATCTATCTCAAAAGGCTGAGATGACCAGGACTAGAACCTGCGATCCTGAGGTATACATACTGTAGATTCTACAGCTGGTGCAGTAACCAACTGAGCTAGTTCCCATAACTTATAACTCAGTGGATCTCTCTTTGTTTTCTGTGCTGATCACAGAGATCTGCACAGCTGGGTGATGTCATCACCTCACTCGAAACTCATGGAAGCCTCTTCCCCTCTCCACAGAAGCCCACAGACTATGGATTTGCTGATACAGAGCTTCTATGAAGAGGGAATGAAGCTGCCATGAGAACCAAGTAATCATAGCTGGGAACGCTCGGGAGACCCAGTAATCAGCTGCAAAATCTGGAGTCTCCGGGGCAAGGCTGATTCTCCAGATGTGGGGAGTTTCTATTGAAACTCTACCCACTTTTGCTCCTTCCCCATCTGTTATGTTTTCTAAGTCCCGCTCCCACTCGCATTTAAGCAATGCACCTTTTTGACACGAATCGCATCATTTATCTCCCTCAGTGGCACCGCAGGACTCCCCTCTTTGGGGAGTTCACAACCAAAAGTTCCAGGTACGCAAGTAAGGTGCTATCATCATCCAACTATGCACTTCTCCATAATCTGTACAGCAAAACCAGGAAAGAATGGGTGAGATTGAAAAGATTTGGGTGAGATTGAAAAGATATAGGTGAGATTGAAAAGACATGGGTGAGAGAGGTATGGGTTCTAGGTACCAATAGCTCAGGAAGAATTACTAATAGTTTAAAAGGGCTTTGACCCCTTACTGTTCCTTTAATGGACAGTAAAAATGTAAGCATGTTTGAGATCTTATACATTTTGAATTATCTCCCAGAAGGGGGAGTACATTTGTTTTAGTAAGAAGTAAAAAAATGTAAACCTTTACTAAAATTTTAAAATCCCAGAGTTTTCATCATCATACAGAGGCTCCAAAGAAGAACAAAGAGATTAGAGGGTTAATGGTTATAGTTTCTCTCTAGTACATAATTCCCTGGAAAACGGTTTCCAGCGTTTGATTTCATTGCAGATTTTCAAGATCTGGGGTGCATATCATTCACAGTAACAGCATTGGAAGTTGGAATACTCATCACAGCCTCCAATGATTGGCTGACCCACTTGTGCGATGGGAAGGAGAGATTCTTCCTGAGACCACTTGCCCTGAACACTCAAGTGCCCCAACACAGCTCCCCATCCGGAAAAGCTGGCATCCGTAGTCACTGTGGTCCAAAAGGGCACCAGGAAGGGTCTGCCTTTCAGGAGATTGTTCAGGTTGAGCCACCATGAGAGACTCTGCTCCACTTGAAGAGAGAGAGACAGGGATCGTTCCAGGAGATCTGGATGGCCCTTGCAGGCTAGGATCAAAAACCTCTGAATTTCCCTGGTGTGAGCCATGGCAAACGGAACTGATTCTATGTGGGATTGAACTTCCCAACCAAGGAGGACAACTTCTTGGCTGGAACCGGATCCTGAGACAGGATAGCTTGGACCGTCAGTGCTATCTGATGAGTCACTTCGTCTGTCAGAAAAATCATCCCCCTCTGAGTATCGAAGAGGAGGCCCAGAAAGAGCATCTTCTGAGAGGGAAAAAGGTCTGACTTGTCCAAGTTGATGATCCCCCCGTGATGGGAGAGCATGAATGCAGTCCTGCACCTGCTGGTGAAGGAGATCCGGAGACAAGGCCTTCAGGAGGAGGTCATCCATATATGGAGTCACTCTGATGCTGTTCTGATTTAGGACAGAGATCAAGGCTCCCAAGACTTGCAGACCCATGGTCAGGCCAAAGGGAAGGGCAGAGAACTGTAAGTGGCCTCTGTTTCAGGCAAAGCGGAGATACTGCTGACTCTCTGGATGAATGGTGATGTGCAGATAGGCATCTTGAAGGTCCAGAGAGGCCAGAAATTCCCCAGGAGACATGGCTGCTATCACTGTGCGCAGAGACACCTGGCGGTACTGGAACCTGACCACAGAGGAGTTGAGGTCCTTCAGATCCAAAATGGGATGACAGCCCCCATCCTTTTTTGGAAACCACAAAGAGGTTGGAGTAGAATCCCAAGTCCCTCTCCTGAGGGGGAACTGGCTCCAGTACCTCTTGGTCCAGAAAGCCCTGTATAGCTTCCTCGAAAAGGCATCTCTTTTCTGCTCCCAAGGGAGAACGAGAAACAAAGGTTCTTGGAGGAGGAAGAGAGGTGAAGGGAATCCTGTATCCAGAGGCCACCACCTGTAAAACCCATGGGTCCACCACAGAGGCCTGCCAAGCTGAGAGGTAGTGGTGTAGACGGCCACCTACCTGTGGGTGGGGACCCGGGTTCGGCGAGTCATACGGAAGAAGGCTTGGAAGCCTTGGGGTTCATGGATGACTTGGCTCTCCATTGCTGCTTAGGCCTGGATGAGGAGCACGGAGCCTGAGGGACCGTCTGGGTCGCTTGGCAAGAGTCTGCTTGAAAGGAATGAAAAAGCCGATTCCTCTTAACAGGTGCCTTCTTCCTTAGGACCACTGGCAGGTAAGAACTTTTCCCTCCAGTGGCCTCATTGATGAGATCCTTAAAGGTATAGTAATGTTTCATAATAAAAGCAGCTCTAATTAATCATCATAGTATTTGGACTTTGGAGAGTGTTATTTTAATTCTGTCAGAGTTGCAGTTCAAGAGTAATTCAATGACAAAGTGTCCCCCTCCCGCCCCTTTTACTGATGTAACACTGTTCAGCCACAGCAGAAGGGAGGTGCCCAGGTAGACTGCAGAGAGGGACGATCTTCAATTAAGATAACGGAAAAACCTGAAAAGCTTGTCAAGGGGGGCAGGGCTTTCAATGTTTTCACTGTAAGAAGATTGTCCCCTGCTGTTATCTGTCTGGTCTATGGACTGCATTCCACATCTGAGAAGAGATGGCTTACACTAGGTAAAAGGGGCAGGAGGGGAAACTTTGCTTGTGAATATCTCTTAAACCATAAAGGTTTGAGAGATAAGACATATCATTCTTCATGTTTTTTTAATGCCTACAAAATAAAATAAAGTTAAAACGAAGTACTACTATCCCTTTAAGTTCAGGCCCGAACAGGGAAGAACCCTGAAAAGGGCTGTGTCAGCTGACCAGATCTTAAGTCAAAGAGCCCGTCTGGCTACCACAGACATGGTAGATGCCCTGGCTACCATACGTACAGCATCAAACAAGGCAGCAGAAACATAATGCTGAGCCTCAGCAATGTTAGCGAGAAGATGCAACATGTCAGAAGGAGTGGCTCCCTGATGGACAGCAGAACTGAGCTGTTCAGTCCAAACAGCCACAGCCCTATTTACCCATGCAGCAGCAAAGGTAGGGGGAAGGGCAGAGCCCGCAGTCGCAAAAATTGCCTTGAGAGAAGTCTTACGCTTCTTGCCAGTCCAGTCTTTAAGAGCAGAAGCGTCAGCCACTGGCAAGGCAGTTGATTTAGAAAGCCTGGACACTGGGGCATCCACTTTAAGGGGATCAACCCACTGAGTAAGGGCCATTTCAGAAAACGGATAAAGTTTAGCAAACGTTTTAGACACAGATGGTTTCCTGCTTGGAAATTTCCACTCCTCTGACACCAAATGGTCAAGGGTGGGATTAGGTAGATAGCAGCCTTAGGGCCTAACAGGCTCCTGGAAAACATCAGAGTTGTCAGAAGATGCCTCCTGCACCAAGGGAATGTTCAGCGTGGACAACACAGCCCTGATCAGGCCCTCAGCTGAGGGAATGGGATCCGCCTCGAAGGGTTCCCCGAAAAACCGAGATGAAGGAACAGCTGAACAGTCGTCATCATCAAAGTCCACCAATAATTCCTCCTCAGAGGAATCAGACACATCAGGTACACCCAGCGGTTTAGGCTGGAAAGATCTGATAGGGGCGGGGGTCTGCAACAAATTGAAGACCCCCCTGTAAAGTGGATGGAAGGAGTTGTAAGGTGGACCGGAGGTCCCTGGTAGTAGCCTTAAACTCTTGCATCCATATTGGCTCTAGTGCATGGCTGGAGGCCCCAGCAGGGGATTCAGGGGCAGCAGTGCATGCTGAGCAAATATGACCTGAGTATTCTCTAGGTAACCCTGATTGACATGAGGAGCAATGAGCAATGGGGAACACAAACACCCCAGTATCCTTAGTCTTAGGTTTAGCCCCAAGGTCTAACGTCTAACGGAGAAGACATTCTCACAGAGTCAAAACAGTCAAAGTACCAAAACACCCACAATAAAGCGTGTATGATAATTAATGCACCCCAGAAACACTAAATTAAGACTTATCTGGTAGGCAAAGGGTTAAGCTGCGGAGGAGAGGAGAGTCCAAGCCCCTGTGTAGGATACTCGATCTGCGAATACACAAAATGGCTGCCGTGATGGAAGCCAATCGGAAACAAGCACGCAAAGCAATCGCTCATGGGAAACGTAGTACCCCAACAGTGCCCGAAGCCCCCAACATCCCCAGAATGTTGACCGGATGACAAAGCAAGGGAAAACCAACAAAATGAGCCATTTCTGACCTCGCTACGTGGAGAGGTTGCAGAGATATGTCCCAAACTGTAAAGTCCCATAGAAGTGAATGGAGCAATGGCGTCTATGCGGTAAACACACACCTTAAAGGCGCGGAACATAATGGTAACGAGGTGAATATCAACACATAAAACCACACAAAAGCCCACTCAAATAAAACAGTAGACCCAATAAACACTGGTCCCAGTAGGGAAAGTGTCCGAACCCCCCCCCCAAAACGTGCTAACCAGCAACAAAATGGTTAAGTTACCACAGAAACTTGCGCCAAACGCCTCAAAGACATACAGAATAAACCCAATGACTGCATGCGTATGTAATAGGAACTCCAAATGAGACCCCTGTGCGGAGGGGAAGCATGGGACATGTGGACCTCAGCACTCATTGGGTGCTCACCTTTTTCAGCAGATCTTTTGTCTTCAGATTACCATATATCAAGAAGAAGCCTCAGTGGGCAACTCCTGGTGAAAGAACTTGCAGCCAAGATTTTTCCCTCAGGGTTTAGGTCCACAAAAGCATCTGGTAAACTGAGCTGTCCACATTTGGGTGATGGGAATTGTCAGTGATGGTAATCCGCCTAATGGTGGTATTCCATTTCTAACAGAAAAATAATAAAAAAATTAAAACTATAGCAGAAGTGTTCTCTTGCTTGTGCCTTGACCAAGGAACAAATCTTACTGGTCGGGGATTGGCTAGCTGCAAGCTATGGAGAGGAGGTAGGCTCCACGCAGCAGTCACTTCTCAGAATTGTTCCTGCCTATTAAGGGGCTGATCGCTTACCCCAAAGTTACCAGTAACCTGTATTGGATGACAAAGAAATAAGAGGAGCAAGCTCTTCTTTGATAAGCATTTAGGACTATGTTTAAAAGCCCAGGAGACTAGTACTAAGTCAACCCAACTGAACAACAGTAGTTAGTGTGTTTTAGCCTGTGTCCAATGTGTTGTGTGACTAGGGGGAGAGGTCAGGCTTTGAGTTGGTGTGCCTGCACTTAACTGCCCCAAATCTCCAGCTAGTTGTGAAAGCAATGATTGCACATAGCATCCGGACTGCCTACAGAGACCCTTATTGTTTCCATTTGCCTTTAAGCCCTTGGATGCTAGAATGGTCTTCACTGCATTGCTTTGCAATGCATTGGAGACCTCTCTAGCATCCGAGGGGTTAAAGGGACAGTATTGGATAAGATGGAAAGAAATATTGCAGGACTTATCCTGCCAAACAAAACAAAGGTAACTCCTCTCCTGACAGATGTTTTATTCAAACGTTATTGCAGCTCAAAGATGCATTACTTTTGGGGTGCAGTACCTTCATGTCCTGAAATGTTATGGTGGTGCTGTTGATAGATTACTGATAATAACAATATTTGGCTGGTGTAGCAACAGCTACACTTGACATTTCATGCCATAGAGGTACTGCACAAAAAAAAAAAATGAAATAAAAACGCAAAGTTGATCTGCAGGTATGTTTGAACAATAGATCTCTTAATAATGGGATTACCTTTAACTTAGCAGTATAACACATGCAAAATGATTAAATATACAATGTATTTTCCATATTATCCAATACTATTCAATTAACTGTATATGCAGTGCGAGTGACACCTGCTCTGTAAACATTGCGAATGAATTATTTCTCAGCAGTCATGAAGTAGTTTACATTCATCTTTAGAGGTACTCCCTAATGGCACCAGTACAGTTACTTTGAAATATGAGCTAAGAATAGGTAATGTATGTGCTGGTGTTGAAATGAGTTACAGACTTCCACGGAAAATGAATAAATAAACTTAAATGATGCAGAAGGTAAATCCTACTGTTAAACTAAAAGCCACTTATTCCTACTTAGGTAGCTGACATTTAAAAGGCAATCCATACCTTTAGGTAAAAGTGTCTCTGAATATGTTTAAAGGCAGGGCTTAAAACTTGAAGTCCTTTGCTACTAGCCAGACCTGAAAAGTTACTCGCCACTGCAATACATAACATACCAACCAGGGCTGAATTTCTACTCGCCAGGGCTAAATTTTCACTCGCCATTGGCTAGTGGCGAGTGGAAATTTTGAGCCCTGTTTAAAGGGATAGTAATGTTTCATAATAAAAGCAGCTCTAATTAATCATCATAGTATTTGGGCCTTGGAGAGTGTTATTTCACTCTCAGGAGTAATTGAATGATAAAATATCCCACCCGTCCCTTTTACTGATGTAACACTGCTCAGCCAGAGCATAAGGGAGGTGCCCAGGTAGACTGCAGAGAGGGACAATCTTCAATTAAGATAAGGGAAAAACCTGAAAAACTTGTCAAGGGGGGGCAGAGCTTTCATTGTTCTCATAGGAAGAAGACTGTCCCCTTCTGTTATCTCTCTGGTCTATGGACTGCATTCCACATCAGAGAAGAGATGGCTTACTCTAGGTAAAAGGGGCGGGAGGGGAAACTTTGCTTGTGAATATCTCTCAAACCATAAAGGTTTGAGAGATAAGACTTATATCGTTCTTCATGTTTTTTTAATGCCTACAAAATAAAATAAAGATAAAACGAAGTATACTATCGCTTTAAAGGAGAACCAATAACTAAAAAAATGGACTGCCATCAAATACCCTTAAATACCCTGTACTTCATATTCACATCTGTGAAGAAAAAAAAATATATATATATGATTTTTCACGGGGTCAAATCTAATTTTACATATACTCTAAATGGAAGTTGTTTCTGCCTTTTAATGGCTCCCTAACTCCCATTACCACAGAAAGATTGATAAGTGTCTCTGATGCACAGTCCAGGATTGTCTGTAAACAGGATGAGATAAGAGAACAGTATTTCTGAACAGAAGAGCAGTAGAAACAAATCTCTATAAAATAAATGCCTTAGATCTAGGGTCTTATTATAAACAGCCCAAACAAACGTATCTAAATGCTGACTATACAGAATCCCCAAAAAGGGTCAGATTGATGTGCAACACATTGCTTTGCAATGAGCTGTGCACCCTTCTGGTCCTGAAAGGATTAGTGTAGTTTTGCAACCGGCAGAAAAAACAAAAAAACAAACAAAAAAATGGCTAAGTGGCCCAATGCATTCAGTCAGTTGCAGCTGGATGATGTTGATTTGTAAGCAGATCAACACAGACTCATAATGAAGGAGTGATTCATACCTAGAGCTGGATTATTAGAAAGTACGTTGGCGTGATTATAATTACATGTGACAAACATCTGATAAAAATGGAAAACTGCTCAAGACAGAGAAGCTGAATCTGAGATGGTGTTGTGGTGCGGGGGTAGGGGAGGGATTCATGAAGCGGAGAGGACTTCTCCAATAATATCACTTCTCCAATTCCTAGGTTATTCTATGGAACCAATTCACTAACATTTTTTAAGTTTTGGAAATCTTCGTGCATTGGTTCCATAGAATAACACAGGAAATGAAGAAGTGATATCACTGGAGAAGTCATCTCTACTTTATCAAACTTAGTGAAGAGCCCCCAAACTGCACTGAACAGTATGGGACTGACAATACTCACTGCCACTCTACATTTACCTGGTGTGAGGCACGGAGCTAGTTGAAGATACAGATTGTATTGCAGTGAGAGGCAACGCCTGGCTGAGGATGATGGAAGCTGTTGTCCAACAGCAGCTGATGGCCCATCCCATCACTTTCCTATAGACTGACACTTATGTAAAAGGTACAAGTGCTTCTATGCAGATGTCCTGAAACAACTCTGTAGTGTGACACAGGACGTGCCTTCCCCACACAGCCAATGCACCAAATGGGCATGCTGCACTAGTAAGAAGAACCCATGCCTCTCATCCTCAAATGCTGTAACATTGCGTTCCCCTGGTGAAACCTTCTTCAGCGGGGCCACTGGATGGCCAGTCAACATTGGTGCCAGCTATAGAGACTGGCTCAGGATTTGTTCTTACACACGTTTTACCCATTAAAGTAACCACCAGTTTTGCTTTCTGTGTTCCATGTGTTTTGGTTGTGGTTCTCGTTTTAACTTGAAGGGTAACAGGAGTATTCAGGGAAGTGGCTGCTGATCTAACCCTTTCAGTGCCAGGGAGGTATCACGTATATTGCAATGCAATGGATACCCCTCTGGCACGCAAAGGGATAATAACCTCCATGTGGGCAGATCAGAACCATTCAGCCCATGCAGTCTGCCCATTTTCCTACTGTAAAAACATCACACCTTATTTGGTCCTTGGTCTTGTCTTATGTTCAGGACAGCCTTATGCCTATCCCATGCATGTTTACATTCCTTCACTGTATTAACCTCTACCACTTCTGCTGGTAGGCTATTCCACTTATCTACTACCCTCTCACTGAAGTAAAATTTTCTTACATTACATCTAAACCTGTGTCCTTCTAGTTTTAGATTATGGTCTCTTGCCCTAACATTTTTACTGCTTTGAAATGTACTTCCCTCCTGCACTTTGTCGAATCCCTTCATGTATTTGAATGTTTCTATCATATTCCCTCTTTCTCCTCCAAGCTATACATGTTCAGATCCTTTAGTCTATCCTGATATTTCTTTTCATGTAATCCAGACACCATTTTAGTAGCCTTTCTCTGAATTCTCTCTAGAGTATCTATATCCTTCTGGAGATGGGGTCTCCAGTACTGAACACAATACTCTAGATAAGGGCTTAAAATATGAAGTCCTTTCCTACTAGCCAGAACTGAAAAGTTACTCACCACTGCAAGCCATAACATACCTACCAGGGCTGAATTTCTACTCGCCAGGGCTAAATTTTTACTCGCCATTGGCTAGTGGTGAGTAGCTCTAGGTACACAATCCATTAGTCTAGAGTATTGTGTACAGTACTGGAGACCCATATCCAGAACAATATAGATACTCTGGAAACAATTTCAGAGAAGGTGACCGGTTTACAGGTAAAGAAATGCTACATTTCTTGCATTGAAATGTGTTGGATAACTGTCTGGCACTCAAAGGGGTTAACAACCACCAATATGTCTGTTTCCTATACACTGTATAATTGCGCGCTGTATGGAAAAGATCCGGAAATAAACGCAGCAGAAAAACAACTAAAATAGCTCTATATCATTCCAGCGGTGTTTATATCTTTCAGTGCAACCTTCATACATCCCAGCAGACTGGGGAAAAATATGTAACTACAAAAAAAAAATAAAAATAAAATAAAAAAATCTATGAACTAAAAATCTACTGGACTTTGTACTTCTGGAGTCTGTCCGCTGTACGTGAAATCATTTACCCCTTAACACACAGGTACCCAAAGCATTTCTCTGAAATGAGTTGGATGCCCTTTGGCTCCAATGGGGTTAACAGAATAAACTGCTTTTTTTTCCCCCAGCAAAGAAATAATGTATCCAGCTAAGTATAATTATCCAGCGTTCTGCTCGCTTGTTCTCTAGGGGGGCTTCTTTTGAGCTGTTCTGTACAACCCTTGTTGAAAATAATTAGGCACTCTGGATAGATATGGATAGATTCACAGCAGCAGGGTGGTGCAATAAAATGAAAAGCCTTTGTGATATTTTTCTTATGGTGAACACAACTAGCTTAACAGCTAATTCTGTGCGATTTCTCCTCCCTCTTGCATATAAAAGGAAATCATCTGCAAAGCCAATGTGCAGGCGTAAAGTGCTGCTGGCAATAGGATTTCAACAACAAAAACCACTGCAAAAACAGAGGCAAGCTTTTTATTGCAATTACATGTGCAAACTCCAGGGGGGGTTTATGAGCAAAGGTGAGATAATGCTCTTTAGCATTTATGAGATTCTATTGAGCCTACACACTAATCACGGAGGCTGATGGATTAACCCTTTGAGTGCCACAATGTCTCTTTGGCACTCATTGTGTTCGGTGCAATTGTGGAGCAAGCCAGCTACATTCATAGGGAGCAAGTATACAAATTTCCATTAGTTTAAGAGGTGTTTTTAAAGGGGAAGTAACACTACTTTTGCTTGCGCCTTGATTCAAGAGATTACATCAGATCGGACTGTCAAGTCTATGGAAATATTTTTGCCGTTTAAAGGACCAGAGGGAGTAAGCAGAGAACATATCCCATTAGAATCAGAAACGTTAAAACACAGGGCTGCACCGATTCCTGCTCAGTGGTCACCTTAGTGTGTGTAGTGAATGAATGAATGAATATGTTTATTTATATAGCGCCACAAGTGTACGCAGCACTTTACAATTTCAGGGTTTAAACAATACAGGGTAACAGGTGCTTTGTAGAGTTAAACACTGGGTGCGAGGTCCCTGCCCGAAAGCTTACAATCTAAAGTGGTAATGGGTAGTGCATTGTGCTCCACTTTGGTCCTTAAAGAGTTAATTAGGCTTATATGTTATTAGGCTGCTTCAGTTTAACACATCATCCAGTATGGATTGTTAAAGAGATAACCTCTTCAAAGCTACAAGAACACAATTCATAAAGGGCTGTTAGGGTTTTCTGAACCTAGCAGTGAAAATGTGTGTGTGTGGGGGGGGTATTACTAAGAGGTGTTACTTCACCTTTAACCCTTTGAATGTTCCAAAGGTCTGCAACACATTGCCAAGAATTAGAATTGCCCTACTTTAGAAATGGCGAGTTAAAGGGGATCGATCACCCCGATACTTGTTTGTCTAAAACGTTAGTGTACATAGCGATTAGACTGAAAACTGCTTTCATAAAAAAATATATATATATTTTGCCCAAATTAAACATCTAAAGATCGCCCTGCGGCTTCCTTCTGGACAGACTGCGGTTACCAGCTGTGTAAGCCTCCGTCATTGGAGGAGACTGGATAGAGGGAGGGGAGCAGAGGCAGAGTGACAGACTGCGGTTACCAGCTGTGTAAGTCTCTGTCATTGGAGGAGGCTGGATAGAGGGAGGGGAGCAGAGGCAGAGTGACAGACTGCGGTTACCAGCTGTGTAAGTCTCTGTCATTGGAGGAGACTGGATAGAGGGAGGGGAGCAGAGGCAGAGTGACAGACTGCGGTTACCAGCTGTGTAAGTCTCTGTCATTGGAGGAGACTGGATAGAGGGAGGGGAGCAGAGGAAGAGTGACAGACTGTGGTTACCAGCTGTGTAAGTCTCCGTCATTGGAGGAGGCTGGATAGAGGGAGGGGAGCAGAGGAAGAGTGACAGACTGTGGTTACCAGCTGTGTAAGTCTCCGTCATTGGAGGAGGCTGGATAGAGGGAGGGGAGCAGAGGAAGAGTGACAGACTGCTGTTACCAGCTGTGTAAGTTTCCGTCATTGGAGGAGGCTGGATAGAGGGAGGGGAGCAGAGAAGAGTGACAGACTGCGGTTACCAGCTGTGTAAGTTTCCGTCATTGGAGGAGGCTGGATAGAGGGAGGGGAGCAAAGGAAGAGTAACAGACTGCAGTACAGAGCTGGAAACAGAAGTCTATGCAGAAGGAAGCCGCAGGGTAATCTTTAGATGTTTAATTTGGGCAAAATAAAATAAAAACAAAAATGAAAACAGTTTTCAATCCAATCGCTATATACACTAACATTCTAGATAAACATGTACAGGAGTGATAAATCCCCTTGAATCAAAATGACTGACCCACAGATTATCTCACTTGTGCACAAGCAGGGCACATCTTCAATTCCTGGCCTGTTAGTGAGCCCTGTGGACATGGGTTGGGTCTAAATCAGGGGTCCAGAGATTTCCAAGCCTGGGTACAGGTGATTATTCAGAGTCAATCAGTCCAGTCAGCTGTACACCAGCAGGATATATTTAACCACTTAAGGACCCATGATGTGCCAGGACTGTCATGGGCAAACTTATGTTAAGGACCCACGACGGTCCTGGCACATCACAGAATTCAGGGGCAGATGCACAGCGACCCCTGAACTGATTTCGGAGAAAAAATAAAAAAAATAAAAGCTCCGCACGGCCGGTCGGTAAGGGGTTAAGACATGATCTGTTAAGTGCCCCCTGAGGAGAGGGTTGGGAACCACTGTTCTAGATCATAAAGTATCCAACCCTAGTCCTTTCATGCTACTAAAGTTCATAGTTTCACTATATGGTGCAGTTGATTTGATTCATAATTGCACCTTAACCCTTTGAGCGCACCCCTTTGGCACTTAGAAGGGTTAAGAGATGGCAGACTGTGCCCAGAGGCATGTGGAGAGTTCAGACAGTGTGTATGTGACATCATCAGGCACATGAGAGGAAGTCCATAGCTCCAGGTTACTAAACCGGTTTCAGTTGCTTCTATTACTGAAGCTTGGAATGTTCCCAGAGCAGAATAAAACAGGAATAATAACTAACTGAACAAGTACAGTAAAGCTAGATGGCCTTCTGTTCCAGACAGGACCCGTTTATGTCAGATGACTTAATTCTGTCTACCATGACCCCTCTGAAGTTTAGGAGTTCTCCAAACTATTTCTGCTTCTCAGATTATCCATCACAACTGCAGAAGTCTTATCACTGGAACCACAGAGTCACTTACTATTCCTTATTATTAAAGGGGAAGTGCCACCACCTAATAATAACCCTCCCTCACCTTACTGTGACCAGACAATGCCAATGGCCCAATTCATTTTGTATTTTTTCCTTTGTTCAACAGATAACACGTTAAAATCAGTCCTGGATCTTACGTTAATGGAGGTGGACATGACCGTTGCTAGCAGGGCCACATGACCTCAACCTCTGCTCACTGCAAATGGTAATCTTAACCCTAAAAGGACTTTTAACCCTTCATAATGAGTTCTGCACCCTCTGTCCCTATAAGGTTAAGTAGGAACATGCACACTCAGCAACTGTCCTATCTACATCATTGGATATGACATTCAGGACCAATTGAAGAAATTGAACAAAGGCAATTGGACTTGGCAGGGTATTATTAGGAAGTGTTAATACTCCTTTAAGGAACTCATTAGGGTGAATGAACCAATAAAATTCAGTAGAGTGAAAGTGATACTTTTATTGGTTGAGTGGCTTTAGAATGCAAGCTTTCAAGACAACTTAAGTCTCTTCTTCAGGCGTATTTCTATATCTAACACAGTACCACTTTTTAAGAATATGATTCAATAGTAAAATAGGTGCAGGAATGTATTTATTGGTGTTGTAGCTGCCTATGTGCCAAGCCAAGGGTCGGCATCCTTTGGCGCTCCAACTGTTGAAGACTACATCTCCACATTAACACACACAGTTCCTTTACAACTGTAATGGAAATTTCCAGAAATATCTGCTAGACTAGACTTTGTTTAACCCCTTGGATGCTAAAGATAACAACAAATAAAAACTAAACTGCAAAGCACTGAGTTGAAGATGTCTCAAGCTTCCAGTTACTTAACCCCTTAAGCACCAGCGGTCCCGGGTTGTGCGGTCCTTTAAGGACCAGATAGGAAACTTTGATGTGCCGTCCCACGTGACTGATCACGTGGGGCGGCACGTCGAACAGGGGACTGAAAGAGATCACTCCGGTCTTGGAGCAATCAACTTCAGTCCCTAGTATTACTCACCATGCTCCTACAGGATCCTTAAGGGGTTAAAGGGATAGTAATGTTTCAAAAAAACAGCAGCTCTAATTAATCTTCATAGTATCTGGGCCATGGAGAGTGTTATTTCAATACTGTTAGAGTTTTAGTTCAAGAGTAATTGAATGATAAAGTATCCCCCTTGAGTACAAAAACACAAGTGCACAATAAAGTGAACTGGAGTTATTCTGGAATAAACCACCTGCATCATAGGGGAGAAATAAAAATTCCTGTTAAAGGAGTAGTAAACTTTTTTATGAAAAAATATATATTGTATGGCATTTCATTTTGAGTAAAACAAGGGTACTCCCACTGATGAGAGGTGCATATTTCTGGTTTACTTTTAAACGGTCACACGCAAAAGAACGTGCGACCAAATGACAAGGTGACCTGTTACATACTATAAATGTCGACATAAGAATCCCACACTGCAAGACAGCGTGAGATTCTCATATCAAATAGTAAAAGGTCACAAGGGTCACATGCTGCCCTGGCTGTATGAAATCATGCTGCTCCGTATTCCGCCCCATGCTGAGCTCCGTGCTGCCCCGGAGCTGGCTGTGATAATGTTACAAGTTCATTGTCTTGCTCTCCATGCTGCCCCCCGAGCTGTAACAATATTACCATGTCATTTTCTTGCGCTCCGTATTACAGCTCCAGGGCAGCACTTGTAACATTATTACAGCCAGTTCCGGGGCAGCACGGGGTGGAACATGGAGCAGCATGATTTGATACAGCCGGGGCAGCATGCAACCTTTTACTATTCAACATGAGATTCAAGCGCTGTCATGCAGTGCAAGATTCTCATGCCAACATTTTTAGCATGGCGAAATGGAAACCTTGTCATTGATACCCATATTTCCAAAGTTATTACGGTTTAAGCCTGTGTTTTTTACATTTGCCGTACCCTCTAGTGGTTAAATTCCAATTAGTTATCATGTTACATTCTAATGGAGAGTCAGTGACATACAGGTCTCTCCATAGCATGTGATAGAAACTGCTGAGTCACTTCCTGTCAGTTACAACAATCAGGAAGTAAACGCACAGTAAATTCACTTCCTAATTATTTGCCCTTGTTTTACTCAGCAAGAAAAGTCCTAACATTTAGGTTTTCACAACAAAAAAAAACAAAACAAAAAAAAAAGGTTTACTTCTCCTTTAAATTAAATTGGGCATTTAAATCCTTGAATGCTAGAGAGGTTCTCTAGCATTCAAGGGCTTAAAAACACTATTTCTGTGCATCGTAATTTAGGCATTTTTATTTGACCCCAATGGTGCAGATGGTTTCCTCCAGAAAATCTCCTGTCCTATGTTTTATTTTCTTCCCTTAACTAGGCTGACCAGATCGCACCTTTAACCAGGGACACACAGGAAATAGCCATTTTGCAGTACTTCACTGAAATAAATGCAGTCCTGCAGTATACACTTCTCCTATGCGTTCCCGGTTAAAGGTGAGGTCTGGTCAGCCTACCCTTAACATACTACTTAGCCTTATGACAACTGTGTCCTAGAAGGCACTATTCCTTTAACTTAAATAAGAGTATATAAGATTTGAATGATCAGTTCCCTTTAACCCTTTGGGGGACCAGGGAGATGTGCAACATGTTGCTTGTCAATGCACTGTACTCCCCGCTGATCCTCAAGGGGTTAACCCTTTGAGTGCCAGTGGGGAATGCAACAGATTGCTCAATGGCACTCAAAAGGTTAAGTGTGTGTGTGTGGGGGAAACGTTAAAAACAAACATCAGCTGCTCTAAAGTAGAACATTTTATAATGTTTCCATGCCTCATTCAAAAGCACACAACCTTCTTTTACTGGAAACATTTGTTCTCATCCATTTCTATAAATAAAACCACAATAAACAGGTTGTGAGACGTGAATCTCTATAGATATAATGTTCCAGCAGCAGTGCTGAACACCCTTTCTTATCAATTATCTAGGGTCACAGAGAATGGAACACTGATGTACACTCGATGGCCCGCTGTGCCGTGTGTGTGTGTGTGTGTGTATATACATACATTTATGTAATAACAATGCATCTGTACAGATCACAATGATGATGATTAGATTTATCTTTCCAATAAGATCATGAGATGATGGGATTACACTCAGAAATCACAGACCTGTGCGCGGAAGATGAGTTCCTTACAATGCCAACCAGGCCTTGAAAGATTACACATGAATGCAGTGATGTGCAAACGGACTGATGATAAAGAAAAGCTTACTGCTACTTTAATTTCATTTACTGTAAGTTACATACAAATAATTATTTGTTTTTTTTAATGTCTTTTCCTGCAGGGTAAAACAAGGTAACTCCCATTTACCCACCTGGGATCAAACAGGCTTATCCTGAAAACTTTACAAGTTAGTGGGCCCCGAAGACTTACACAGAGAATCACTGGACTAGTTGAGACCCTTTAGCTGTAGTACCCCAGGGGTTAAATGCAGTATCAATATCCGTACAAATATCCAACACTAGTTAGTATTGGAAACTTAAGACTAAATGATTATGAGAAAATATAGATCAGGTAAATAGTTACCAGGTGATGGCCTATAAATATTATGATTTCCCTTTCTTCCTATGGGGACAGAGAGACCATGGGGATAAGCTCCTGCATCAATGAAGCAAGGCACCATTGGAAAAACAGGTCTCTGGAGGAGGAGACTCCTTTTCTCCTGCAAAAAGAGGCGCAGATGCACGGGATGCCAATATTATTCTATCTCTGTATAAATCCTTGGTAAGGCCTCATCTGGAATATGGAGTACAGTTCTTAAAAAAGATATTGTTGAACTGGAGAAAGTGCAGAGACGTGCATCAAAACAGATAAAGGGACTGGAGGATCTGAGAGACTAGACAAACTGGGTTTGTTCACATTAGAGAAGAGACATCTAAGGGACAATATGATTATCATTTAGAAATACATTCAAGATCAGTACAAAGAACTAGCCAATGAATTATTTACGCTCAGAGCTGAGCAAAGAACGAGAGGTCATCCATTAAGACTAGAGGAAAGGCGCTTTCGACAAAAACAAAGGCAGGTATTTTTTACAGTAAGGGGGGTAGAGCTATGGAATTCTCTGCCTCGGATGTTGTACTTGCAGATACTGTAACGGCTTTCAAAAAAGCAATGGATGCCTATCTAGCACAGAACAATATTGATAATTATAACAGACGGCTTCAATGAAGATAGGATGTTGATCCAACTATATGACTGCCATTTGGAGTCAGGAAGGAATTTTTTAACCACTTGGGGCTTAAAGGGATAGTAATACTTTGTTTTATCTTTATTTTACTTTGTAGGCATTAAAAAAACATGAAAAATGATATAAGTCTTATCTCTCAAACCTTTATGGTTTGAGAGATATTCACAAGCAAAGTTTCCCCTCCCGCCCCTTTTACCTAGTGTAAGCCATTTCTTCTCAGATGTGGAATGCAGTCCATTGGTTATTGGTTCTCCTTTAAAGGGATAGTAATACTTCGTTTTATCTTTATTTTATTTTGTAGGCATTAAAAAAACATGAAGAACGATATAAGTCTTATCTCTCAGACCTTTATTGTTTGAGAGATATTCACAAGCAAAGTTTCCCCTCCCCGCCCCTTTTACCTAGTGTAAGCCATCTCTTCTCAGATGTGGAATGCAGTCCATAGACCAGACAGATAACAGCAGGGGACAATCTTCCTATGAGAACAATGAAAGCCCTGCCCCCCTTGACAAGTTTTTCAGGTTTTTCCCTTATCTTAATTGAAGATTGTCCCTCTCTGCAATCTACCTGGACACTCCCTTCTGCTCTGGCTGAGCAGTGTTACATCAGTAAAAGGGGCGGGAGGGGGATACTCTGTCATTGAATTACTCTTGAACTACAACTCTCACAGAATTGAAATAACACTCTCCAAAGCCCAAATGCTATGACCATTAATTAGAGCTGCTTTTATTATGAAACATTACTATCCCTTTAATTGGAAATGGCTTCAGAGGGTTTTTTGCCTTCCTCTGGATCAACAGGGTTGTTTTGGCATGGGCTGGACTTGATGGACGCGTATCTTTTTTTCTTAGTTTTCTGTCCTATTATCCCCTGCCTGGCTCAGAATAACTTCAGTTTTAAAAGTGTCCTGCTGAAGGAGAAGTAGTGCAAAATTACTTTTCTTTCTTAATTTACTCCAGTTGTGGATTGCTTCCAAAGTCTAGTCCTTTGACATGGCTGCCATGAGCCTACATAGATGTGGCTTTGACTGCAGTATTTCTTACCCTCTAACACATGCTGTTTGATGTTTATCAGGCAGGCCATGTGGCTCCCTTCTACTGGGTGCGATTGGAGGACTTCAAACACAGCCTTACCACATGGCTGGCAACATTCTCTCCATCGCAAGAGAATGCCGCTGGGTAGAACTGGTGCAGGGAGGGGTATATCTATTATGAAGGACATTTTCTGTGTGGCTAAAGTGCCATGTTCTGGTACATCCTATTTGTTTAATGAGATGACTGGAAAGCCACCATGTCCTTTGTTTGCATGGAGTGGAGATAGCCCCTTCTCCTACTAGCTGGATTTCCTTTGTGGCAGGGAAAGGGGACAATTTTGCTGCTTCTGTTCCATTTCCTTCTCTCCTTTCCACCCTAGATGGTAGCAGGCTCACTCACCCAATTGTAGCATCTTTCAAGGAGAAGTACTCTATTTTTTTCCCACCCTTCCTTCTTTATTCTTTTCTGTCAACATGTCAGTGTCTCGGGGTGACTGCCAAGCACAGAGCTGCTAAATCTGCACTTCTAAAAGTGTCCCTTGCCATTTCACTGTCCTGCAAATTCAAGTTGCCCTCAACTCATTCTGGCCTGTATGTCCCTCGTGTCGGGAGATCTTTGAAAAATGTTCAAGGGTTCCTTCACCACTCGCTGTCTCTGGTGTGTCTCTCTCTGACTATCACAAGAACCAGGTCAACAGTGAGTCTAATAAGAATATCTCTAGACGCATGAAAGACTTCACCTGTATTCTTTCTGACTTGCAAGCCCCTAGGTCAAATTATTTTGGAACAGTGGAAACCTCCAGGTAGGAAGGTGAATTTCAAGCTCTGCGTTCTTTTGCCTAGGAAGTCATAGAACTGTGAGCTGTCCCCCTTCACAATATGTTGATGAGATTAAATGTATCCATATCTACAATATTTATTTTCACTGCAGGCCATTTAAAAGAATAATTAACATTCTAGTAAGCCATATTATGGTTTAATATTGTTAATATGTATAAAGAGTGGATTATTAAAATGACGAGTTAACCTTGTTCCATTGATTAGATTATAATCTCCTATCCTTCTTGTTTGAGTGCTTGCCGGTAATCCTGTCTCTATACAATGTGCACGTGTGTGTGTGTGTATGTATGTGTGTGTGTGTATATGTGTGTGTGTGTGTGTGTGTGCAGGGGGTGATAGAGCTAGACAACTGGATAGAGATAGTGCTAGGACAATGCCAAGATTTGCAAGCTGCAGCTCACATGTAACGTCACAAAGTCCCACGTAATTATTAGTCACTGAATGAGTAGGTGTTCTGTCTTATGGAGGAGACAGATGTTACAATACAGTGTTTTTTTTTGTTTTTTTCCTCTAACCCAGTGGTTCTCAACCTTTGTTTTTGTCAAGGCACCCCCCCCAACATGCAGTCTGGAAGATTCGGGGCACACCTAACATTTTACAGGTCATTTGACCAGCAAGTAATGTAGGATACAGATGCAAATATATTCAGTTCTTATTAGGTCTCACAATCAGAATAACGGAAACAAACTTATTATGTAGAAAAATGTCCAGAAATATACAACTGAAACTCAGTACTCATATTTTATCAAAAACTTTATAGAAAAGATGGGGCACCCTAAGTAGATGCCCGTGGCACACCAAAGTACCACGGCACCCTGGCTGAGAATCACTGCTCTAACCCCTCGAATGCTACACAGGTCTTCAAAGGCTTGATAAGTAAGGCTTTAGAGTCCTCTCTTGTATCCAAGAGGTTAAAATAGACAGAACTCTCAATATTGGATGTGTCTTAACCATTTACCGCCAGAGGAGGGGGAGAAAAAAAAAAAAAAAAAAAAAAAGTACAAATGAAAATGTGTTAATTTTAGCAGAATGGAGAAGATAAACGTTGTTATATGCCCAGAACGTCCTTGGCTGGGGACAGTGATGACCTGCCACATTTTTATTTATTTTTTTAATTACAAGAAAGATGTTTTTGACTAAAGAAAAAAGGTAAGGGTTTTTACAATAAGGGCAGAAAAGTTGTGGAATTCTATGGCTGTGTTTGCAGGTACTGTAAATGCTTTCAAAATAGCAATGGATAACTTTCTAGCTCAGAACGATACGGAGAATTATGACAGTTGGTGTGACTGCAAATTGGAAATAACCAGGGAACTATCAGACTGCAGTTTAACCCGTTGAGAGCCTGAGAGATACGCTCCGCATTGCGTTAATGTCAGGAAGAAAACATTTTTTTTTTACCCACTTAGGGCTTAACTAGAAATGGCTTCAATGTTTTCCCCTTTCCTTTTGATCAACAAAGGTAGCATGGCAAAGGCTGAACTTGACTGACTTTTTTTTTTTCAGTCTCATCAACTATTAACATGTTATAAGCCTCTTTCAGTTGGATGACAAAAAGATGTGGCATCACAACGTAAATTACCACCAAACATCTACCTGGAGAGAGGGGTCTCATGGATTCCACCTCTGCAGTTATTACAGGTGATGTATCACCTCTATATGATGGAGGCTGTCTCATTGGCTAGATATTGATCTCTGCCAGTGAGACCGCTCCAGCTTACAGGCAGAAAGCCTCAGTCATTGGAGGAGGCTGGAAAGAGGGAGGGAGCAGAGGCAGAGTGACGGACTGCGGTACAGAGCTGGTAACAGCAGTCTATGCAGAAGTAGCAGCTGGGCAGAGTTTATAGCTTCCATTTAGACCAAATAAAGCTTAAAAAAATTAAGACAATTTTTGTCATATTCGATATATAACCTAGCTATTTAGGCTAAGTTATATAGAGGTAATACATCCCCTTTAAAACAAGCATAAAGGAGAGGGAGGGAGAATGGTGGAAAACAATGCAGTATTATGCTGCCAGTAATAGTTATTTTTTTTTAAAAAGCTGCGTAATTAAAAAGGTAAATAAATAACTACATAACTATTGCTAGTCCATCATTTAGTGGACTTGGAAAGCTCTTTCAAAATAGCATAGATTTACTAATAGACAATTCCACTTTAGACATATAGTCTTAAAGCAGAACTAACACTGAAAATAAGCCCGGCGTTATTGATAAATCCAACTCATTCCCAGACGGAAAGGCAGGCGTCAATGCAGACATCTTGCCAAACAGACATCTGTGCACCAGCGCTGTCCGTCCTGGTCTCCTCTAGGCGTTGCATTGTACCTTAAGGTACAGGAAGGGACTGACGGTGCAGACACACAAACACAGGTACAGCAAGATGCCTGCCTGTGCGTCTGGGAATGAGTTAGATATATCAAGAACGCACAATACTAGTATGGATATGTGTATCGCTACATGCTTAAAGGGATAGTAACCCCCCCCCCCCGAACAACATGACGCCAAAAGACGGCAATCATACCAACATACTGAAGTCCCTTAGTCCCATCTCTCAAACCTTTATGGTTTGAAAGATGTAAGGCAAGACAGACCTCCGCTCCCTCCCCCTTCTCATACGTCCGCTGTATAGCGGACGTCATGAGATCCTGCTTCCAGCACCAGATGGCGGCTCTGCAGGAGCGCTGTCATCTAGATATCTCCGTATTATTACTTCATGGGTATGGTCTAAAACGTGTGCCTGGCTTGCAAGCACATGTTGTAGACCATTCCGATGAAGTAATTATACGGAGATATCTAGATGACAGGGCTCCTGCAGAACTGCCGAAAGTCGGCCGACCGGATTCTGCCTCTGACAGCTTTACAGCTCTTCAGGCAGAAGGGGGAGGGAGCGGAGGTCTGTCTTGCCTTACATCTCTCAAACCATAAAGGTTTGAGAGATGGGACTAAGGGAGTTCAGTATGTTTATATGATTGCTGTCTTTTGGCGTCACGTTGTTCAGGGGGGTTACTATCTCTTTAATGATTTGCGGGACAGTTTAGTTTCAGTGATAGTTTCGCTTTAGTGGTACTTTATTGACAACAGCAGCAGAGGAAAGGGATTTGAAAGTAGTTCAGATTATTTAATAGGGAGGTAAGCAATGCAGTAAAGATGTAGGAAAAGCCAGGAGGTGACTAGGTTGCATAGGAGGATTTATTAGCAGTAGGAAGTTAGACTACAGTTTTATAGACGAACAGTAAAATAGTGTTGTCCAAATAATCCAACTTATTAAAAAAAAAAAAAAAAAAAAAATCACTCAAAGATCTTAAAATTCAACACTCCAAGCAATAAATCTTAATATTATACTGAATGATTTCAGAGTAAGTGGAAGGAGATAAAGTAACAAAGGAAAATTAAGAATGGAATGCCTAGGAAACACATTCTGAGGATTGGGTTTTAACATTAAACATGTTAATAAATGGAAGAACTGTCAAATGATGTGGGAGACTTGTTTTTGCATCTACCGTCAAAAGCTACTTTCTTTTAAAGGGATAGCAATACTTAATATGTAAAAAAATATATATTGTAGTGTTTATCCCCCTGAGTAAAAAAAAGGATACTCTCACCGCTGAAAGGTGTTTTATTCAAAAGGTATTACAGCTCAAATTGTACAATTTCAGGCCACTGAGATATTGCACCTAAAAAATTCAACTTTGAGCTGTAATAACTTTTGAATAAAACACCTTTCAGCAGTGGGAGTACCATTATCAGGGGGATAAACCCTACAACATATTTTTTTTACATTTTAAGTATTACTATCCCTTTAACCCCTTAATGACCGGGGGATTGTCGGCACGATGTGACTGAACGTCCGCGGAGCATTTTTTTTTTGTTTTCCGGTTCCGGACTCCCCAAACGGCTTACAGCCGCGGGGGGTGCCCGGAACTCCATGACGGTCATAGGTCGTTCAGTCAGATCGACCCTTGATGTACTATGACCGTCAAGGGTCGTTAAGATCAATACAGCAGCAACAAACCCTCATTCAGGTAACATAATTCAATCCAGTTTATATCAGTGGTGATCAATTTTTCAGATCTCTCATAAATATACACCAACATCTCCTAGTTAAATCAACCTCACCTCACCATTTGTCTTTCTAATGGTCTCTGAATTTCCCTCTCACTTCTATGTTCAAGAGAACATTTTCAATAAATACTGGATGTCATATCCGCATTGGTGGGCATGACTCCTGGACTTCAAACTACACCTACAGCATAAAGGTAATCTTCTTTGGGTTCAGTTGGTAAAAAAATTGTCCAGTGGATGGAGTTTACCGTATAGCAGTCCTGCTCCCCTCCAAGGATCAGATATCCACTACTTATTGAAGATGTCATCTCTTAAACCAAAAGGTGCAAGAAGAAAACGTATAGGGTCAATTAGGTGTTTCTGGCCAGACTAAGGCATGTGGGAGGTTAGTAGGCAGTGTCAGTGAACCTATAAACTCTATTACTAGTGGGTTAGACTCTGACAGTACTAAAATTATGTCACAATGAAACGGCTAGAGTTTCGGAAAACCCAGAAACCATTAAAAGCAACTTCGGTCATAGTCCAGACAGCTGCAGCAGGTTGGAACAGACTTAGATAATGTGATGTCGAGCCACTCAATACAATTCCTATAAGAATATGGCTTTTTCATGTAACACAGAGATTCAAAATGGAATTAACAGAGGGCAATCCACTAAAATGAAATATGATAAACAAGTTATTGATTCCCAGCAGTCTAAGTGTTTATTTAATCCCTTGAATTTTCCAACAGTCTACAACCTATTGCTTCTTTCTCCAGCATCCAAAGGTTTAAAATACAATTCCAGGTTTCTGATTCATTCAATAATGAATAATTTTAATTGACAGTACTTTGACAAATCACAACATGCCTATGTGCAGAGTGCTTGCAGACTGTAACACAATACACTACTAATCTGCCTGGAGCTTGGAATTCATATTAATGTGTTTGCTGTCTTCCACACACCCCACATAATGCCCATTAGGCAATATTACTTGCTCACTGTAACTGGATGTGGAATTCCTTCAGCTGTCTATAATTAGATATGGAAAAAGCAACTGCACTCGAAATATTAGAACCCGATCCCATCTGACCCAGGGCACGTGACTGTCTGGAAATAAAAGTAAAATGAGTAAATGGCCCGCAAAGGGTTAATACCCTCCCTGTCCTGGCTAATAAGTTCATTTTAAAGTTCCTTATCATCTCCTTCCCCATCTTTACTTCTGTACTGTTTCTTCCTAACACACACACACACATATAGATATTTCTCTTGCTGTCTGCCAGAACATTACCCCCCAGTGCCATCTGACAGGCCCACTGCCTACCTTTGCTCTCAGTAAGTCTCTCTGGAGCAGGGCAGGTGGGATCTCCCTACCATTTTATATCTGTGATGTTGTCCTCCCACCTCGCCTCTCCTCCTGACCTTATCTTCAGACCTCATTTCCAGGATCCCACCCTACTCAAGCCATCACAATACTGTGGTTATTTATTGATGAAATGATGATGGCTACACTGCATGCGTATGCGAAGTCCTGCTTTTGCACCCTGAATGAGTGGCACTTGCATCAGTCAGGCTATTTGCCGGTACCAGCAGGTCAGGTGCTTATTTCGTGGTGCACCACCAACATGGGATTCTCCATCCACACGGGACAAGGGTGTGCCATTTGGCAGTCCTACAGGTGCCACGATAAAGGCCTGTGTGTGTCAGTGGTGGCATGCGTCCTATAGGTTTGTCATCACTGGAGTAGGGTATCAACTGTGGATGTGCACTCCATTTGTATCAACACAAGACATACAAAAGTGTGACTGGATCCAATTGACTCCGCTTTGATGTAACAGTAGGGTATGTCCATACTACAGGGGGAGGCAAACATTAGTTCTGCCGCTGTTGAAGACTACAACTCCCATCATCCCCATCCAGCACTAGAACAAAAAAGTGGCTTTTATTTGTAGCCATATTAAAATAAATAAATAAAACAAAACTTTAACTTTGTATGCTATAAAGGCTCACAACCATTGGTGAATTCTAGGTAGATAATACCATGAAACGAGAAAGAATGGTGAATTATCTGTACACTGCATTTTTGCTATATTTTTTTTTTTTTTTTTTTTTAAACTTCACATAATTGGAGATTTCAGTCAAAAGTTATTACAACTCAATGTATTTATAAATAACCGTTATCAACAGCTGAACCAATGAGTATCCAAAATAAATAAAGTAAAATAATACATTTATTAATGCATGCTATGGAAAAGAGTCATAGACCCTCTCATTGGTATTAAACACTGAATGATGTGAACAGTACCACCTAGTGACCACAAGAGAAAATTGCAGACTAATGTAAGAAAGCTTGAGCTGTAATAACCTTTGAATAGAAGATCTCCCGCCTTTGAGTAGCCTCTTTTTAACTCAGCAGGAAAAGCCATAGAACATTTGTTTCATGATAAAATGTACTGCTGCTTTATGATGAATGTGGGGAGAAAAAAAAAAAAAATCAACATGTTTCATTAGTTTGGTTGTGTACCCCTCCTGCCACAATACTGGTACCACACTGTGTACTCCTCTGGGAAAGGCGTGGACAATTTCAGACCCTCCAACTGTTATTGGACAATACCTCCCATCATTCTACACAACCAATATGGCTGTATATTTACATTGCCTTCTGGTACCATTTCCTCCCTTATAGTGTCAGATGTGCTGCACATGTTATAAGAAGTAGCTCTCTATCTAGATATCTGGTTGCACAGTCAATGATGGATTAAAGGTTCACGGGCCCTGGACTGTACACAGAGGCATGAGTCACACACTCCCACCTGTGAGTGTACCAGAATGGGGGGCAATTCAGTGATTTCCTAAAGGCCTGAGTCATGGGCAGCTGCCTAATGAGCTTATAGGTTAATCTGTACAGCTATGTACACCAAAAGTTCAACTAGTATTTTCACTAAATGGCAGCCAAGTGGTGGACAATTCAGTCTAAAATGTATCAAATAATTGTGTCTAATATTTATTTTTCCTAGGAGCTAGAAAACTAAATGGCTCTGTGTCAGATGTTTCACACATCCAATGGTAGTCACAGAGCCGCATATACACTGCTACCCCAGCCTTGTTCCACTGTCCACTGGTAGTCATAGAACCAGGCATACAATGACACCCCAGCCTTGTTCCACTGTCCACTGGTAGTCATAGAACCAGACATACAATGACACCCTAGTATTGTTCCACTGTCAACTGGTAGTCATAGAACCAGGCATACACTGCCACCCCAGCCTTGTTCCACTGTCCACTGGTAGACACAGAACCCCATACACCCTGTCTGACACTACAGCCTTAGTACTCAGTCTACAATACTTAACCCTTTGAATGCCAGAGGGGGTAGGCAATGCATTGTGTACCCCTCTGGCACTCAAAGGGTTAAGTGGCAGTTAACATGAAGAAAAAAATTATATATCTTGCTCCTATTCCCACCTCTGGGAGTAGCAACATTTGAAACGTAAAAGACTCCGTGTTCAGGTACCCCCGAGTTTCTCCTCATCAGAACTGGTGCTGTCCATTCCAGAACAATAGTGGATGATTCCTATTGGCTGTTAAGATTTCACAACTATCTGCACATCCAATAGTAATTAGTATGTCACTGGCAGCTATAGCTATTGCAGGATGTGAAAACAAGACGCCTGGCGGAGACCTGCACAATTTTGCTGCAAGTTTATAATGCTACTACTCAAATGAGGTGGGAGTAGCAGCAAATAACAGTATAAGACTCCTCTTTAAAAAGGGAAAGCAATGCTTAATATGGAAAAATATATACACTGTAGGGTTGAGGATACTCCTACTGCAGAGGTGTTTTATTCAAAAGTCACTGAAGCACAAACTTGCATTTTTAGGTGCAGTACTTCCATGGCCTGAAATGTTACAGTGGTCATGTTGCTGCAATATCCTATTGAGGTTTATGGTCAGAGCTGTACAAAGGTTGCTGTAGTAGCCACTGCCACCATAGCAGTTCAGGCAATGGAAATACTGCACCCAAAAAAAAAAACACATTTGAACTGCAATAACTTTTGAAAAAAAAACAAAAAAAAAAAAACGCTCAACAGTAGAAGTAGTACCCTTGTTTTACTCAACAGGGTAAACCCTGCAATATATATATTTACCATAGTAGCATTACTATGCCTTTAAATTTAGTTTTTCATATCTTTGGCCCTTTAACCCCTTAAAGACAGGAGTCCTGGAGAGTAGTTTCGACTTAAGGACCGATTTGATCTAATTCAGCGAGCCGGCAGACGTGGGTGATCATGAGTGCCAGGCCGGACCGTCATCGGTCTTTTAAAGGCATAGTAATGTTTCACAATAAAAGTAGCTCCAATTAATCTTAATAGTATTTGGTCCATGGAGAGTGTTATTTCATTACTGTCAGAGTTGTAGTTCAGGAGTAATTGAATGATAAAGTATCCCCCTCCCACCCCTTTTACTGATGTAACACTGCTCACCTCAGAGCAGCAAGACTGTCCAGATGGATCGCAGAGAGGGACACTCTTTAATGAGCATAAGGAAAAACCTGAAAAACCTGTCAAGAGGGGCAGGTTTTCATTGTTCTCACAGTAAGAAGATTATCCCTTGATGTGAGCTGTCTGATCTCAAGACCAGATTCCACATCTGAGGGGAGGTGACTTACACTAGGTAAAAGGGGAGGAAGGGGGAAAGGTTATCATTCAATTACTCTTGAACTACAACTCTGACAGTATGGCCCAAATACTATGAAGATTAATTGAAGCTTCTGTTTTTGTGAAACATTACTATCCCTTTAAGCCAAATTCACAGATGACGGTCCTAGCACTTCAATTGTCGTTAAGGGGTTAATGCTAATCAATCCATGGAACCCTGGTGTTCCACAGAGCTCTGTTTGAAAACCACTGAATTAAACAATAGGAATTATCCAAGATCTCAATATGCAAGATCACATTCTATTAGCTGTGATAATGGATAAGCATAGTCCTAGAGAGATTTCAAGGATTATTCTGCATAATTCTTCCATTTTCATGGCCTGGATTGATAGATATATCTCCCAAACACATTTGAAATTTATTATGTTAATGATCAATTTGTTCTCTTGCACGTATGGGGTTTCAGCTTCCTTCACCAATTCCCCCCTACCACGCATACACTCCCAGCTGTTTAATGTGTCATCCTGCCTACACACAGCAATTACTAATATCTAGTTAATGCTTCTGGTACCCTCTCACATTTATTCTAATGTCACTCACAAGTTAAAAAATGTCAGACAGAAAATGTCACCAATATTTCAAGCAAATGAGAAAAGGTTTTCACTGCAATCCACAGATGAATTCAGGGGCAACCCCCAGATATCCAGAGAGGGGTTTACAAAAAGTAAATGAAGTACTGTATTTCACAGATTTATAAAACATCCTGTTCTTTAGTGAGATTAAAGTTTCACATTGAGTTAAATGGGAATTTTAATCCCTTGAATCATAGCTTGTGAAATGCATTGCTTCCCTTTGAGTGACAGAGGTGTTGCATACCCCTCTGGCATTCAAGGATTAATGCCTTGGAAACATTTCTAGAATTCAACTGTTAAAGGGGAACTATCACGCCACTAAGTTTTCCCCCAAGAATTTCCCATCTGGCAACTAACTGAACAATAGTGCTATTCACCAGAATAATTACCGCCTTATAGAGAAATCTTACAGCTGCCGAGACTGACGGCCAGGCAACAGCGCAGACATCTTTGCTTAGAGACATCTGCACACCTGCGCTATCAGTCCCGGTCTCCTCTAGGAGGCGTAACTTGGTACCTTAAGGTACCGCAAGGGAGTGGCGGCGCAGGTGCGCAGATTCTTCTACAGCGCGGTTGCATGGCCGTCAGTCTCGGCAGCAATAGGATTGCTATACAAGACAGTAATTATTCTAGCGAATAGTACTATTGTTCATCGCCAGATGGGTAACTCTTATGGGGGAAACTTTATTTGGGGTGATAGTTCCCCTTTAATAAAGCATTCTGCAGATGATGCTTTAATGTCCCTCCTGGGCCCAGGACACAAGTTCCGCCTATCCTCACTTGATGGCGGCCCTGGTGTGAGCAGAGGACATACTGCTGTAGATGCTTTCAACACCATAATGGTTACTTACCTTTCTAGTTCAGAACGATATTGAGAAATATGACTGTTTCAATACAGATTGAATGTTGACCAAGGAAAATAGTCAACTGCCACAAACATGTAAAATTCCCCTGGTCATTAACCCTCTGAGTGCCAGAGATATCAATTGCATTGAAATGTGTTGGATACCTCTGTATCTTTCACATGGTAAAGAGATTTAATATATTTCAGTAGGGATCTATTTTAACAATAAAATAAATACTTTAACAAGGGTGGAAAAAAATGAGAAGAAATCTAAGAAAACTTCATTACATTAAGGGTGATAAATGGAGTAGCCTCCGAGCAGAAGCAGCTGAGGCTAAAACAGTAAATGGATGTAAGAACTCCTGGGATAGATATGCTGCTATCTATGAAAAGGTATAGCTTTTAAAATGAATGCGGTCAGCATGTCGCCATGATTAAAACAGCGACATGAGAATCTCGCATTGCACGACAGAGCAAGATTCTCAAGTCGCACCTTTAAACGTCACTACAAGTCCCATCATCCTTTGCCATACCTTTAGACACCATGTTTCTCTCACGTACTAAAGTAAGCCATCCCTCTCGCTCTCCCCATCTCTGCGTGCTCCGCTACGCCCTGTCATTCTGCACGCAGAGAAGGGGAGACTTACTTCAGTACTTGAAAAAAGTGGAGATAATTTCTCCAGTTTATCACTTCTCCAGTTCCTATGTTATTCTATGGAGCCTATACACTAAGATCTCCTATTCACTAAGATGTTGAAGAAATCTTAGTGCATAGGCTACATAGAATAACGTAGGAATTGGAGAAGTGATAAACTGGAGAAGTCATCACCGCTTTATCACCGTGTACCGGTGGTGTCTCAAGACATATATACGAAGTCCCATATAAGCTCATGATTTGGACCAATCCTTATCAGCAGCAGGTGATATTGTATTATATTCTATGGCTAAGGATAGTGGGACTTGAAGGCGACTGCATTCATTGGTGATTAGACAGCAGCCAGACACAGTGAGCAACATTTGTTCTTATACTATGCAACTAAAACAAAGAAAAAGTGATTAGTTAGTAAAGCCCAGCATAACACACCAACAAAATGGACATTGTGCAGAAAAAGCAAGAATTTGGCACCAAATATACAGTGTGATACAGACATATTCCATGAAATGTAACTGAATTAACTTACTGAAGTAACCCACCCCTCTCTCTCTCTCCATCTCTGCGTGCTCCGCTCCACCCTGTCATTCTGCACGCAGAGAAGGGGAGAGAGAGGCCGGAGCTTCTAAGGATGATGGGACTTGAAGGCGACGTTTGAAGACGTGACTTGAGAATCTCGCTCTGTCCTGCAATGCAAAATGCTCATGTCGCCCTTTTACTCATGGAGACATGCTGACTGCGCCCTGAAGTCGCACGCTATTTTGCATGCAACATTTTAAAGGGATACCTATGAAAAGGAGTTGGAGCCAAGTGGCTATGAAAATGGGCAGACTAGGGGCCAGATTCTATTGCAGGAGATAAATGTTAACACCCGTTTTATCAAACATTTTCCTTCTGAAGTCTATGGGAAAACTGGAGATAAAAGCAGTAATACAATTCGCACGTGCAGTAGAATCCAGCCCTAGATGGACTAATTGGGTCTTATCGGTCTTCATTTTCTATGTTTCTATCTTCTCTCTATACACCAGTATGTTACTCTGTGAGCAACACCAAAATAACATCAATAACTCAAGCTGGTTTTCTAGGGATCTCTTTTCACCCTGCCCTCCTACCCCCCCAAGGATGCTTCTAACTTCTCAGCTGTCATCTCTAAATAGTCTCCTCCACGGTACCTTCCAATGGCTTACATCTGTTCTCCTTTCTCAGCATTTCTTCTCTCTCCTGTATAAGAACTCCCCTCTCCACAGCCTATGGAACATCTTA